>CP139503.1:159855060-160425077 GCA_021014915.2 Artemisia tridentata subsp. tridentata
ATATATATATATATATATATATATATATATATATATATATATATATATATATATATATATATATATATATATATATATATATATATATACTAGTTTCAAAGCCCGCCCGATGGGCGAGCATGACTTGTAATTTACGTAAATAGGGTTATGCTATTGTTATTTATGTACTATTTAGTATGAGTTGTCATGCTTCTTGATTATCATAATTGGCAAACTTTGAGGGTTAGTTATGTTATATTGCCAAAATTTATGTGTTTATGCATCCTTTATCATAAGTGGAAGTGTTTTATGCGTTATTCCAAAAGTTTTTTACAAAAACGTATTTGATATTTGTGCATGAGAAACTAAACCAAGTGTGTGAATTAAGATGGAGTTAAGTTTTGTAATGATGAAACTTGTTCAGTTCCAATCCAGTTTAGTTATATACATTGCATTAGTATTTGTTTCATATTTAATAATCTCTATTAATTTCTATAAACCAAAAATTACTTGTTTCCTATTTAATAATCTCTATTAATTTGTAACAAATCATAGTTACAAAATTTTTTTAATTGTAAGGACGGAGTGCTTAAGTAATATTTTGTGGTCATGACTTGTAATTTATATTTTAATTTAGTCATGTACGGATATCAGTGATCTTTTATAGTTATAACTTATGTATTAATAAAAAGACAGGTCTGACTTATAGTTATAACTTAATTCCACAAGTATTTTTCCATAACTCGATTAAATTGCTTATTTAGATAATTACAATGTACCTTAATTTCTATGAACATTGGTCTCTCAAATCTTCGCAGAGTCGTCTTCTCTGTTAACCCACCACGACCCACAAACTTGTTTCTCTCCTTCTGTCTTGTAGGTGGAGATCAAAAAAGCAGAACCAAAGAAAGCGACAAACCCCCCCATTTGGTAGCAGGTCTAGGTCATGTTCTTTCCCCGATAAACTAATACATTTTAAACAATGATAAAAAACACCGTACTTAAAAAACATATTTCCGTTAAGTAACACCATCATAAGTAAAATTATAACAACCCAATAAATAGTGGCCTGGTACGATATTAAAAATAATTTACCACTAACTAACACCGTCTAACATCTTATAATTATGATATTAAAAAATAAAATAAAACTTAGAATTTATGTTTTTAGGAGTTTTCTTTGTAATAATATGTGTGTTTATTACTTCTTTCCGCTCTTACTAAATCAATGTCGCAATTGTTATGATTATCACAAAGTCTAGTAATCTTTTCCTTAGTGTTTGGTTCGAGTATTCTGAAAATGATTCTGGTTAATCGCCCGACAAAAAAGAGACATTCAGAAAGGTTTTAGGAGTAGCTGCAATAAACCATACTTATTTATCATACTATTTATGCCATATTACATGAAAATCTTTAGATCATCAGACTTCATAAACACTCAACAATTGTGTATCACAACATGGAAAGCACATTTAACTCTTAACTCTTGTGGCTCGGTTTGCTAGAGTTGTGATTATCTGGTTCTCGATATTTTATATCAAATCACTTTCAGAACGCAAAAGTTAAAAAAGTCAATAATCATTACTAAACTTTGTGTGTAAAACATCAAACGGATTCACTCAACTGAAGTCAACTTTCATCCTTCTGTTGGATAAAAGAGTCAAAAGCCTCACTTTGCATTTGTTACAAGGAAATTTTTACATGTTAAGCCGTAATTTTGGCTGTATATCACTTGATAGGACGAACAAAAACAACAAAATATATACAAAAACTAAACTCATATGAATGGAAATATGTTGTACTCTGCATAAAATAGATTCCATACAAATCGGTAGTACCCTGCTATCACCTCCTGCAATATGACAAGTCAAAGTGCTGTGATGGCTAGTAGATGCAACTTTTAATACACGAAATTCAAGTTATTAAGTATGCTGAAAAATTAAGCACATGGTATATCTTATGACTAAGTATTACCTGGGTGTATTTTGCACGCTCAAGTACCCATGCCTGCATGAAATACTCATACCTTTAGTTATATAGCATGCACGAGTATTTTCCAATGGAAATTTAAATGCTAGTAACATACTGAAGTTACTTGATGACAGAATTTAATAAAATTCATAAGCTCCATAAAAGAGATGAAAAAAAGAGATGCATTTTTCTATCTATTTTATTACTATTATTATTATTAACTTTTTATCCTCAAGCTATATATTTATTGAGTTTCACAAGTTGAAAAGTAGTTCTTTTGATCGAAGAAATGCTAGGGATATTAGAGACACCTGGTAAATCAAACAGAGAGCCAAGACTGTGTGTACCGGTACCATAAAGCTGCCCCTGAAAGCCTGCATTTCACTAACCCCAATAAGTAAACACAGACAAACATTTTAATATAGAGACACCTGCATTTCATTAACCCCAAGGGAACCCTAAGAATGAAACTGTGGTGTGGTAACCTGAGGCATGTATAATGCTGCAGCAATGGAACCAATATAGTTGATCAGCAGAAGCCCGGACCCTAGTAATCCAATGTTTCTTACTCCTAGTTTTGTTGCGAAAGTGGAGATCTCAAATCTAGAAAACGTGATATATAAATGATTGGAAAATAAATGTATAATAATACCACAATAGATGTTCAATACACGAGGAACTGAAAAAAGTAGGAGTTACAAATATCAGAACTTACTTTCGGTCACCCTCTACATCAGGAAGATCTTTAGTAATGGCAATGACTAAAGCGAATAATGTAACAAATGTTGTGATGAAAGCCACTGCTGAGCTGTGAAAATTTGACATTAAAAGATCAAATTCAAACACGACAAGTTAACTGCGGGTCAGGCTTCATATGTAACATGTCAAATGGGTATAATACACAACATTAGTTAAGAATTAGACTGAAAGTCACTTGAAGTGTATATTTCTTGTATACAACCTCTTAAACCCCTTTACTCAGATTACAAAAAGATAAGATTATTTTTCACCCGAACTTGTTTGGACCCATTTACCCAATCTCCCAAGCCACCCATTAACTGCTGGCAGTTTTCATGCAACATAGGGACTAAAACATAAAATGATTACTAACCTCCATTGAAATGTTAGTCCCAAAGCAGCTCTCACCGCATAATATACACCAAAATTTAGAAGGAATCCTCTCACCTGAAGAAGTTACATAGTTAGTCATATAATGCATCCCATTGTACTTTGCCTTTTTTTTAAACAACAAATTTTAGGGAAAAATCCAAAGTAACACTACAGTGAAATAATAATAAGTACCGTGGAAATGATAAGAAATGCAACAACAGGAAATCTCTTCATTCTAAGTGGTGGAACTGAATATATGGTGCCCAGGAAAAGACCAAGACAATAAAGGGAGGTAATGAACTGTCCAAAGTTCATAGCAACAATAATAACGCCTACTACTGCAAATGCTAACACCAAAAACCATGCCAAAAGAGTTGGTTACTATGGTCGGTATGGTGGTTGTGGAGACTGTGGCGGTTACCGTGGTGAATCTTTAGTGGTAGTTGCAACAAAATCAAGAAGTTTGGCTTCAAAATTATCGAATGCATTGGCTTTAGCTGCTACAATGTATAATTCATATTCATAGTTTCTATGGCCATGAAACATAGCCACATGCACCTGAGAAATAGATATCCAAACACCCCCTTAGTAACCACCGCATATAACAAATTTAATATATTAAAAGGCCTTAAAAGCAAACTCACCAAAAAATAGTTGTCGAAACTTCACAGGCAAAATATTAGCTTCCTGCAATGCTTGTCAAATGGCCTTAAAAAAAACTATAAAAACGACAAAAAAACAACACATAAAAGCTGGATAACGGTCCAAACAACCATGTTTCCATGTTTCTATTGTACAACATATTCTAATGCCTTAGTCTTTCACAAAACGTCAATAGCTGATCATGTTTATTGGTATGAGTATAAATGCTAGACATTTTATTTCCCAAGAGCTAATCGTCATAGTACAATCATTTATATTATCCCAAAAAGCCCTAACAGTAATTCAACTTATAAGCTCAACAGCCGTTACGTAGTTTATACCAATGCAAATCAACTATCAATACAATATCAACCGTTCACTTTCAGCGAGGTATGAAGGTGCAACCACGTTTTTAGTATTTTTAGTGTAACCTGATGCAACAAACAGGTTCATGTCAGCATGCATGTCTAAACTCCGCTGCTCTGTGATAAGGGTCTTTGTGAATCCAAAGATGTTTGGTGTCAAAATTCAGACTTTCGCCCATTGACCCGTTAGAGATGCAACATAATCTGTATGAACTGAGGCAAAAAAAAAAAAAAAAAAAATGTTAGCGTCACTGTGTGAAGAGCCTTCCATGTGTATTTCAAATGCAAAAAGGAAAAAGTCAAAACTTGTAAAGATGCAACAGAATCTACAAAATTCGGATTGCTATAAACTGGTTACTGGTTTCAAACCATTTAGGTCCCTAGCTAGCTGGAATGCTGAAATACAACTGCTAGTGATTCTTGGTCAATTCAAAAAATGATGGTCTTGTGTTGTTGAATCTATATGGGGAATATGGAGATGCTTACATAAAAAAGTATAAACTCTCACCCGCCCTACCATATGTAAATCTTCTCTTAGCCGATTCTCAACTACATTGCGCCCACTTAAGATCTCTATCACCACCCCATAACTATAGACATCGCTCTTTTCTGTTATGTTCATCATGTGACCATATTCTGCAGAAAATAAACGTAATTGTATTAAAAGATGCAGATAAGTAATTAAAAGAAACTGGCTAGTAAAAACAGTTTTATGAGCGAAAAGCCAAATCAATGTTAACAATAATAATATCCCGTCATCTAGCAACAATGAGGGAAATAATACTTGCCTGGAGCAATGTATTCGTACGTTCCAACTACATTCGACATGGCATGCTGATAATTTGAAAACTTGAATAAAAAGAATTGAATACCTACTTAGACTGGTCTAGGACTGCCCGGGACATGCTTAGCCCGATTTCCCTCTCTGTACTTCACCAAGAACATACTTAGCCTACCTGTCGAAAATCTCTATTATACCATAACCGTATTTTTTTTTCAAATTTTGAGACTTGCTTAAACCTTAAGAACCATCTTTTTGCAAGTTTCTTTATAGGTTACGACACTCTCTTATATGAAAGTAATTACACTCTCTTAGTTCAGCCCCTACTGTTCGCAAAAGGAGACATCGTCAACTGAAAATATAATCAATATGTAAATTATAAATCTAAACATAAAAAAATGAGTTTGTTTTCTGTAATCAATCACCTGCCTCTATATTTTTATGAAGCTGATACCTCAACTGAAAAGATAATCAACATGAAGCTGATATATTTCTGTGAACAAATTTGAGGCAGATGATTAATAAATTTCCTGCAACTCATATTTGTTCCCATTAAATATAACACTTTATATGTATAAACAAACCATTTTTATGATGTAAAACACTGCAACTTCACAAATTGCCACTTACCTCAATTATGGATATGGTGCTCCATTATATAAGTCCACTGCACCAGAAATCTGCCAACTGGTATCTATTTACATCCCAATTTCACAATTCGTCTTCTTCGATCGAATATCTTTCTTCCTGTATCTTCTGACTGGTGGCCATCCAGGAACTTGTGATCTGCCATTATATAATCAACGCACAGATTAATAAAAAAGTTTTGTTGCTTCACATCTTTTTGTCGCCGAAAGTAGCAACAAAACTACTAATTCAGTTGTTCCTACTTCTAACGAATACGGTATGTTTACTTTCATATGATTCAGGAAATACAAACGGTAGAGAAACCTGGTGAAAAGACAATAAAGTAAGAAACTTTGATAAGCTAAAATAATGATTTTAGAAATATTACAACCAAAGCGAGTAAGTAATTATATGTTCTTTATTCATGGAAACTAAAAGTGTGGACTTACTTGTTTCTCAAGTGCAGTGACTTTATTTTGAAAATTTATCAATGGAATGCCTCTTGGTATACTCATAGAAGTATAGTCAACTTCCTGTGACAAAAAATTGGCAAAATTGGTCCATAAATTAAGCAAATATTGGCAACGTGTCAAGTTTATAACATACATTGTTTAAATAATTGAAATGAGATCAATTTCAACAACCTGGTGAATAGGTATTTCTGGTAATGAGTGCATGTAACACTACCAAATGCATTCCCGCTACATTTTGTAATTGTGATGTAAGGTTGCGTACTTTTAACATCAGTGCCACTTTTAATCGAATCGTATAAAACTTTTGAACTGCAAGAACGCGACATAACGCAATGAAAATATAGAGCATCATATATAAATAGCATAAAACAACCTGCAAAAAATATGTACCATGAACGTTGCGGTTCCACTTCCTCCCAACACTCTTTGTCCATGCCAATGTATGACTTTGCCGTCCTGCTCTTCGATTCTCAGTGGTTCAGCTTCTCTATCAGGCTATAAAAGCAACAACAAAGCAGATGTCACGTACCACATACTAAGTCAAAATCTGAAAGTTTTTTATTCACAGAAACATAAAACACAGATCCACATCATTCACCACATTAACATCAAACAAATACCTCTTGGTTTGACCCGCTGAACCGGTTTTTATAACAGAGGGAAAATTTAAGCTGATCAGGGGACTTGAATCCAGTCCAGTAAGCTGAAAGCCAGTCCCAGAATCACTTGTAAATTGCCCACTTAAATAATCAGCTTTACTGAAACTACTCCTAAACCGATTACACAAATCCTAAGGTTCCTAGATTTATGATAAGGTAATGAATCGGAATGTAATTCATACAAATAATAATACCTGCAGCTTTAAGAAACAACACATCTTCCCGAACACATGGTTGCCTCAAATTGCATCGCCGAAAAAGGCTTGCAGAAAAATAGATCAAGATACAAAAATATTCATTAAATATCCAATAAGAGGAATAATTTGAAGAAAATATTACGCCGCCTATGCCTACCTTGAATAGAAACCTCAACCGGTTAATGCTAAAGTACAACGTGATCGATGACCTTCCGCAATGTGTTTATCTTGTTGTCATGTATCCCTCATTGACACAACTCGTTCAACTCAAAAAATCTAAACCTAAAATAACAACCTCCTATAGTCAAATTAAAAAAAAAATAAAAAAAAAAATAAAAAAAAAAAAAAAAAAAAAAAATTAGCAATTAAAATTACCTCACATTCGATTAGTATGTGCTATTAAAACGAATCTGCACCTGAATATTCGTTGAGACTTTGATGATCTCATCTGCGCCAAGCTTCTTTGCAACAGATAACCGGCTTTCCTCAACATCCACAATCACGATTCTTGAAATTCCTAAAGCATGAGCAGCCGCAATGTGGTTATCTTGTTGTCATGTATCCCTCATTGACACAACTCGTTCAACTCAAAAAATCTAAACCTAAAATAACAACCTCCTATAGTTAAATTAAAAAAAAAAATTAGCAATTACCTCACATTCGATAAGTATGCGCTATTAAAACGAATCTGCACCAAGTTTCGGACAATCTCAGTTTTAACCAAACCAATTAAAGCCATCACAGCCTCATTAATAATGATTGCAAAACAACACACGTGTACTGTTCTACCACGAAAGCCAGTGAAACAGAGACAGAAAACACTAAGAGGACATGTTCGCCATGGCTGTGACCATAATAGGTCGACCTGCCAAGATTTAGGAATTTGGGAGGTAAAAACCACAAAAATTAACCCACCAAAAGGGGAGGTAAATATGGTTATGCTATTGTTATTTAAATGTGAGTAAAATTAACATTCTAGATGATAATTGAACGCAATTAATTCTTGTGGATTTAAAGCCACAAAAATTGATCAATTTTAAATAAGAAAATTCATATTATGTGTTGAATCGTATGTACAAAATCAAATTTAAAATCAAACAAACCTGGCTAAAGATTATAGATTCAATAGTATCATCAAGACCTTAACTTCAATCATCATCATCTAGTGTTGCTATTTAATTAGAAATCGTCGGTAAAAAAATTTAATGAAACGTATTTTTTGAGGTTATTGATGGAACGAATATCATGAGGCTGTGATTGTGTGGTGTGAATGGTGAAAATTGTGTGCTAAAGATGGGAATGAGTTATAGTTTTATGAATAATCATGGGAAGGATTCAGAGGATTTTACGTTTAAGGTGTATTGGTATTCTGTTATTGCATATGGAATTGGTTTTGTAAATTATATCACAAACTATTGGTTGCTCAGAAGGTTGAGGTCTCTTTGTCTGTTGAGTTGCGAGGCTCGTGTTCGAATCTCACCAAGTACAAATTTTTAACATAATTTCTGTCCGATTTTTCCAGCAGCAAGAAATGCCAAGTCACTACTACACATAGCATTTATTACAACGACCAATTTAAAACGGTTCACACATTCAACCGCTTTAAATAAAATAAAAGCATTATTTAGAACGGTTATATAACAAATCGCTGTAAATAATAAGTTATTTAGAACGGTTCTTACTATCTTCACATTATTTAGAACGGTGCATAGTAAACTGTCCTAAAAATTTTCCTTTTTTTTTTGTTTCAAAAACTTTCACGTCAAAGAAGCCGGAATTTTCCCTCCTTTGTGTTTTTCATCCTTCCTTCCCTCTTATCTATTAACTTCATACTTTTTTCTTTCATTTTGTTAAATCTAGATAGTGTATTTTTTCTCTTTTTCTTCATACTTAAAACAACTATCTAATACTTTTCATATGTTTTATGTTTTGCAGATCTTGAAAAACACATCTTTCATTGCCTAAATACACTCATGATTTTACATAACAACTATCTAATGCTTTTCATATGTTTTTTTTTTTTTTTTTCAGATATGGAACAACACATCTTTCATTCCCTAAATATATACACTCATGATTTTACATGTGTTCATCATTCATGTATATAGTGTAGGTTGCAGGTCCCAAACAAGAAGATAATATTACAAGAGAGAATGAAATGTAATATGAAAGGTGCTTTCTCACTCATATTCGAAACGTGAATATGACACATACATATATAGTACTTAAAAGTTGAAAAGCAAACTGCAATCACACATGAAAATAGTAATAAAATACCAAGCCACCCACTCCCCTAAAACATGCATGCCTTTTGCTTTTTCATGTTTCTTGCCATGTTTTCTGCCATTACTTTATTCACATCAAGATTATACCCAACATATAGAAGGTAATTTTGAAGATTATTTATTTTTTTATTATTATTATTTTTTTTCATTTTATATTTGTGGGTTTCTTTATTGTGTTTCATGTGCTTTCGATTTATTTTTTCAGTTATATTTATTTTAGTCTTCTTTTGACTTTTCTTTAATGTAAGATACTGTTTGATACACTCATACACAATTTACATTTGAGGTAATAAATCTACTCAAAATGTCCTCCAATGTTGTCATGTTGACCGCATAAATTTGTACCAATAGAAGATCAACATAAGATGAAAAACGTCGCATACACCAACTGCTCTAGGATGGCAAAATTCTCAAAACCCATAAGGATCAATGACCAATAACAATAACACCTATAGAAACTTGTATTGTGAATGCCTTAAAAAAAATACACAATCAAACTTTATCAAATATATATATTTTTTTAATTATTGACACCCTTTTAGAACGGTTCTATATGAAAGTTGTAAAAAATGCAATTATTTAAAACGGTTGAAAACCGTTATAAAAAACTACCTCATTATTTAGTACGCTCTAATATAGAACGGTTCAAAACCGCTTCAAAAAATGTAAAATAACCGTTATAGTTTATGATTATGTGGCATTTTTATGATTATGTGGCATTGAGATGGCATTTATGTGGCATTATCTACGTGCCTCCTATTATATATATATATATATATATATATATATATATATATATATATATATATATATATATATATATATATTATTCATTCATGTTAACTTATCAATATAATATTGCCGAGTAAATTGCATTTTTGGTCCCTGTGGTTTGGCCAAATTGCAGATTTGGTCCTCAACTTTTTGAAAGTGCACCAAAGGTCCCCATTTTCAAGTTTTCGTTGCATTTTTGGTCCCTGGCCTCAGTCAAAAGACAGAAATACCCCTGTCCTTTTCTTTTAATATATTCCTTTTCAGTTTTTAACACAAATGGTCCTTGTGTTGCGCAAGGCTTTACAAATTTAGTCTTTTTTCTTCACAAATGGTCCTTCTTACACAAAATCGTCCTTGTGTTGCGCAAGACTTACACAAATGGTCCTTGAGTCCGTTTTTCTTCCGTTTTCGTCCGTTTTTCTTACGTTTTTTCCGTTTTGGTCCGTTTTTATCCGTTTTTGTCCGTTTTTCTTACGTTTTTGTCCGTTTTTCTTAAGTTTTTTACGTTTTCGTCCGTTATTCTTACGTTTTTTTCCGTTTTCATACGTTTTTTGTCCGTTTTTTTACGTTTTTTTTCCGTTTTTTGTCAGTTTTTATCCGTTTTTCTTACGTTTTTGTCCGTTTTTCTTACGTTTTTTACGTTTTCGTCCGTTATTCTTACGTTTTTTCAGTTTTCATACGTTTTTGTCAGTTTTTCTTACGTTTTTTTCGTTTTTGTCCTTTTTTTATCCGTTTTTGTCCGTTTTTCTTATGTTTTTTTACGTTTTCGTCCGTTATTCTTACGTTTTTGTTTGTTTTTCTTACGTTTTTTTCCGTTTTTCTTACGTTTTTTTACGTTTTCGTCCTTTATTCTTACGTTTTTTTTTCCGTTTTCATATGTTTTTGTCCGTTTTTCTTACGTTTTTTCCGTTTTTATCCGTTTTTGTCCGTTTTTCTTATGGTTTTTACGTTTTTGCCCGTTATTCTTACGTTTTTTCCGTTTTCATACGTTTTTGTCTGTTTTTCTTACGTTTTTTTCCGTTTTTGTCAGTTTTTATCCGTTTTTCTTACGTTTTTTTGTCTGTTTTTCTTACGTTTTTTCCGTTTTTCTTACGTTTTTTACGTTTTCGTCCTTTATTCTTACGTTTTTTTTTTCCGTTTTCATATGTTTTTGTCCGTTTTTCTTACGTTTTTTCAGTTTTTGTCCGTTTTTATCCGTTTTTGTCCCTTTTTCTTACGTTTTTTACGTTTTCGTCCGTTATTCTTAAGTTTTTTCCGTTTTTATCGTTTTTGTTCATTTTCCTTACGTTTTTTACCTTTTTTTCCGTTTTCTTTTTTTTGTCCGAATTTTTTATTTAGTCCAAATTTTTGGTCCGATTTTTTTTTGACCAAATCTTTTTAAAAAAATAATTAAAATTGACAAAAACGAAAAAAACGTAAGAAAAACGGACAAAAACGTAAGAAAAACGGATAAAAACTGACAAAAACGTAAGAAAAACAGACAAAAACGTATGAAAACGGAAAAAACGTAAGAATAACGGGCAAAAACGTAAAAACCATAAGAAAAACGGACAAAAACGGATAAAAACGGAAAAAACGTAAGAAAAACGGACAAAAACATATGAAAACGGAAAAAAAACGTAAGAATAAAGGACGAAAACGTAAAAAACGTAAGAAAAACGAAAAAAAACGTAAGAAAAAACAGACAAAAACGTAAAAAACATAAGAAAAACGGACAAAAACGAGAAAAAAACGTAAGAAAAACTGACAAAAACGTATGAAAACTGAAAAAACGTAAGAATAACGGACGAAAACGTAAAAAACGTAAGAAAAACGGACAAAAACGTAAGAAAAACGGATAAAAACTGACAAAAACGGAAAAAACGTAAGAAAAACGGACAAAAACGTATGAAAACGGAAAAAACGTAAGAATAACGGACGAAAACGTAAAAAACGTAAGAAAAACGGACAAAAACGTAAGAAAAACGGACAAAAACGGATAAAAACGGACCAAAACGGAAAAAACGTAAGAAAAACGGACGAAAACGGAAGAAAAACGGACTCAAGGACCATTTGTGTAAGTCTTGCGCAACACAAGGACGATTTTGTGTAAGAAGGACCATTTGTGAAAAAAAAGGACTAAATTTGTAAAGCCTTGCGCAACACAAGGACCATTTGTGTTAAAAACTGAAAAGGAATATATTAAAAGAAAAGGACAGGGGTATTTCTGTCTTTTGACTGAGGCCAGGGACCAAAAATGCAACGAAAACTTGAAAATGGGGACCATTGGTGCACTTTCAAAAAGTTGGGGACCAAATCTGCAATTTGGCCAAACCACAGGGACCAAAAATGCAATTTACTCTAATATTGCCTGTACCTTAAATTTGGACAAAGTCTTGCAAGGTCAAAAACAATATCTTGAGATAGTGAAGAAACTTTCAACAATACCAGTTCTTCAACATATACTCCAAGAAAACGTCTTATCGATAATTCATCAAGAAAGAAACAATCCAATTTGATCTTCTTCAGCTTTCCAAATCTTCTACTAATTCCATTTAATGTATCCGAATCCATAGAAAACGACTGCCATTTAAAGTTGTCCTTCAATATCACACATCCAAATATACAAACATTTTGATATGGGCTAATTCCATTAAAAAAAAAAAAATTATATTTGTCAAAAAATTATCTTTAGAGTAGCAACTAAAAAAAAATAAAAATTATTTTGAACATTGACATTTTTGTGATGACCATTTTACCATTGGATTTTTGAAAATTGCATCCACCGTCCCTAGGATAAATTATATAAATGGTCCCTATGGTTTAGCAAAAATTGCATTCACAGTCCCTAATATTTTTTTTGATCCGTTACGTTTTTATATACGTTTTTTTCTACGTTTTATACGTTTTAGTCCGTTTTTATACTTTTTCACTTTTTTTTATGAGTTGAGTTATTCTACAAACAATAAAAAGCTCACATACCAAGGGACAACTCCCATCCATTGATTTAATTTGAACAATGGCTGAGATCAAACCACTTACTACTAAAACAAATACACGAAGGGGCAATTTTATAAACTTACAACAACAACACAAACCACCTAACCGCTCACTTCGTCTCATAACAACAACAACAACAACAACACACATTAAAAACACACACTACTCACAAAAAAAAACCGATCAAAATTAGCCCTAAAAAACGCCAGATCTCTATGCATTTCACCGCTCCACCGGAAAAAATGGAATCTCCGGCGAAAAGGATGAAGAAAACAACGGTCAAAAAACCGATTTCAGGTACACCGAAACACTTTAAACAACTATTTTACTATCTGTTATTATCATATACGATTACATAATGATGCGCACTGTTTATAGAGATTATATTGAAGATATTATGATTTTACACTGATTAATGGAAGTTTATGGAAGTTATCGTGATTTTATGCAGAAAAACGTGACTAGAAATTAGGTTTTCAAAGTTTATAGATACATGCAGTTGAAGATATTGAAATAAAAAGACAGATTAGAAGCCTTTATTGAAGGCTTCTTATGCGGCTAAGCCTTCGGCTTAGCCGCAGAAGACGCCTTCGGCTTGGTCGAAGGCGTCGGCTACGGCTAAGCCATAGAAGACGCCTTCGGCCAAGCCGAAGGCATCGGCTGCGGCTTATACGCAGAAGATGCGTTCGGCTAAGGCGTAGGCTATGGATTATACATAGTAGATGCCTTCAGCACACATAAAGGCGTAGGATGCGGCTTAGCAGCATCCCACACCTTTGGAATAGATAAAGACGTAGGATGCTGCTTAGCCAAAGGCTTAGCTGAATCCTATGCCTTCGGTTTGGATGAAGGTGTAGGCTGCCGCTAAGCCTTTGGCTTAGATGCAGTAGATGGCTTCGGCTTAATGGCGTAAACACAACGTTTCTAATTTTGTTTGGCTTGAAATCTATATCACATATGATATAGCAAAACATTCACTTATAGATAGATTCAGTAGGTATCACAGGTGATAACTAATATGTTATTATGTATCACAGGTGATACCTAATATGTTATTTTGTATCACAGGTGATAACCAATCCTCTTCCTAAAAGCAAAAGAGCAAGCCAGATGATCTTGAAAACAAAATACCTAAAAAAGAAGAACAAAAACCTGTTGCAAGAGAAAAGAGCACAAGAGTAAAGCAAGTATGCAGATCTAAAGTGAAACAGAAGAGATTCACAAGAGGTGATGCAAAAAAAAAAAAAAAAAAAATGAAGAAGAACATACTTATCAGGAAAGCGAAGAGGAGAAGGAGGAGGATAAGGTGATCCATGAAGAAAGTGAAAGAGAAGAGAGAGAGGAAGTTAAAAAAAACAAAAAAAAAGAAAGATGGAAACTGTTGAAGAAGAAGATTACGAGGAAGAGGAGGATATTGTCAAGGTTAAACATGAAAAAATGAAAAAACGAAAAGGAAAAAAAGAAAAAAAAAACCAACAAAAAAGGTGATGTATCCTAGCTGCAAAACCAGATCATCACCAAAAGCTATGTATGATGCAATGGTTGGTTTACCAGATGCAAGAAAGAAATGCTTGAAAGACATTGGTTTTGAGAGATTCATCAACTTTCCAATAGTTGAACTTCCAGGTGCTTTGGTGTACCACGTGATAGAAAAATTCCATCCACCAAGCATGGAATTAAGATTAGAAAAAGGATCAATAAAAGCAACAAGACAAAAAATAAATGATATGCTAGGTGTGCCGATGGGAACGAAGAAATTACAAGACCTAGAAGAAAGAGAGCCTAATAATCCTTTCCTAGAAGAATGGCAAAACCAATACTCTCATTTGGGAAAAATCACACCACCGGCAATATCCATGGAGATGTCAAACACATTTGATGCTGATTTCATCTTCATAATAAACTTCTTGACTCTATTTGCTAGCACCATGGGAACAATAGACAATGTTGGAAAGGTGCTACCAACAATGCTAACGCATGTCAAAGAAGATGATGATATATCAGATATTGACTAGTGTGGTTACATATTAAAATGCTTACAAATAAGTAAGTAAAATTAGGAAAAGGTGAAGTCGGGCACAAACTACTATTATGGTCCAATAACCTTCTTATGTGTAAGTTATTTTACATGTTTCTATAAAATTTTCAAATGTGATTCAACATCATACAAATATTACAATCTAACACAAATTTAGTTTTGGTATAAAAAAGCTACTCTACTTGGACACAACCAACTACCCAAGGTTTCCAGTAATCCGTCACCGTCCAACAATGAGAAGCTGGAACACTCAGGCAATGAGGAAGAGGATTGGCATGGAAACAAAAGACAAATGCTTGGGGAAGCTGGAACATCATGGAGAGTACGATCCAGAGGAAGATCAAATTGGTCTGAATTTATACAAGGGAGCTGATATTTACTATGAACCATTGCCTCCTAAAAGACCAGAAACAAGAGAGGTTACTTTTAACTTTTTTCAATTTTTGGTAGTATATCACCAGTGATAAATCTTATGATTTTTTTTGAGTTTTTTGTAGCATATCACCTATGATAAAACATCTGTGATAATGAGCACTTGTACTGATAAGTAGTATATCACCTGTGATATAACACAGGTCATATGTATCACAGGTGATATAACACACATAAAAACAATTGTAGTGGTTTTATTCAATTTTTGGTAGTATATCACCTGTGATAATGAGCACTTATACTGATAACTAGTATCACATATGATTTTGAATATAGATTAAAAAACTAAACCAACTTACTCGTTTTACAGGAGTTTTATGCAAAAATTAAAGAGAAGTTTGAAATAATTTCAAAAGAAAAAGGAGAGTTAGATGAGACGATCAGAGAGGGTATGTAGAAGTTCAGGGGGGACAAAATGATGATCACGTTATGTAAGAAATACAAGAAAATGCTCAATGTCGAAGATTTTGATGTAGATGAAGGAGAAAAAAACATTGATGAAGAAAAAGACAGTGATGATGATGGCAGCGATGAGAGTGAAGAAAGTGAAGAAAAAGGACAAAGATAATGAGAGTGAAGAAAGTGAGAAAAAGGATACGAAAAGTTGGAGTGAAGAAAGTGAGAATGAAGAAGAAAGTGGGAGTGAAGAAGAAAATGAGAGTGAGATAGAAACAGAACATGAAATGGAAACAGACGTTGAGCAAGAAAAAGATGAAATGGAAATAGAAGTGGAGAAGGAAACAGAGCCGGTTGGAAAAAGAGCAAAAAAGCCTTCAAGATTTCTGGTTCACCATATATGAACCGGAAAACTGTCATAAATATACCAACAGAGCCGGATGAAGTGATGGTTTCAGATGCTTTATTCTCAATGCAAGGAGATCCATAGTAAGTCTGCTTTATCTTATTAAACAATCATATGGGAAAAAAATAAAATTGTGCTAACAATATATCTAAATATGCTTTATCTTTTTGTGTAGCGAATTTGTGTTTGAAACAGAATGGGCATGGGGGTCAGCAACTATTAGAGACAACATGCAAACACTAGCACCAAAATTAAAAGTGGAAGCTAGTGTCATTGACAGCTTTGCTGCGGTTTTAAACTATGAAGAAACAATCAACAACGGTGGATCAAGGATGAAACAATTTTTTCACACAGGAATATTTGTAAGTACCTAAAAAATTAGAACTTAATAACTAAAATCTTAATTTGTTTCTTATAACATATGTTGATTTATAAAAACAGACAAAACAAATAGTGGAAGCGAAAAAGGAAGATGAAGAGAAGCAGTATAATGATTTTTGTTCAAACTAGAAACCCGTGTTTAAAGGAAATCCAGATGATGAATTAATGCAACATGTAGAATTGGTAACAACTTATTTCAATTATTATGAAAAACAAATATGTTTTATTTGTATTAAAATGAATCTAATTTTTGTTTACAATTAATACAGTCATTCTTTCCAATAATCGCGCATGAACACTTTTATCTGGTTGTTTTCAATCTATTCAAAGGCACTTCTGTCATCATTGACAACTCCAACTCAGGGTAGACGTATGATACAAAATACTCGCAGGAATGTGATGTTCTCGTAAGTAATTAAAGACTATGCTTAAATAATGATGCGTACTGCTTAAATAGTTAGAGATTAGAAGGCTATGCCTGCGGCTAAGCCTTTGGCATGCTAAGATTCAGCTATGCCAGCAAAAATCACATATGATTTTAAATAAGATTTTAATTTGTTTGAATAATCATATATGATATTTTTGAAAATCATATATGATACTTCAAATGTTTTTGTTAAATATTTTTGAAAATCATATATGATACTTCAAAATAATGATGCATGCTGCTTAAATAGTTTGTGATTAGAAGGCTATATTGAAAGGACTTATGCAGCTAAGCCTTCAGCTTAGCTGGAGCTGAAGGTGTCTTCTGCGTCTTAGCCACATAAGACGCCTTCGGCTTGGAAGAAGGCATAGGATGCGGATAAGCCAATCGGCTTAGCCGCATCCTACGCCTTCAGCATATGAGATTATGAATTGTGTTTAATAAATTGATTTTTCTATTTTGTGTAGAAAAAACTATTTTCAAGATATTTGGGAATCCCACAAGCATAAAAAGGCATCTCAGATAGCGACAAAAAAGACAACAGTAATGAAGCTAAAGTGGGGAACAAAAAAGAATGTCATTGATTGTGGTGTTTTTGTAATGATGCATATGGAGCAATATGATGGAGAAATTGTGAAAAACTGGAAACTGGAATTTCCAAGAGAAGGAAAAGAACAGGAGAACGAACTAATAAGAATGAGAATTAGGTATGCAACCAAGATGCTAACGCATAAAATGAACATTCACCGAGAAAAGATCAGCGAGGAAACACATGAGTTTGCACAGACACACTCAGACAAGGAATTGAAGCAAAAATAAAAGATGAGATAGAGAAGAGGAAGGCAGAACAGGCTGCTGAACATGTTCGGAGTGCAATCTGATGGTAAATGTTAGGGGTAGTAATGGAAGATTCAGAAGTAGGATTTGACGCTGAAGGTTAGAAGGAGTACAGTAACTAATTGGGGCCACTAATGCGGATTACAATCTAATTTCTGTAGACTTTATTATGTAAATTTCGTAGGACATCTTGTATTTTATATTTCTGAAACAGTGTAGATAGTTAAACTAGATTTAAGAATTAGATATTGCAAAAGCCGTTTGGTAGTACTGCCGGGCCACGGAATGTGACGGACAGTGTCCAAGTTTGGGGTTACCTAAGAATGATGGTGCTCTATTAGGTCTTGAACCACATTCCCTGGTGCCGGAGATTGTACTCTATTTTGTTATGGCTTTATTCTTAAACTAATTGTTAGGCATTACACAGGTGAATGTAATCTAAATTTGAAAATACTTTTTGGGTAAACTGAATATAAGCTTCTTTTATATATTACCAGTGTGTGATTTTGTATGTATTACAAGTGATAACTAATATGTTTTTTTGTATCACAGGTGATAACTAATATGTTATTTTGTATCATAGGTGATACCTAATAACGTAGCCAAAACAGTTTAATGCTTTATCACAAGTGATAAATGTCAAAGTATTCCATAAAATCACAAAAATAAAAAAAAATAAAAATACACCAATTAGTAAAACTCATAATTTCAATCAGTAAAAAAAAAAAAAAAAAAAAGCCTTTAACCTTTTAAGAACAAATAAACCAAAAAAATAAAATAAAAATCTTCTTGTATGTGTCTTCCGATATCACAAACTCTTTTCAACCAGCAGCACTACTAATAATTTAAGTAGGAGCAGTAACCAAGATAACCAGTAGTACTAAGCTCCATTGAACATCATTAAAACCAACTAGCAGTACTAATGAATGTGTGATTTTGTATGTATCACAGGTGATACCTAATAAGTTATTTTGTATCACAGGTGATACCTAATATGTTATTTTGTATCACAGGTGATACCTCATAATGTATGTAGGTAACTACAGTTTACGCAAACTCTTTGGGATGGTCATTAAGCCCAAATTATTTTTCTTTATTGGGCTAGTGTAACAACAAGTATTTAGCCAAAAAAACAAGCTTAAATGTCTAAACATAAACCAATTAAAAGAATAATATCACAAGTGATATAAAAAAATAAAAAAGTAGACATACAAGTCTTAGTAGTCTGTTTATCAACTTAATTTTTAGGCTCATTTTTGATTAACTGTCAAATTGATTTGAGTCATAGTTTTCCTTTTACAAGTCTGTGTCAAAAAGTTTCAAAAAGCCAAGGGATGATTCCCAACTGTTGGATAAAAAAGACACGTTTAAAGATTAAAAAACACGGAGGGACCACTTTTGCCAATTCAGCAAACTTACTGTTGGGAACACGTTTAAATATATTTCAAGTCTTGGGCATGTATTGTTATTAAATAGGTTGCTATTAGAATGGGCTTTAAGTTTGTAAGTTGCACACGGCTCATTAGAGGCCATGAGCCGTGAGGTTTGGTTAATTTCTTCTAGAAACACAAGGAAAATGATGCCCTAGAAAATGCCTATAAATAGGAGGCTTATGTATCATTTTTCTTTGTTGGTTTTATGTTCATTGTAGCCGAACCTTTGCTCATTATATGCGTGAATATAAGCAACCATTTCTCTTCATCTTATTTCTCTATATCTCTCGTTATTACTTTATCATTCGTAATAGTTATAGTTGTACGTGAGTTATTTGTGATTAGATCTTGTGTTAAGCTAGAAATAGGACCTAACAAGTGGTATCATTCGCTAGAAGATAATTATTTGTGTGTTTTAGAGTAGATTCGATCGCTATTTTACTTAAACGTTTGGTTTAGTTGCTTTAACGAGTAGTTTTGTGGTTATTTGCGAACAAAAGTCTCATTTCTTTCACTATCTTCGCACTTGTAAAGTGAAAAGATAATTATAGTGAGTAGAGATCAGATTTGTAGTCAAAAGTATAGTTCCTGTTCAAGTTTTATTAGATTTACACTAGTTTTTCATACGTTGCATCCTATCGAAATTCACCAAATTTTGGTTTGGACGTTAAAGGTTATAACTTTCCTAATATTTACATGTCATTAAACGTTTTAAACCAAAAAAAATCCTGTTAAAACATCGTTTTTTAGTCGTAAAAGTGATCTGAAAAAGTTGTCGTTTTATCATAATTGGTGAAAAGAGGGTTTATCGAAATTGCTTTTGAGGGTTTATCGGAATTGTCGCTAGGGTTTATCGGAATTCTACTGCAAGGGTTTATCGGATTTCCAGCTTTAAGGGTTTATCGAAATTGGCGTTCAGTATTTTCCTTGCTTGTATAAGTTTGTGAAAATACTTCGACTTTGAGGCAAATCTCATATCTTGTATAAGATATTGAGAAAATTATCGGAATTGTAATTTAGATAAACTATCAAAATTGCCAGTTCTATCGCAATTTACATAAAATTATCGAAATTGCCATTTCTATCGCAATTTAGATAAATTATCGAAATTGCCAGTTCTATCGCAATTTAGAAAAGTTATCGGAATTGTCAGTTTCTGTCGCAATTGCTGAAGCTATCGAAATTCTCGGATTTACCGCAATTCACTAGTCTATCGGAATTCAGCCAGTTTTGTCAGAATTTAGATAACTCTATCGGAATTGTACTATTTTATCGGAATTCGGAGAACTTATTGCAATTCAGTAACCTCATCGGAATTCAGAACCTTATCGAAATTGGCAACTGTGAACAGTGTTATCGGAATTGCTTTTGAACAGTAATCTGTTGGAATTGAACAAGAACACCACTTAACCAAAACCAAACTTTATTACTCATAACACACATCTCAATTGTCTACAAGATCCACAAGAACACAAGAATGTCTCAACCACCAAATTACAACTATTTTTACAATCAACAACAACAGTATCATCAGCAACAACAATATCATCAACCACAATATCCTCAACAACAAGCTTTCATGCAACAACATCAGTTTTTCCCTCAACAACAACAATATCCACAACAACCAATGAAAACTTACCAACTTCCACCTAAACAACCTCACTGGTTTGACCAAACGTGCGAAGCTATCAGCAGTCAACAATCCAGACACGAAGCAGGATCCTTAGATACACCTCCAATGCTAACTCCAGGTAATTACGTGCAGTGGTCAAGTCGATTTCTTTGGTTTATTGAACTCAAGAAACCCCATGAAAAGTACTTGAAAAAGGTAATTATTGAAGGACCATATCCAGTACCTACCACAACGATTCCTGCAGATCCAAATCACATTCCTCCAAGAGAAGCAACTACAACTCCTATTCCTGTTACTCAGCTCACAACAGAACAAGTACTTCAGCAAGAAGCAAATGAATTAGCAATGTCTTACATACTTCAAGGAATTTCAAATCCTATCTTTCAAAGTATCGATGCACAAAAGACTGCAAAAAAATGTGGGAACACTTACATCTTCTCATGGAAGGAACATAATTAAACCAAGAGGATATGGAATCTAAGCTTTATCTGGAATGCACCATGTTTATGATTGAAGCTGGGGAATCTTTAGAGTCATACTACCATAGGTTTACCAATATCATCAATGACTTGGACTGTCACAACATCGTACTACCAAGGATTGCAGTGAATACTAAGTTCCTGAGTTGTCTCGGACCTGATTGGCATAAGTATGTAACTTTTGTTCGACAAGCTAAGAATCTACACAACGCCTCATATAGGTTGCTGTATGATTATTTGAAGCATCACCAATCAGAAGTGATAAAGACAGAGCAGCTCGTGGAGGTTACTCACCATCATCAACTCCAAATTCACTTGCTTTAATTGCTCAGTCTAACTTTGCACCACAACCAAACCAGAGTTTTGTCCAACCACAAAATCTTTCAACCTATCCCTTACAAACTTCATCAAACCAAATCGTTCCATACGAAGCATCACCACAACAAGCTGATAATCAACTGGTTTCATATGACAACACTGATTCTATGATGTACTCCAACGCTAACAGTGATGAAGACGATGCTTTTAACTCGTTGAACGAAGGATTTGCTTTGATTGCTAGAGCTTTCAGCAAATTTTCAAACAAATCCAACAACTGTCTTAGGTCTTCATCCAACACTCGCAATCAGGCAGTTGTTCATGATGGCAGAGTTGAAATTCAAAACAGAGCTTCTGGGAGATATGGTTCGGGTAGCTATATGGGAAATTCAGGTGGATAGAGGTTTAATTCAGTTGGTAATAGTAGGAACAACGTTGGTAACACACAGAGGAGGGCAGAAATTGTTGAGACAGGGAATACTGGGATTGGAAACACCATGGTCAAATGCTATAATTGTGGAGGGAAAGGTCACATAGACAATGCTTGCCCCAAGGCAAGAATCAGAGGCAGTGTGTATCACAAAGAAGCTCTTCTTTTGACTCTTAAAGATGAAGCTGGTGGCACTCTGACAGAGATGGAGCACAACTTTATGGCCAATGCATACTCGGATGATGACATGGAAGATCTGGAGGCAAATGCAGCTGTAATGTTGATGGTTAATGATGCGTGGTTTTGCGACCTTACAACAGGTTTTACCTCTCGAGGGATCTCAAGAGGCTTGCAATCCCCACCAGGCAGTGTACCTGACCGATGTAGTATAGTGTAGTGGCAAGTACCGGGGGATTGATCGTTCTTTAGGGGAATAGTGTCGTTAGGATTGAAAAACTACTCTAATAGGTCTAAGGGTGAGGGAAAATTCTTTTTTGTATTTTTATATTTTTATGAAAGCAAGTAAAATCTCGGGTTTGAAGGAGTGGGCGGAATTAGTTGCTAGTCAACTAACCCAAATAACTACAATTGCAAATAAAATAAAATAACTGAAAATAAAAAGGTTGTGGAACTTATATGGAGAGAAATGTGTTTACTTAGATTTCCTTACTCCCTAACTATCTTTTACCGGTTGATTAGTGTGTATTAATTGCGTGGATGACGGGTGTATTCCTTAATACCAATCGTGGGGTGGCGTACGTACTTCCCCAACTCTACAAGCTCCTACTTCACTCCTATGTCGAGCCGGCTAAGAAGCTCCTAACATAGGATCACTAGAATTCGCTCATGCATTAAATTCAACCATAATAACCTTAGTACGCATTGGTTCATGTTTCTTAAGACGTTCAAGCAAGTTACCGTATAGGAGGTTAGCCAGTTTTCTTAAGCCTAACATCGATAAACAATCATCCAATACAATTAATAACACACCAACAACCAATAATCAATAGTTAGGTTTCATTAGATCTAAGCAAACACAAGATAAATCTAGCCTAGCATGTTAAATAAAAGACAAGAACAAGATATAATCAAACAACACATAGACATATTGAATGATTAATTGATTACTTATCTTCAATTGAACATGGGAGATCCAAGGGTATGAAACCCTTAAAAATGGCAGAAAAATCGTCTTAGGGTTTCTCCTCACAAAGTTGCACACTAATGACTAAAAATTATGAAAGTATATATAGGAAAACAGATATGACGGCGTCACGTTATAGAGCGTGACGCCGTCACCTCGCCGCGGTTAGGGTTTCTTGATGGCCTTCTTGACGCCGTCCCCTTTTAATACTCCAAAATCCTCTCTGGCCCGTCAAGAGTTGACGGCGTCACACTGGGGCTTGACGCCGTCACAGGTACTTTTCAGCAGATTTTTGAGACTTTGTCGTTTTCTTCACTTTTATGCTCCAAAAACGTCCAAAATGCTTCCTTTTCCAGATTTCTTCTCCAAAGTACCTAAAATGACAAAAGGAACGATTTAGGGCAATATTTGATCAAATAAATACGATTTAGGGCTTAAATGACCCCCTAAAAGCGGTACACTTTTCGCTTCATCAAATACCCTTACACTTGAGATTTGCTTGTCCTCAAGCAAATGCGCTTTTATTCTAATCAAAATACAAGTTATGGGTCATTTAATGCTAATATAAAAGTAATTACAACAAATAGTCGTTCCACTTTAATCATAATAAGCACGGAGATTACAGACTAGCACCTCACAAGTAGTGTTTAGATACTCACATCTCTCAGGTGTCATAAAAGTATATCTCATAAATGAAAATGGATAATATCTCTCACTACCTGTCATAGCAAATAGATTACCATAGGCTTGGGAAAGGATCAAAAACCTCCTCCACTAGGCGTAAGCACCTAAGATAAACTATCAAAGAGGGCTTTTAAACGGGTTATAACGTTAGGTGTAGGGATATGATAAACACGGTTTTGTTGGATAAAGGATATTTTACTGGTGGCGAGTTAAAGATCTTGATTAATTACATGTACAATATGGCGTTGCTAAGCCAAGACTAGACTCGACTTAAGCTAATGAAGAAAATAACAAAAAGATAAAATAAACATAAAATGAAACGGGATGGTAGTCCGTATCCCCCTTACACTTGAACTTTTACATAACTTTACAATTAACTATTCTAATGACTCGAATTAAGATAATCGAAACACTTGGAGTACTTTTAAAATATTTAGCACATATGGGGGTAATAATGTTGTTCTTCCCCATTACTCCATTACACTAGTACTTTACCCATGAGTCCCAATCGTCCCAAAACAATATGTACAAGGATATGACTCGACTTAGCAACCATGTAATCAATTAGATAATTAACTTGGGGTTTAAACAAATGTTGTCACAATAATGCACTAAAAATGAGTGCATACAAGGTAGGCTAAGGCGATTTGGGTGTACATTTAAGTGGGGTGTAAACAAATTCTTCCTTTAAGTAAAATGCTTAAAGTTAGAAACGAAAAGATAGGCTCTGAGGGGTGTACTAGGGGTATCGTGTACTAAAAATGAGTACAACGCAAAGGGTGTGGGAGAATTACTTGACCAATGTAGCCAATGTAATTATAACAAAAACACAGGTGTAAAACAATGGGTTAATCCTAATGCCTCTTATCATGTAGTAAATCTAACTACATGAATGTAGTCTCACTTGTGGCCTCGGAATGGTCCTAACGCAAGTTCTAGAATCTAAAGTTTCACTCCTATCCGAAAAGATAGGCTCTGAGGGGTGTACTAGGGGTATCGTGTACGGTTTTGTGCTAGTCATATAACTCCTATCCGTGAGACGCTCATTAAGACCAAAGTTTCACTCCTATATGTTGTAAAAAATTTTAAATTTGGCACTAAAATTGCCTTAACAGGTATTTCTCTCAGTTTTATTACACATCTACCATTAAACAAACAAAAAATCAAGCGTAATAGCATTCTCTAAAGTATCGTACTTTACCCCCCCTTACACTTAAGATGAACATTGTCCCCAATGTTCAAATAACAAGATGTAAAAGTAAATAAGGTAAAAGAATGAAATCAAATACTCCCCTGATTCGCTCGGTGGATAAAGGGGTAACATGGTTAGATCTTCTTTCAAGGTAATGTTGAAGCTTCAAGATTAAAGCAGCGCCAAAAGCTTGATTCCACATACATCTCCTTGTCCAAAATAACCTGTTAAACCTGAGAAAACAAACACGAAAACCTGCATAACATCGGCGGGATAAATCTGTATAAGGATATAATGCTTGTGGAATGATTATTTTGCAGATTCCTGGAGTTTATAAGTTAGAGATTTAATAAAAACTTTTTATGAAAACAAAACTTTCAAAAATTTTAGAAAATTAAAACCTGACGCCGTCAGGTTGTAAGGCCTGACGCCGTCAGAAATGATCTGACAGAATTCTCATGTTAAGTTTCCGGAAAATTTCTGGAAAAACCTATACCTTACTTCCTGGAAATCCTGCAAAACATCATTATGACTCGATACAAGCATTTGACTCAAACAATTACTAATATGTATGTTAATTTAATATTGTTATGATTCATGTTCATTTGTTCTAATAAACCGATTTGGATTTCCCTTACACTTAACTTTTGCAAAATACCTTTATATGTAGTTAAGACGAAGTTAAAAACAAGATAAAGCATTTTCACAATTTAGTTTCGAACATGAATCAAAAATAATAAAAATTAAACATACATACGGAAGCAAATAAAATCAAACAAACAAATAAATAAACATACAAAGCAAATAAAGCTTGGGTTGCCTCCCAAGAAGCGCTTTTCTTTATTAACGAGTCTTGTAGCTAGACTCAAAGTCCTTTTAACCTATGTAAGTGAGATCGTCATCGAGGACATCTTTAGGGTTAAGCTTGGATTGAAGTTTTCTATTGGTCCGCATAGTACGATATATCTTTTCAAACCTTTCTCCATCCGGGTCATACAATGTCATCTTAATATGCCATGACCCATCTCCATCTTTGGGTGGTTTGTCCCAATCCCACTTATGATCATTGTCTTCACATGTCCACCTATTCATCCCTAGGTTAATTGGCAAAACTCCTAGGAAATCAATCATCTTCCTAAAAACTAGAGGGTCTTCAAATGGATCCAATTCGGTGTCCCTAGCCAAGAGTTGTTCTACCGTATGTGTTCGGCTCACAAAGTCCTCTTCTAGGTAAAATGGGCGTTGGGGTCCTATGAAGTCTCCATCGATCCAGGGTCCATATCTAGATGGTCTCCTATTTAATTCTAACCAATGGGGTGTTGGTTCCTTACTAGTATCATAGGCATGTTTCTTCACATCATAGACTGACCAAGTATCACCTTCTCCTACCGCTATCTTAGATTCCTTACAATCAATCATAGCACTAGCGGTCGCCAAAATCCTCTACCTATCAACAAGGGGCATGTAGGGTCGCTAACCATATCAAGGACGTGGAAATCGGCTAAAATGGTTAGTTTTCCTATGTGTACTAACACGTCCTTGACTACTCCAACCGGGTAAGCAACACTTCCATCCGCTAAGCCTATTATTACCTCGGTTTCTTCGAGTTTCCCTAGTTTTAGAGAGGTGTAGAGAGGTAACGAAAGTAAGTTAAGGCTTGATCCAAGATCGGCTAATGTGTCATAAGCCTCCGAATTACCGATCTTGCAAGGTAGAACAAATAAGCCCAGATCATTTAACTTATTAGGTAGTTTGTTTTGAATGAAGGCGGTCCCTTTGTCACCTAACTCGAGCTTCTTCTCATATTTTTCTAAGAGGGCATTATAATAGGGGGCTCGTGCTAATACATCAATAACCGGACGTTCAAGGTGGAGCTCCTTGAATTCTTCATCAAGGTCTTGAGTGGGAGGTGTTTCAACTATGTTGTTGACCAATTTAGTGTTGGATATCATAACTTCTTGGTCATTTTGAACGACTTGGGTTTGTTTGAAACACGAGCTCATGGAATTGACCGAATAATATTGTGGACAAGAACTAGGAGACAAAACCGATGAAATGGCGTTAACGTTTAGTTTCGGGTTCTTGACTGTGTTGCTAGGGAGTGCTCCCATTTCTCGGTCATTGAGGGCTTTCAACAAAGTGTCAATCTTATTGGTCATCTCGCTTTGTTTTTGTTTGAAATCGGATTCAAACTTTGCTAAACGAGCTACTTGAGATGTCATAAAGTTGGACATCAACCCTTCAAAGTTATTGGTACTACCATAGTTGGAAGGATTGTTGTTGAAAGTACGGTTCGAGGATGAACCGCTTGATTGAAAACGATTAGGTGGGTTGGAAGAATTGGTTTGTTGTGCGTTTTGGTTTTGTTTCCACCTAAGGTTTGGGTGATTTTTCCATGAGGGGTTATATGAATCACCGTAGGGGTTTGGCTCGGGTTTGAAAGTGTACCACTTGTCTCCCGCTCCGTCGGTACGCGAGGATGCGTAGTCCGCAAAAGCTTGTTCGGGGAGTTCCACGCAATCACGAGTGTCGTGGGGACCACTACATAATTCACATGAAGAAGTGATTTTGTTCACTTGGCTTGAAGGTTTAGGAGCCTCGTAGGATTTCATAAGAAACTTGACTTGGTCTTCAAGTTCTATGATCCTACGGTCGGAAGTGCTTGAATTGTTCGAAGGCAAAGATATTGCCTTGACCGTTTTATTCAAATCACGGGGATCATTCCAACTTTCGTTGTCATAAAGAGCAAGATCTTCCAAGAGAGCCCATGTTTGTTCCGCACTTAGATCACGTAGCTTACCACCGGCCGATTGGTCAATGGTTTGCCTTGTGGAGAGATTGATGTGGTCATAGAAGATTTGGACTTGGAGCCAAAGTTCTATGCCATGGTGAGGGACTTTTTGGAGTAAGTCCTTGAATCGAGTCCATGCCTCGTAGAGGGTTTCGCCTTGACGTTGTTGGAACATCAAGATATCATTCCTTAGCTTGGTAGTTCTTCCTGGTGGGAAAAACTGAGCAAGGAAACGAGTGGTGAGATCATCCCAAGAGGTGATGGATCCTGCGGATAGACGCTCTAGCCATTGACTAGCTTGGTCCCGCAGAGAGAATTGAAAGAGACGCAGTCGGGTCGTCTCTCGAGTGGCAACATCAAGGTCTATGGAATCAACGATTTTGAGAAAGTCCTTGAGATGTTGATTAGGATCTTCGGAACGAAGTCCATGGAATGTGCATCCGCTTTGCACCAACCGGATGGTGTCGGATCGCAAGGGAGTGACATTGGCTCCTTGAGTGAGCTCAATGGTGTTTCGATAGCCATGGTGGCTAGGACGAGAGTAGTCTCCTAAGGTACGGGCTCTAGGAGGTGGGTGTTGTTGTGGTGGTGGGTTGTTGGGATCGAGGATATTACCACCTTCCATGATGTCGGATGGTAATGGTTACGAACAAAGAAACGAAGAAAAAAGATAGACTAAAGAAAACCTAGAAAAATAAAATAAAAATCTCACTAGAAAGGAATCTAGTGAGTAGACCTAATAAAATAAAAATTCAACCTAAACAATAACTATTCCCCGGCAGCGGCGCCAAAAACTTGATGCGTGGTTTTGCGACCTTACAACAGGTTTTACCTCTCGAGGGATCTCAAGAGGCTTGCAATCCCCACCAGGCAGTGTACCTGACCGATGTAGTATAGTGTAGTGGCAAGTACCGGGGGATTGATCGTTCTCTAGGGGAATAGTGTCGTTAGGATTGAAAAACTACTCTAATAGGTCTAAGGGTGAGGGAAAATTCTTTTTTGTATTTTTATATTTTTATGAAAGCAAGTAAAATCTCGGGTTTGAAGGAGTGGGCGGAATTAGTTGCTAGTCAACTAACCCAAATAACTACAATTGCAAATAAAATAAAATAAAATAACTGAAAATAAAAACGTTGTGGAACTTATATGGAGAGAAATGTGTTTACTTAGATTTCCTTACTCCCTAACTATCTTTTACCGGTTGATTAGTGTGTATTAATTGCGTGGATGACGGGTGTATTCCTTAATACCAATCGTGGGGTGGCGTACGTACTTCCCCAACTCTACAAGCTCCTACTTCACTCCTATGTCGAGCCGGCTAAGAAGCTCCTAACATGGGATCACTAGAATTCGCTCATGCATTAAATACAACCATAATAACCTTAGTACGCATTGGTTCATGTTTCTTAAGACGTTCAAGCAAGTTACCGTATAGGAGGTTAGCCAGTTTTCTTAAGCCTAACATCGATAAACAATCATCCAATACAATTAATAACACACCAACAACCAATAATCAATAGTTAGGTTTCATTAGATCTAAGCAAACACAAGATAAATCTAGCCTAGCATGTTAAATAAAAGACAAGAACAAGATATAATCAAACAACACATAGACATATTGAATGATTAATTGATTACTTATCTTCAATTGAACATGGGAGATCCAAGGGTATGAAACCCTTAAAAATGGCAGAAAAATCGTCTTAGGGTTTCTCCTCACAAAGTTGCACACTAATGACTAAAAATTATGAAAGTATATATAGGAAAACAGATATGACGGCGTCACGTTATAGAGCGTGACGCCGTCACCTCGCCGCGGTTAGGGTTTCTTGATGGCCTTCTTGACGCCGTCCCCTTTTAATCCTCCAAAATCCTCTCTGGCCCGTCAAGGGTTGACGGCGTCACACTGGGGCTTGACGCCGTCACAGGTACTTTTCAGCAGATTTTTGAGACTTTGTCGTTTTCTTCACTTTTATGCTCTAAAAACGTCCAAAATGCTTCCTTTTCCAGATTTCTTCTCCAAAGTACCTAAAATGACAAAAGGAACGATTTAGGGCAATATTTGATCAAATAAATACGATTTAGGGCTTAAATGACCCCCTAAAAGCGGTACACTTTTCGCTTCATCAGTTAACATGCAAGAAATGCATATGGGTGAAACAGGCCCAGTTTATGATACCGATGGCTTGTCTCAGGTACCTGACTCTGAATGTCGCATTCATGAAATTGTATCACCCTCAGCATGTGCATCTGCTGAAGAAAATGTTAGTCAAAATGACTCATTCTTATCCTCTCAAGTCGATGACCAAATAAACAACGTAGTTACATTTGATGAAGATCAAATTAATCCTGTTGTTTCAATTGATGATCATCTTGATGATGATAACAATGATCAAATTGAACAAGATGATCTTTTGCATGGTCCAGATCCAGAGCTCATGACCTTGCTTTTGACCACCCAAATACAATTAGATGCACAGAAATCCCAAATTGATAAGTGCAATGAAATAAATAGAAATCTAAAAGCAAAAGTTGCATTGCTGACTAAGGATCTTGAGTGCTAAAAACTTCAACTTTCAAATTATGAAACCAAAGAAAAATGGGAGAAAAGCTTTGAGGCTGCATTACAACAATCATATGTGAAAGTATAAAATTTAGAACATCAAGTACGTGAATTGACCATTTCCAAAAATGAATTAATTTCACAAAAGGAACAAGAAAAATTAGATTTTCAAAAACAAATTGACATTCTACACTCTGATCTTTCCGAAACAAAAACAGAGTTGTCAACTTGTCAAGATAATTTTTTTGAACATCGACAAATTTCAAGGAAACGTGTTGATTCCTACCTTGTGGAAATTGTTGAATTGGAATGCAAACTTAAAGAATTTCAAAACGTTGTGTATAAAACTGGTGAATCAATAACAATCATTCAAAAATTAACTGTAAAACAAAATCCCCAAGGATATGGATTTGCTATTAGGAGTGACAAACCAAGTTTTTTACATAAAGCACTCAAGGAAAATCCGAAGTTATACAGTGCAGAGCATTTGTTTGATGATTCTTTCATGTGTGTTGTTGTGTATAATCGTGAAGAGGAAATGAAACAAGAGGATGAGAGTCGATCTAAATTGAGTAATGTCCACTTTAATAAACCATATGACTACTCAAGAGTACCTCTTATTAGTCACACTTTCATACCTCAAAAAGATAAATCAGAACAAACATGGTCTTTAATTGAAACGAATGAAACTTCTGAAGTTGTCTCTGTGACCACAGTAGCACAAGTTAAGGGCCCTTTACCAAATCCAGGTGTTATTTCCCCAATGCCAAAACAATGTCGTGTCCTTAGATATTTTAATACATTCATGGAAGACATAAAATTTTTGGAAGATGCAATTGAACAAAATTCAGAGATAAAAGTCTCTACTTTTCTTTCTCCCTATGAGAAAGAAAAGAGAGAAGTTTTTCAAAAGCAATTTTTGCTACACGTTCAACACCTGCGACTTTGTGCTACACATTGGGAATAGGAACTTCAATCAGAGGTCTCATCCATGATGAACATTTTCGAAGCAACAAAACAAAGAATCTTAAAACAAAAATGTCAAAACAAAGCTTTGAAAAAAGATGCAGATCGACTCTTGGAGAATGTTCTATGTTCTGATATAATATATGTGATCATTAATTCCATTTATCTGTCGTGTAATGAAATGATTGTTGATGATCATACCGTTGGTACTGAGATGTTGAAACTTGAGATTGCAAATTTGAAAAAAGATAATGAGAGACTTCGAAAAGTCAATGATGATGTGGAAAATAATTTTTCCAAAGAAATTTTCCAACTCAACCAAAAATTGCAATGGTGTCAGACTCAGAGTCTTGAGTGCTAAAAAAGTTGATAAGTGCAATGAAATAAATAGAAATCTAAAAGCAAAAGTTGCATTGCTGACTAAGGATCTTGAGTGCTAAAAACTTCAACTTTCAAATTATGAAACCAAAGAAAAACGGGCGAAAAGCTTTGAGGCTGCATTCCAACAATCATATGTGAAAGTACAAAATATAGAACATCAAGTACGTGAATTGACCGTTTCCAAAAATGAATTAATTTCACAAAAGGAACAAGAAAAATTAGATTTTCAAAAAAAAAAAAATTGACATTCTACACTCTGATCTTTCCAAAACAAAAACAGAGTTGTCAACTTGTCAAGATAATTTTTCTGAACATCGACAAATTTCAAGGAAACGTGTTGATTCCTACCTTGAGGAAATTGTTGAATTGGAATGCAAACTTAAAGAATTTCAAAACGTTGTGTATAAAACTGGTGAATCAATAACAACCATTCAAAAATTAAATGTAAAACCAAATCCCCAAGGACATGGCTTTGCTATTGGGAGTGACAAACCAAGTTTTATACATAAAGCACTCAAGGAAAATCCGAAGTTATACAGTGCAGAGCATTTGTTTGATGATTCTTTCATGCGTGTTGTTGTGTATAATCGTGAAGAGGAAATGGAACAAGAGGATGAGAGTCGATCTAAAATGAGTAATGTCCACTTTAATAAACCATATGACTACTCAAAAGTACCTCATATTAGTGACACTTTCATACCTCAAAAAGATAAATCAGAACAAACATGGTCTTTAATTGAAACGAATGAAACTTATGAAGTTGTCTCTGTGACCACAGTAGCACAAGTTAAGGGCCCTTTACCAAATCCAGGTGTTATTGCCCCAATGCCAAAACAATGTAGTGTCCTTAGATATTTTAATACATTCATGGAAGACATAAAATTTTTGGAAGATGCAATTGAACAAAATTCAGAGATAAAAGTCTCTACTTTTCTTTCTCCCTATGAGAAAGAAAAGAGAGAAGTTTTTCAAAAGCAATTTTTGCCACACGTTCAACACCTGCGACTTTGTGCTACACATTGGGAACATGAACTTCAATTAGAGGTCGCGTCCATGATGAACATTTTCAAAGCAACAAAACAAAAAATCTTAAAACAAAAATGTCAAATCAAAGCTTTGAAAAAAGATGCAGATCGACTCTTGGAGAATGTTCTATGTTCTGATATAATATCTGTGATCATGAATTCCATTTATTTGTCGTGTAATGAAATGATTGTTGATGATCATACCGTTGATACTGAGATGTTAAAACTTGAGATTGCAAATTTGAAAAAAGATAATGAGAGACTTCGAAAAGTCAATGACGATGTGGAAAATAATTTTTCCAAAGAAATTTTCCAACTCAACCAAAAATTGCATTGGTGTCAGACTCAGAGTCTTGACTTTGAGTTACAGTTACAAAACCAAAAAGAATCATTGTCATTCAAAACAGTCATGCTTCTAACAGTCAGAATATTGAAAAAGAAAATGCTGTTTTAAAACATCAAATTTCTGAAAATGAAAAGGATATTGATGAAGTTTGCCAAAACAGGAATGACACTGTTCGATTAAACAGAGAGTTAGATTCAAAAATTCAACAACAAAAACACATCATCATTGAGTTGAAAGAAAAAATAAAATTACTTGAAAAAGGGAAATTTGTACATAAGAATGTGATTGCACCAGGCATGTACAAAGTAGATGAGACACCTACGAAAGCATCTCTACAGACCTCTAATGTGCATGCTTCAACTTCTACAGGACTAGGCACCCCTCCTAAGGTTAGAATATCCAAGACTAAAAAGAACAAACAGAAGACTAGTATCTGGAAACCTAAGAGCGGCACACCTAAGGATCAAGAAGTAGAAGTTCACACTAGGAATATGAATAACAAGCATGTTATGTCTAAAGTAGAATCAAGGTTTAAAACGTGTAATTCTAATTATGATGTAACGAATGCTAAAACTATGAGTGTTCTGAATGATGGTATTGTTGATGCTTATTGTGTGTATTATCGTACAAGTATTTTGTCTGGTAATCATAAAAAATGTGTTGCAAAAACCCTTTTGTCTCATACTCAGAAACATACAAATGGCATTTCCTCTAGGCTCACTACCGCTGCCAAGTCAATTTTAGGTAAACCGCCAAAAGTAGTTTCTAAGCCTACCGTAGACAAAACCATAGTGACCCTTAAAACAATCCAATCACCGAGTGCATTCACTAGGAAGAAAGCAGAATCTAGTTGGACATGGCAGCGTTGGTTACAACAAAAATCTAGTTTTACTTGGTTACCAAAGATGCATAAAAACTGTGCTACTAACCCAATGGGATCCACCGTTACCAACTCTCCATCTGTGTCATCTTCTTGTGATGCAGGTGATTCAAATCGTCCTTTGGATTGTTGATAGCGGATGTTCCCGATACATGATAGGCAACTTAAAACTTCTAGTAAACTTTGTCGCAAAGTTCATAGGAACTGTCAGATTCGGGAATGATCACTTTGCCGCTATAATGGGCTATGGGGATTATGTCAACGGAAACATCGAAATCAGCCGTGTATACTACGTTGAAGGCCTTGGACATAACCTTTTCTCCGTAGGGAAGTTTTGTGATGGGGACTTGGAAGTTGCATTTAGGGAGAAAACTTGCTTCTGTTCGAGACCTACAAGGAAACGACCTTATGACAGGAAAACGTGGAACGAGTCTTTACACAATTTCCTTGTCAGACATGACCGCTTCTTCTCCAATTTGCTTACTCTCCAAGGCTTATTATACAAAAGCATGGCTATGGCATAAACGTTTGTCTCACTTGAATTTCAAAACAATGACCGAGCTTGCTCGTCATAAGTTAGTCGATGGTCTTCCAAGATTCCGATATGCCAAAGATCACCTTTGTTCAGCATGTGAACAAGGGAAGAGTACTCGTGCTCATTTTCCACCAAAAACCGAGCACAGTACGGATCATGTACTCCAACTTCTGCATATGGATCTTTGTGGCCTAATGCGTGTTCAGACAATCAATGGGAAGCGGTATATATTGGTTATCGTAGATGACTTTTCGAGATGGACTTGGGTCTACTTTCTTCGCACCAAAGATCAAGCTCCTTCGATGATCATCACCTTTCTCACCAAAATTCAGGTTCAGCTCCGTAATGTAGTTCAAAAAGTCAGGACAGACAACGGAACCGAATTTAAGAATCACACTCTTCGGGAGTATTTTGAGAAAGTAGGAATTGAACACCAAACTTCTATTGCACGCAGCCCAGAACAGAATGGAGTAGTCGAAAGACGAAACCGAACGTTAGTGGAAGCCGCAAGGACGATGTTGATAAATGCTCAATTACCTAATTACCTCTGGGCTGAAGCTGTCTTAACCGCGTGCTACACCCAAAACCGCTGTATGATCACCAGAAGGCACAACAAAACCCCATATGAACTTGTTCATAGAAGAAAACCGAACATAAATTACTTTCATGTATTTGGGGCTCTCTGTTACCCAAATAATGATCGCGATGACCTTGGAAAGTTGAAAGCCAAAGCTGATATAGGGATTTTTGTTAGATACTGCGAGAATTCGAAAGGATTTCGTATCTGGAACCGTCGAACCCGAGAAATTCAAGAGACCATACACGCTCATTTTGATGAACTCACGGACATGGCTTCTGAGCAAAACAGTTTAGGACCCAATTCTAACCGTCTGAACTTCCCTAATCAATCAGCTGCACCTCTCTCTCTCAATCGTAAGGACTTGGAAGATTTGTTTGCTCCACTATTTGATGATTCTCTCGTTAGTCGTGCTTCTGAAGTATCCACCAGTTCCGCTGCACAACCCGTCAACACTCAAGCACCTGATACAACAGTAACTACAACAACAGCAGTTGTTGAAGATGCACCTCCAACAGAAATGTCATCATCAGTAGAACAAACAGCTTCTAATACTGCGACTGCAACTGATGATCCCTCTATCTTCTGAAGTACCCACACCCGCAAATTATGACGGAAATGCATTTTTTAATCCATTTGCTCCGGCTCCCACCATTCCAGATATTGCAGAGTCATCAACGAGCAATTTGGATCCGTCAAATATGCACCAAAATTTTCAACACTAACCTTCAACCCACAAGTGGACTAAGGATCACCCTTTAGTGAACGTGATTGGGAATCCAGACAATCCAGTCATGACACGCAAGAGACTCCACACAGACGGTGAAACCTGCATAGAAAAACATTAAAGAAGCTCTAACCTACGACAATTGGATTGAGTCAATGCAAGAAGAACTTGATCAATTCAAGCATCTGGAAGTTTGGGAATTGGTAGAAAGACCAGATGGAGTATACGTTGTCGGACTGAAATGGATATGGAAGAACAAATTGGATGCTGATGGCACGGTTATTCGTAACAAATCTCGGTTGGTTGCTAAAGGATTCAGTCAAGAAGAAGGTATCAAATTTGAGGAATCTTTCGCACCAGTGGCAAGACTTGAGGCCGTTCGAATGTTTCTAGTGTATGCAGCTCACAAGAATATCATTGTATACCAAATGGACGTGAGGACGGCATTTCTGAATGGTCAACTCCGTGAAGAGGTGTACGTCACACAACCAGAGGGCTTCGTCGACCCAGAACATCCGAATCATGTCTACCGGCTCAAGAAAGCCCTCTATGGCCTTAAACAAGCCTCGAGGGCATGGTACGATAAACTATTTGCATTCCTAATTGCTAATCATTTTACAAAAGGTTCTGTTGACCCAACACTGTTTATACAAAAACACGGGGAGGACATCTTAATTGTTCAAATCTATGTGGATGATATCATTTTTGGATCAACCCATAAGAAATACTCAAATGCTTTTGCTAAATTAATGAAACAAAACTTTGAGATGTCCATGATGGGTGAACTGAAGTTCTTCTTAGGACTGCAAGTTCATCAATCACCCCGTGGCATTTTCTTAAACCAGTCCAAATATGCTCAAGAGATTTTGAAAAAACATGGCATGACAAGCTGTGACACCTATAATACACCAATGTCTGCATCATCTCCTAAACTGGATGCTGATTTACATGGGACTCCAATTGACCCTACAAAATACCGTAGTATGATTGGGTCACTCATGTATCTAACAGCCAGTAGACCAGATATAGTATTTGCCACATATCTTTGCTCCCGCTATCAGTCTAGACCAACTGAAAGATACCTCTCTGAGGTTAAGAGAATCCTTCGATACATAAAGGGAACCATTCATTTGGGGATCTGGTATCCGAAGGATCCTGGCTTTGAACTAATTGCCTTTTCAGACGCTGATCATGCAGGATGTTTAGACACAGGAAAAAGTACATCTGGGGGAGTGCAATTCTTAGGTGACAAGCTAGTCTCTTGGCAGTCAAAGAAGCAGGATTGTACATCATTGTCATCAACGAAATCTGAATATGTGGCCATGTCAGCATGCTGTGCTCAAGTCATCTGGATGAGATCACAGCTGATGGACTATGGTTACGTCTTTGACAAAATTCCAATGTACTGCGACTCAAAGAGTGCCATTGCTATCTCGTGCAACACAGTTCAGCATTCAAAGTCCAAGCATATTGCTCTTCGTTACCACTTCATCAAAGAGCACGTGGAATAGGGTACAATTGAACTTTATTTCGTGGGTACAAAATACCAACTGGAAGACTTATTCACCAAAGCCTTGCCCCATGCAAGATTTGTGAAATTAGTTCACCAGATTGGTATGAGATGTTTGACTCCATAGGACTTGGAAAATTTTCGTAAAAACAACTAACCAACTCAAACATCAAAAACTATCTTTGTAAATATTTTTGACAAAAACACAAAAAGATTTTCAATTTAAATCTTTCTCATCTAAAAAAAAATGCAAGTACAAAATCTTCATCAACACTTTGTTCATTTCAACACATTAACAATTATTTCTGAACAAGTGTTGAGGGGAGAAAGAAATTCAAATTTTAAAATTTTTCATTAAAATTTGTACTTGCATAATTTCTTTAAAATTGTTGCTTCATAAAATGGTGGTAAAATCATCTGTGTAATTCCCTCCTTGATCTTAAAAATATTTTCAAATACTCATAAGTCGAGGGGGAGTATTAAAGTTGTTATTGCCAAAAACATGTTAAGCCTAAAGTTTAAAGATTGTGAGTTAGGACTAAGAATGTAAAACAACATGGTTTAAGGACTAAATGTGTAAAAGATAGAAAAGATTAAAATGTTTAAACAAAAAGGGGACAAAGAGCAGTAAATGCATCATTTACTCTTCTGCCTGACATTTTCACCAACCGCTTTTACTACTCAACCACCGCAATCCACGGCTAAAAATCAAACTGCAAAACCGATCAAGATCCTTCAAATTTGTGAGCTTATATGCGTTGTTTACATGATTTTAAAAAATGGTTTTGAAGGATTTCTTGATCCAACGGTCCAATTTTGCAAAATCGAGTTTTCAAAATTCTAGGGTTTATGCATTATCGAATTTTTGATTCTGTGTGTTATAGATGCAATTGTTTGGTGGGATTTAGTCGGAATTAGTTCCTTAACATGTTGTGTATGATTAATTGAACCCATAAACACAATTGATGCATGATTGATTTTAGGGTTTATACGTCGAATTGGGGAAAAATGTATAAGTGTGTTGTAGTGCAAGCTATTGGGATAGTGTTTATATGTGTCAAATTGCATGTTTTAACCATCGAATTCAACCCAGAAACACAACTGATGTGATTTAGATGATTAGGGTTTAAGGCAAACGCGTATAAGGTATATCTTTTGATTATGTGGTTAAAAAGTGTTAAGAATTGGATATATAACTCAGGAACATCATGTGAAACTATTGGAACAAATCAAACAAACATTTAATAAGTTTTGATGAATTCCTATAATCTGATGAATAGGATTTATAGAAATTGAGTGCTGTTGAGATTCAGTTTGATATAAAAAGTTTAAGGAACATAGAATAACTTGTGAATTGGTTTAATTGAACAAGAAAACCAAATTTCGACAAAGAACCAAGAATTATGTACGTCTACAGTAGTTATCGAAATTTATTGTATAAGAAATTATCGAAATTGGAAAATCTATCAAAATTGGACAAGTTCTGTCGAAATTGCCATATCTATCGAAATTGGATAAACTTTGTCGAAATTGCAAAATCTATAGAAATTGGATATGTTTATCGCAATTGTCTAAAACTTGTCGAAATACAAGATTTTATCGCAATTGGGCAAGCTTATCGAAATTCCATATGTTTATCGCAATTGGACAAGTTTATCGAAATTCCATATGTTTATCGCAATTGGGCATAACTTATCGCAATTTAAGTGGTTATCGCAATTGGACAAGATTTATCGCAATTGAGATCCTTTTCATCGGAATTGGCCTCATGTCATCAAAAGTCAAAATTATCGAAATTGGACCACAATTCTGTCAAAATTGGTAAAATTGTCGAAATTGGCCAACCTGTCACAATTTGATATCTGTCAAAATAATTGTTAGGAATATAAATATTAATGTGAAAGACTCGGTCACCCTGAGTATGTATTAGCATTAAGTAGCTCGTAGGATTATTAATATTAGTTTAGTTATATTAGTATTCGTGGAGTTGGGTCAGGTCTTTACCCACTGTCAGCTCACTCCACAGCCCACACGGGGCGTTTAGGCTTGTAGTATATATACCCCTTCCCACACATGGGAAGGGTTGGAACTTCTCTTCATTTGGAACCTAATATACTCTCATCTTTCTCTCACCAGAAGTTTCCCACATTCTCTCTTTCTCTCTCTAAAGTAATAGGCCAAGGATCAATCTAATGTGTGTTATATGTTTGTGAATATGCTACAATTGGTATCAAGAGCCATGGTTAGGTTCGAGTGATTGCATATTCACGAATTTGTGGTGTGTTCTTGGTGTTTTTGTATGGTTTGTTGTAGTTCGAATAGAAAGGTGGAGAAAGCATTGGTTTGATCTTCGTTTGTGGTGTAACTCGTTAAAACTTGGTACTTTCGTGTTCACATCGATCTCTAGCATAGTTTCTTGGCATCCTACGGTTGATTTGGTATGTTTCTTGGATGATTCAAGGTTTTTTCGTGACTGCGGTTTGGCTTTCGGTATATTGTTCTTAGTTGCGGTTTGTGTTATTTTGGTAAGAAGTTGTTACGGTTTGGGTAATTAAAGAGCTGCGTTTTGGTTTTTAACTGAAAAGGGAAAAAGACAAATCGCAGTGAAAGTGACACATTTGTCCTTTGCATTTTGTCCTGTTCTGACTGAGTTTTGACCTATCGCGGTTTGAAGTTTCTGCGTTTTGTGGTATTCTGCGGTTTGAGTCTTCTGCGGTTTGTGGTATCCTGCGGTTTGAGTCTTCTGCGGTTTGTGGTATTCTGCGGTTTGAGTCTTCTGCGGTTTGTGGTATTCTGCGGTTTGAGGGTTCTTGCGTTTTTGTCTTCTGCGTTTTGTAATTAACTACGGTTTGAGTCTGCGTTTTGACTTCTGCGATTTGCCTCTAAAGCTAAGTTTTGGTCTTGAAGTTTGGTCATTGCGGTTTGACCAGTGGATCCTGCGGTTTGACTAAAAGTTGACTTTTTACGTCAAGACTTTAAACGACCATAACTTTTGAACCGTAACTCTGTTTTCAGCGAATTACCTGTCAAAACGACCGTGAGACCGAGGAGAAAGACACATTTATTCTTGAATCGTAACTTCGTTTTCAACCCAACTTTCGAAGCCTAAAATCGCTCCAAAATGAAGTTATTGAGGTTTTAAGTTTTCAGACCAAAATTTCACCATAAGAACTTGCATCAACCATACCAAATTACTACTATACAACAGATCACCAAGTCTACCAAACTTTCATCATAACACATTCAAGTAATCAAATCACGGTTTATTCTTGATTTTTGTAAAATCCCGCGAAAGAATCTATTTCTCGGTTTAAATCATAGAATTGTAAAATCCCGTGCACGTTCATATCATGTCAAAAACTACGGATTCAGTCTTTTCTGAGGTACTCAAATTGTATGACATGATTGACAAACAAAAGATTCCCAAAGATGTACAACAGATAAACATGTTTGAGTATGTTAGTGCCGATAGGAACTCTGTGTGCCCGAATTCTCAAGAGAAAGAGCTCCATCAGCTACAGACAAACGTTGTTGAGTCAGATACTGCTATGAACAACGTGCAACATGTGAAACACAACAAAGCATCTGTTGAACCTAGTGGGGTATCTTCTGTTATTAATGATGATAATGTGTTGCATGAACAAAAGATTCCCGACAAAGTACAACAGACAAACGTTGTTGAGTCAGATACTGCTAATATGGGAAATAGCGATGTTATCCCGTATGAACAATATGTGAAACACAATGAAGCGTCTGTTGTACCTAGTAGTGCATCCTCTGTTATAAATGATAATTATGTGTTGCATGAGTACACTGCGTTTATCCCTGATGACACCTTGACCACTAGACTTAACATCTATAAAGATCAGGTGGCCATATATGAACAATGTGCAAAATTTGAGCTAACTGAACGTGAGCAGAAAATGGATGGTCAAATGCGTACATTCATAACTGAACGTAATTTAAGGGAAGAAACATTGAAAAAGGAGTTATATTCTTTACGAAAACAACTTGATCAAACTGTTAAACAAAAATAGGAGATCCAAGAAAGTGTAATTACACTAAAACATGATTTCAAAGAAAAAGAAACAAAACTCTTAAATGATTTTTCCAGACTTAAAACGTTAAAGAACAAGATTGAAAACAAGTTGTACACACAAGACAAGACCAGACAAACTGCTCAAATGATTCAAAAGCATAAAAGGTTGTGTGATGAAAATAATGAAAAGGATGTAGGTGAACCTAAATCAGTTTTACTTAAGAGTGTTAAAGTTGCCCAACCTGCCTTATATGATGCAAATGTAATGATTAAGCCTGATCATGCCCCTCCCGATGTGTCATCATTTGAAGAGAGTAATGGGATAGAAGTAATAAGTAGAGAAAGAATGGCTGAAAAAAAATGAAGGATCCCAAATGTATAGCAAATAAGGTCATAATCAAACCCCATAATTACTATGAGGAAAACCGATTGACTGTTTTTGCACCTCAGACTAAGTTGACGCCAGAACAAATATTTTGGTCCCTGGACATAGAAAAGAGAAAGGCTGATGAACTTAAAGCCAAAACTCCACCCCTTAGAAAAATAGCGGCTACAACGGTGTACCAACCCAATACACCCAGGCATTTAGTTCCTTTAACTCTTCCCACATAATGTAAAACTCTAATTAGCATATATGTTCTTTGTCAACTATTTGCTGATTTTGATAAAACATGTAAGAAGAGAATTACGCCAACGGGAATTACTGAAGGGGAAAGGGGTTTTGAACTAACAAAACAGTGCTACTTAACTGAGGTTATACCATTCTTTAAACTCCTTAAGGAACATTTTGAGGGCATGCAAAAAACCCTTAAAACTGAAGTAAAAGAGACGAAAGAAGTGTTTAAAGATATGGAAAATGAGGTATCCCAACATGCAATAGAACTTAAGAGTCGTGAGATTGAGAGAAAGAACATTCTCATCTCCAATGAGAATTTGATTGCTAGATGTATTGCTCAGGATGTATTTTATACTGCTACTGATTCTACATTAACTGCTTGTCAATTTCATGAGTTGTCTATTGCATTGAATGTTACCCAGAATCGCGTTGTTGAGCTTGAGGGGGAGAATTTGAAATTGCATGAGAAAATTCAAAATGATGACCATGATAACATGGTTAGGCGTTTTTCAAAACTAGAGGTGGATAATCTTAATTTGCAATTAAAGTATCAACATTTAGAAGAAAGAATTAAAATCTCAAATGCCAAGACATCTTTGGATGCTCCTGAATTTGATGCATATTTTGAATTAAGCAAACGAGATGAAAAAATTCAAGCTCACACTAACACGATTCAAAAATTGAGGGCCCAAATTGCCCAATTAAAATCAAATAAGAGTGATGTGATTGACACCCATAAACCATCGTCTTCAGATTCTCAGAATTTTCACTATCAAGACACCATCAATAAATTACAATATAAAAATGATTGTTTTCAAGCTGAAAATTCAAAAATCAAACAACATTTCAAAGAGTTATATGACTCGATTAAAGTCACACGTAACAATCACAATGAAAAGATAACTTCTTTGCTAAATGAGATTGAGAATCTAAAGACTCAGGTGAAAGGGAAAATGCCAATCATCACTAGTGAAAATGTTACTCCAAAGGTTTCTGCTTGTAGTAAGTATGCAATTGATGTTGTGCCTATTCCGCTTCCCCTTAGGGACAATAGGTTAGCTCATCATGACTATTTCGCACATCTTAAGGATAGTCTTGACACTCTTCGTGAGATTGTAGAAGAGGATAGGATAGAGAAACCACTTGATAGTGCAGTTGTAGATGCCTGCTTCCTTACTAAACGATCTCAGGAACTCTTAGAATACGTCATTGGCACATGTCCTAAGACTGATAACAAGCGAGATAGTTTTATTGCATCATCCTCAATGACTAAGAACAAGCATGTAACCTTTGAGGTACCCTTGGAAACTTCAGATCCCAACACATCAAAACATGCTCAACAACCGGAAGTGAAAAAGACTAATATTCCCATCAGTCATTCTACAGGAGTTAACAGTGACACTAAAGCTAGTGAGTCAAAACCTATAAGAAATATAAAGAATTATAGGACTTCACCAGCTAAAAGTGGTCCTAAGAATAAAGTAGAAGACCACATGAGGAACAATAAGTTAGATTTGAACAAAAGGAATCATAATTCAACTCCTAATTCACTTTGCAAAACATGTAATGATTGTTTAATTTATGGTAATCATGATAAATGTGTTGAGAAATTTTTGAAGTCGTCCAACAAACCCCTAGTTAAGAAAGTTTGGAGAGCTAGACAAATTAAGCAATCTTGGAAACCTATAGGGAAAATGTTTACCAATGTGGGCTTTTAGTGGAAGCCCACGGGCCGGATATTCACACTAGGCGAATATTGCCCTTTAACGAGGATTACCATGCCTAGAGTAGTGCCTGTTAAGGAATGGAAGCCAACTGGTAGAGTTATCCCTTTAGATACACAAAGCCCTTTAACTAGGTCCATTGCATCTACTAGTGTTTCCCCTATTGTTAAAACCAAGGCACCTATGGTTTCAGCAGCTCTAGAGATTGTTTGCACTAACCAACTGGAACCCAACTTAAATTGGGGATCCAGCACTCCAAATTCCCTTCTTTCGTCTGTTTTCAAATGCAGGTCGTACAGATCATCCTTTGACATTTGGACTCAGGCTGCTCACAACATATGAGGGGAAACGAAAATGACGTTTGAACACATAAGTTCAAGCCTCGTTCTTCAACGACACATGAAATTTGAACACATTAGTTCAAGCCTCGTTCTTCAACGACAGATGACGTCTGTTCACATCAGTTCATGCCTCGATCTTCAACGACTATGAAGTTTGAACATTGCAGTTCAAGCCTCGGGCCTCAATGTCAACATAAAGGCGTCTGCTGAAAACACTCCAGGCCCCGTTCCTCAAAGAAAAGAAAGGTGTACGCTTAAGTGCGCTTTATCTTCGGAAGAAGAGAAATATTCTTGTTTATGACCATTCTCATCAACAAGCTTCATGATCTTCCCATGCTCATCCAGTCATCAAATGGATCAACGTACATTGGAGTATATTCTTATTCACATGATCTATCAAAAAATGGCAACCTCATATGTAATTTTTGAGGGGGAGAAGTGTGAATAAACTAAATGTCATTCATCATGTGGATTTACTTACCGTTTATTGTATTCTTATTCACTCGTTCAATCAAAAATGGCAGTCATATGCAATTTTTGAGGGGGAGAAGGGTGAATAAACAAAATGTCAGTTATCAAGTGGATCTACTTACCGTTGATGGTATTCTTATTCACTCGTTCAATCAAAAATGGCAGTCATATGCAATTTTTGGGGGGGAGAAGGGTGAATAAACTACATGTTGATTGATGTTTGAGAAATGGTCATACGACTCTTGAATACATCAGTTCAGGAGTCGTGCAAACCAAGCTTCTTCAACACTATATGTTCCACCGAGATATACTGTTTCAACCATTGGTTTGAAGAATACTTTCAGCTCCATCAAGTGTTGTATCTCCTATGTTTCCCGCTGATGCACAGATATCTGCTGATACAACCGGTACTCCTTCTTGAACCACAATGGTTCAAGAAGTATCATCTGTTAGTACTTCTCCAACAACTCATGAAATTATATCTCTAGTCATTCATCAAGGTGTTGAAGAACAAATTCATGGAATTCTACCTCCCAAGATTGATAATGAACCCCTCCTCCATAATCTTCTCCAGACCCGAGTTCTGGAGAATCATCTTCACAAAGGGTTATTCGATCAGATTCTCATCAGCTCAATCAATCATTTCATTATATCAGTAAGTGGTCAAAGGCTCACCCATTGGAGAATGTAATTGGCAATCCTTCTAGACCTGTTTTGACAAGAAGTCAACTACAAACCCATGCCAAATGGTGCTACTTTGATTCACATGGACATCCGATACCATTCGGCGGAAATCGATCTGATTGAACTCTTATCTATCTAAGGAAGAATAGAGGTGGCAATTCTTCATGTATCCTCTGTATATATATAAATCATAAAAACTCAAAAAGATTTTCCACATTGTACATATCTTAAACCTACAAAAAAAAAACCATAAAAATCAGAAAAATAGAAAAATAGAAAATACCAAAAATAGTTTTTTCAAGGCATGTCTTCTGGTATCGATAACATTTACGGTCCTTGAAATGTCATTCAATAATGACACGGGTCTTTAAATGAAGTTCGAACAGAAGTTCAAAAAGTTTTTCAAAACATGCCTATTCGGCTTGCAGTTACTTCAGACTGTAACCCGTTCTTCATTATGGGGAAAGCACGTCGCCAAAAAGATGGCTGTTCCTCCCACTGGGTGAAGTTCACCCGGGCATGGATTACTTTATATCCATGTTTCTTCGATTTGATGTATGTTTCAGTGCATCATTTATCATATAAGAAGAGAAGTCTTCTTTACAACACATATACTTTTCCATCTATGATTCTTCAGGAAAGTATTTGTGCTAAACTTGGTGGTACCATGATTTTTGAATATCAATCAGAATTGAACTTTTAATAAAAAAATCTATCACTCAATCAATGACTACAGCTATTTAATAGAAGACGGGTCATCGATTGAGGGGGAGAGTGATGATTTCAAAATTTCATATCATCAAAACATGTCACTTTGTACATAATATGCAGTGAATAAAATGTAGTTGTTATGTGTCAGTGTATGATTTTTGTTAAATTCAAATCTTCCAAACCTATCATACCTGACACTAACATTCTCCCTCATAGATTGAGGGGGAGCATCGTAATGTTCCATTATCAACACATGTTAAACCTGACCACATTTTCTAAACTTATTTAAATCAATTGGGATCACAAAATCTCAAAAGATTTGAAATTTTTGATCGTGGGAGAGAATGTGATTTAAATATGCAATCTGATAAAAATGTGATGTTTTGGACTTAAATGTAAGCTCTCCCATATGTGCTAAATTCTTTTGTATATCAATGCACATATTGAGGGGGAACAAATGGTTTGGGGTAACAAAAAGAATGTGGCATCTTTGCTGGTATCTCATGTGAGTGCGACTCAGAATTCACCAATGAATTGACGAAACAAAAACTGTCATTAATCGAAAGGGCTTGTCCTGGCCTGGTAATAATTTCAAGCTGGTCTAACCAGTGATGTAAGCGTGTCTCAAAGAGGACTTGTCTGAGTAGAGTGTACCATTTTGAGAAACTTTCTGTGGACTCAACCAGGCCGGGTAATAATTTCAAGCTAGTCTAACTAGTGATGTAAGCGTGTCTCGAATCAGTCATGTTCACTGAAAGTGGATCAATTCAAAAAGTGCAAGCTCTACCCAACATGTGAAAATTTATAATAAAAATATCTGAGCACATGTTAAGGGGGAGCATTTGAAAAGTTCAACACTCTCATAGTGTTAGCAAAATGTGTTTCATAATTATAAACACTTTGAGAGATTTTTCAAATAAATGGTTTACGGCAACATAGGATAGTCATGGTGTTATAAGGTGGCTAAGGTTAGGAAAACCGTCCTATGATCCGCCAGAGCTGGAGGGATCTACCCAAGGACAATACCAAATAGTTAGTATTAGAAAGTCCTTAGGTATGATTATGAAAAAAGGAGTAATATGAGAAAGGAGAAAGAAGCGGTTGAAGAATTACAAAGAAACGTAATGTGAAAGGGTGAAAAGAAATAGCCCTGCAATTATTCAACCTTAGGGCAGAAACCGGGTTCAATTCATATACTACTGGTTGTTACGAAGGTGACGCCGGTATTGAAGACAAGACGTCATGGACCCAATGACGCACTGCACTAAACCTTCTAAACCACTCAAGTTCTCTTAAAAGGACTTGTTTCATTCTCACGGGGAACCCTGCATAATCTATCAACTGCTCATTACGAGTTATGTTGATATTGAAACAGGAGACACCGCTCCAGTCTCCGACTACCAAAAATGCACTTATCGAGTCTAGAGCCAAGATATGCATTATAACATCTCATAGGAACACATGCTACTTTTACACTGGTTGTTCAACATTAAGGACACCAGATGTAAACTTATGAGTCCTACGCAGATCTTAGCAATTTGCTAGAATATTCATGAGGGAATTTACAAATGTAATTCTCAGTGATTGAATGAAAATTTCTGCCAGGGTCAACATCAAACAGCCCTGAAAGCAGGTCACTTCGGTAATTCCTAGTGGATTACACTTAGTGGTCGTGGCGGTTTCAAACGGTCTACAGTCATGGAGTGAACTCCAGCGACTCACCTAATCGTTGATGTACCTCGGTAGATCTTGTAAGCCCTCTCGGGGGTATCCGATTTAGGAACGGCCTTGGTAAGGATTAGAGAATATTTTCACACTATGCTGTTAAGAATCTCGAAGTCCAAACCTGTAAGTACCGGACGTTTTATTGCTAACTGTCGTATGCAGGAATTCTTGGCGGTTGCAGCTGATTGCTGAAAAGATGCCGATTCATCACCCCATGCTCACACTTCATCATCATCATCAAAGAAATCATGATAATTGAAAGACCTTCAACGCTGCTTCCGCAACTCTGATGCTGAAAATCATGATCCAGAAAAGTGTGAGCATGTCGGTTCAAAGATCAAGACATTACATGGAGACGATACAACAAAAGGATGACTTGAAGACATACATTGGATGATGACCTCAAAGAATCCTCAAAGATCATCCAAGACAAAAGAACAATCATCAAAAGTTCACTGCTGAAAGCACAAAGATTAAAGACTTTGAAAAATCAAAGACTACGAGCTAGGAACTCTAATCTATGTAATAGAATGCTAGAATTCAAAATGTAATTTCCGGGGTGACCTCCCTTAGGGGGAGATTGTTAGGAATATAAATATTCATGTGAAAGACTCGGTCACCCCGAGTATCTATTAGCATTAAGTAGCTCGTAGGATTATTAATATTAGTTTAGTTATATTAGTATTCGTGGAGTTGGGTCGGGTCTTTTCCCACTGTCAGCTCACTCCACAGCCCACACAGGGCGTTTAGGCTTGTAGTATATATACCCCTTCCCACACATGGGAAGGGTTGGAACTTCTCTTCATTTGGAACCTAATATACTCTCATCTTTCTCTCACTAGAAGTTTCCCACATTCTCTCTTTCTCTTTATAAAGTAATAGGCCAAGGATCAATCTAATGTGTGTTATATGTTTGTGAATATGCTACAATAATGCTGTCGGAATTCACATAAGTTGAAAATTGTCAAAATTGCTCTTTGAACAATTAACATAAAATGAAATTGCTATGTTCAAACTTGTAAAATCAAACTAAGCAATAAAAGGATCACATGTGAAACAACAAGTTTAACTATTTGCTAACTTTCATGTATCCTGCAAATCTGTGTTTGAATGATGTTTCAGATACCTCAAATGGCTGCACCACAACAACAACCACTCCCAATGCTCACAAAGGCCGAAGTTTTCCCACAAGGCTATAAGGCGGAGATTGGCAACAACAACGCAAGGGTAGAATTTCACAAGATCAAGTGTGCTGAGCCAACCTGTGAGATTGCTATAGAGGTTCTCAAGCAACACCTATGCAGGAGTATGCTGGAGAAGTCAGCTAGTGTTCTAGAATTCTATATCCATCAAATGTGGGATACTTTAAAGCTGGACTTAAGAGAGACATATTTAACATGCACTCTGGACCGCAAGGAAGTCACTGTCGATAAAAACTACCTTCGCAAGGCATTGCTACTTCCAGAAGCTCCTCAACCTAACAACAAATTCTACCCAACACCTACAGAAGAAGAGGTTCTCAACTTCCTTAAAGAGATTGGCTATGATTTGCAACCAGAAATACCATTGACAAAGATCTCAAGGGTTGAAAACAAGCTCATCCCTCAACCCTGGAGAACAATCTACTACATCCTTGACCGATCTGTCTCAGGAAAAGATAGTAGTCACGAGAAACCCCGTTTACCTCATCTTCAAGTCTTCTGGGGGATAGCTAATCAGAAAGAGATTGACTTTGCTCAACTTTTCTGGGATGATTTGGTCTATCAAATTCAAAAACCGACATCTCTAAATCCCTTAACCAAAATCCCGTTTGTTCGTTTCACCAAGCTTCTCATCGCCCATCTCATTGACGACAACGCCGATATTTCTGCAAGACTTGAAGACCGTGAAATGCACCTGCTCAAGATAGACAAGACCATCAGCTCAGTCTACATCCCCAAAAGCAGCATACGAAAGCAAGGGATTAGACTACCTGAATCTCTGCTGACTGAAAAAGTTAAGAAAACAAAAGCTTACAGAGAGTATGACAGAGCGTTCAAAGAAGGTCATGTCGGGTTTTGCAAGTATGATGATGAGTTTGCATCAACTAAGACTCGTTCAAAGGGAAGCAGCAAGACTGAAAGTGCTTCTAGTGTGTCTAAGAAGATCAGACCCTCTGCACATAAAATCGTCAAAAGAAGAGTTCCGGTTACAATTCCTAAGCCAGAACCTGAGGAAGGAAAGATTGTTGAGGAAGAAGAATCCGAATCAGAGACGGAAACCGATGAAGAAACTCTATACTATAAAGAAGATATAGCTACTCAGGTGGCACTAGAAGAAAGCCGTAGGTCACTCAAGGCTGATGAAGAAAGACGGGCGCAGTTAAGACAGGAAGAACAAAGGAGGTTTGAAGAACAATTAAACAGTGATTTTGGGGAAACCCAGACCTATGTTGATCCGGTTAATCAACCCGGTAGGTCTGGGTTAGTAAAAGAAGTAACATCACCTCACCCTGATCCGGTTAATCAACCCGGAGGGTCTGGTTTTGTCAAAGAGGTTACTCCACCTCAGACTAATTTGGTTAATCAACCCGATAGGTCTGAGTCTGATAAAGAAGTCATCCCACCTCAGTCAAATCCGGTTAATCAACCCGGTAATGACGAGGAAAAGAAGGAAGAAGAGAAGATGAAGGATGTCGATATGGAAGAAGGGGAAGAAAGTGAAAAGGTGTCAACAGATGAAGATAACTCTGATGAAGGGGAAGAAACAGATGAAGATAAGATGTTAACTGATGAGGTGGAGATAACTAAAGCTGCTGAAGAACTAGAAGCAGAACAGAAGAAGGAGGAAGAACAAAAGATGGCTGAAAAGGAAGCGGACAGATACATTCAAACGCCACCAATCACTCCTCCACATTCAACACTAACACCACCAGTGTCTCAGCATGCATCACCGCCCAAGGCTCAAACACCTCCAGAATCATCAACACACCCCCACCACCACCACCATCACCATCCACTGAAGCAACAACAAAAGAATCAAAAAGAAAAATAGTCATGAAAAGAAACAAATCTAAAAGGATCCCTAGGCTGAAATGAGTTGAAGTAATCTCACCTGCATCTAAAAGGTTGAAAAAGGCAGCAAAGCTGGCTCGTGCAAAGAAAGAAAACCAGCTAAGTGACCAAGTTTAAAACTTAACAAATATGGTCAAAGAGATGCAAGAAACCAAAGCTCGAATGGACGAATTTCTTGAAGACGATGTTAAAGACCGATTACTCAAAGAAGTCAAGGACAATTCCAAGGTGTATATAAAAAAGTATTTGCCCAAGGTTGTATCATAACAGATAGAAGAGCATATCGATTCCAACCTCGAAGACAAAGTCAGGAACATTGTTGCTTCGGTTCCTCTTGTATTCACAACCCAACTAGCACAGCCGAAGGAACTAACTCTTGAAGAAATCCAACTCCAAAATCTCACTGCATTAGTAAAGCTCACCTCTCCGACTCAAGAAGAAATAGCCATCATGGAGGCTATAAAAGCCAACATGGCAAAGGAGTCGTGTAAAGTTGAGGCTGTAACACCCCAACCCGACAAGAGTAAAGATGTCATGATAATGGTTTCGTATCAGATCAAAACAAAGCATACTTCTATAGTAATACAAGAAATTTCAAAGGTTACAAATGAAATACTAAAATTACAAGGTTACAAATGAAACTTCTGATAAATACTAATTCTAAACATAATGACTTCTAATCAACTCTAATCCAGACGGCTATCAAGGTCTTCTAAATCCAAGGTACTCTCCACTCATCCCCAGCTTCCTACTAAAACCTGCCGCAAGAAAAGAAATGCGGCTGAGCTACGAGAGCTCAGTGAACAGATATAACATAAACGAAAACGAAAGCAAATGAACGAACATGTATAGTGTATTACATTGGAATAACATAAGGGGTAGTCACAGAGTACAAAGTAAGAAAGAAAAGGAAAAGGGAAAGGCCAGTAATTCACCACGAGCCCGAATACGAACCAAATATAGTAACCAAATCTTCATAATCATATAGAGGGGAGACCTCTCAAGTAACCAGATAATATGAGGGGTGTCCTCATTCTTCAAATGGAGTAGCTAACTCCCTAACTTGTGAAAGACGTGGATTGCACCCAGCATCAGTCACCGAACAATATAATATCAAATCATGTTAAGTCCACGAACACGGACACGAACCTAGGATTGCAACCCATACATCCCCCGAACAATAATATTGGCCATAATAAATATAATGTGCATGCAACGAACAATATGGGGACGGTGTGAGAAATCACTCACCCACACGTGAGTCATGTCAGCGGTGCATCACAGACACGGCCATGTTACCTTCATGGCTAGGAAACGAACTTGGCTCGGGTATCAAACTGAAGGGTCAAAGGTCAAAGGTCCAAATCATAGCAAAGGTTCAAATGGTCTAAGTCATAATCAAAGTCCAAATATCAAAGGTTCAAAGTAAACAGGGTCATAACGAACATCAAAGTCAAATGAATCGAACAATGAACCAAAGTGTAGGGAACATAGCAATGGCATAGGAAACCCTAATACGAATCAAATCAAAAGAGAATGAAGGCACCTTACTAAAAAGGGCAGAATATCTGTACCTTATTACGAAATGCAAAGACGAACAAGAAAAATAGAAGCAGTGACAGGCTCAAGACCACTCCTTCTTCACACCTAAAGGAGTAGAAGAATATTACAAAAGGTTCTAATTATTTATTTTAGCTTGCCTTTCCATTTTAAGTAACTTTCTATTTTTAGCAGGTTTCCATATTTAGCAAGTTTTCATTTTTAGAAAGTTTCCTTACTTAGTAAGTTTTAAGCATTATTAAATAGGTTAAGTCATAATTAAGCTTATTTATGGAAATAGGGTATATTTTAGCAAGTTGTGATAGTTTAGGGTTAAATATGATAACTTTATATAATTTAGGGTTTTTAAATGTAATTATACCAAAGTTAAGGGTTTAAAATGTAATTATCAAAATTTACACATTCATTCCATATTTTAACCATGTATACAAATTAAGCACCTCAAATTTAACCATTTTACATTTTATACCCTTTAGTTTATAAATTTCCAAATTAAACCCCATAGTTCCTTAAATCTCATTTTAACCCTTTACATATTAACATTTACACAATAAGCCCTCCATTTAACATAGTTACAGAATATACCTCATATTTTAATAATGGTACGATTTAACCCTCATCTTTGTACAAATTACAAAACTAGTCCCTTTACTTTATAAAAGTTCAATTCGATTTATATAGTAACCATATTTACACATTAAACCCTCAAGTGTCCAATTTTACATATTATACCCTTAATATCTTTATTTACACGACACACCCTAAAGTTTCCAGAATTTACAATTTAGTCCCTCTAATTTAATTACAAACCGAATTACACATTTTACACAATTTACAAATTAAATCCCTCTAAAGTTTCCAGAATTTACAATTTAGTCCCTCTAATTTAAACCCGATATACACAAACAATTCGACATGAACAAAATAGGCCTCAACGATTTGAACTATCATTTTTCCTGAGTTATATAGGTCGTATAGTGTCCAAATAAAATAGGCCTCACACCCAGAAAATTCGTGTGGCTCGATTTGGAATTTATACCCGTTTTTACTCTTTAAAATTATTTCGATCTATAAATCATGCATGATTCGAATTATATATTTTATTTAGGTCTTATATGATCCTAAGAACGTGATAAAAATACCACATGAATGATCGAACGTGTAAAAGGGTTCTTTGGATTTGTACCTTACGGATGACAAGAATTTGACAAAACAAATGCTAGCGACCAACGAACAAGCCCCACGACCCCAAACCAATTTTCCGAGCTTCTTTAGATTATGATCAACACCAAAAAAATGCCCAAGGAATTTTTGAAGAACCGTATGAAGTGGGGAGATTTTGTGCTTTGTTTTAGGGTTTTTCGGCAAAGAATGAAGGAAACAAATATAATACCGAGTGAAATAGGGGGAGGGTTACATGTATTTCGGCCCAAGATAGGTCAAGAGGATCAGAATTTTATTTGGGAAGATTTGCTAACTTGATTTGATATTATCCTTGTTTTATTTTGTTATTAAAAGGATTTACAAAATATTAATAAAATATTTATATATAAATCGGCATATACAAAGTATTTTGTGTGTTTATAATTTTTGTAAATTTCAAAATGTTAAAATGTTGTAGTATAAATTACTTAGCTTCATATCTCGTTCATTTCCAAAGGTTCGGGACAAATTTAGTGCTTTATAAACTCTTTAATCAAATTTTAAAGTTGTAGGGGCATTTTGGTCTTTTTCTTGCTTTCTAAATTTTAGGTATTACAGAGGCTGATAAGGGTAAACGTCCAAGAGAGGACGAAGATCAAGATCCAAACACCCAAGCAAAGAAACAAAAGGGTGTCGAAGGATCTGGCTCACAACTTAAAGAACCCGTCGGTCCGTCAACAACTATAGCAATCCAACCACCAAAGGCTTCGGGATCAGGTCCTACAGAAATGGAGCATCAGTTCGAGCACATTGCAACTGAATAAATGGAATTTCAACAACACTACGATCAGCCACATTCACCTCCCAAGACCAAGGCTACATCATCTAGCAGGAAGACTTCCAGAAGATCAAATGTAGTTTCTTGGCTAGATGAAGACACTACACAGGGAAATGAGTGGTTTGATCAGCTAGCAAGTGCTCAACATTAGATGGACGAAGATTCAGTAATCAAAGATAGTACATTTGAGTTCACACAAAGACTTAAACATGACCAACGAGTCAAGAAGATGACCAAAAGGGAACTTCGTCGCATCAAGAACGATGCATTCAATCTACTCAAGGATAGGTCGTCCAGTGCAGCTGAGATCGAGTATCATTTTGAGAACATTGCCTGAGCAATGTCAAATGAGTTCAACTGGACCAATCAAGATCTTTTTATGGTTGGTAGCACTGATAGTAAAAACCAACCACACATCACAGATTGGACGAAGCCACTACCGGTGATAAGAGTCCACAATCAACCTGCTATTCCTTACCAGTTCTTCTTCAACAACGATCTTGAGTTACTCGTGCATGGAATTAAGTGTCAACCAAAGTACGCAACCTCAATAACTCTAATCCCTGCAGCAAGTTACAATCAACCAGCCATCGATGAAACTGCCACAAGACTTTTCATCTCCAACAAAGTGCAGTATGCCCAAGGAATTTTTGAAGAACCGTATGAAGTAGGTAGATTTTGTGCTTTGTTTTAGGGTTTTTCGGCAAAGAATGAAGGAAACAAATATAATACCGAGTGAAATAGGGGGAGGGTTACATGTATTTCGGCCCAAGATAGGTCAAGAGGATCAGAATTTTATTTGGGAAGATTAATTTGATATTATCCTTGTTTTATTTTGTTATTAAAAGGATTTACAAAATATTAATAAAATATTTATATATAAATCGGCATATACAAAGTATTTTGTGTGTTTATAATTTTTGTACATTCCAAAATGTTAAAATGTTGTAGTATAAATTACTTAGCTTCATATCTCGTTCATTTCCAAAGGTTCGGGACAAATTTGGTTCTTTATAAACTCTTTAATCAAATATCAAAGTTGTAGGGGCATTTTGGTATTTTTCTTGCTTTCTAAATTTTAGGTATTACAACTTCTTCCCCTCTAAAAGAAAATTTTGTCCTCGAAATTTGAAGTCACAAAGTGAAACTAAGTCGTAGCGAGTCGCCGAAGATCATCACGAACATTCTCATGCCCGAGGAGGTTCTTTCAAAAGATCTTCAGACCAAATAGTTCCTCATGACTAGAATCAAAACGAAGTGGGTTCAAATTTCCTCGGAAAGAGATAAATTAGGTTGTTTCCGATCAAAGACCATGCAACAAAAATGGAGGATAGGTGAATCTCCCGGAAAGCTCATATGGAATACGAACAAGATTTCAGATCAAATTAATTGTGTCAACAGAAGAGAGCTTTACAAGAATTTAAGATTTATAACTGCGGTCGACAGAACGCAAAACGAGATTCCAAACTCATCCAGATATCAAATGAATGAAAGTAGAGTCTACGCATAGGTAGAATGAACCTAAAGTCTCACTAATCACGGATAATCCAACGGGGATTCAAATTCTAAACTTCTTAGGTACTCCCCAAGATATCCTATGCCCACAACAAGTGCACGTTATATGATGTGAGTATTATCACGTTGGCCAGACGTCATAATACTGGCATCATATAAATATGCCCTCATGATGGTCATACTTTATCTCAAGTCGAAATCAAAACCGCCTACCTTAATCCACCTAGTACTTCTACAGTCTCGAGGTCGAATGCCATAGTCAATGGGGAAAACAAAACTATTCGCAAGGGTATCAAAACCTCAGATTGCCTAGCAAAAGTGAGGCACGCCATCACAAGCATCATATCTTCCACAATTCGCCAAAATCTCTCAAAACAAAGTCATCACCGAACATACGAAAAATGAACACGAACAGAAATGCTTCTAGGAAACTTAAATCATTAATGGATCTTATTACTATATAACGAAACTTAAGTGAATCAACGGAAGTGGAAATTAGTCATCAATAACTTCAGTCAAATCAATTCTTCCAAACATAAGGGTCTGTTTCTAAATTCCGTTCATTCAACACATCCAATCTCTTCAAGTCCGGTTAATCTGTCTTCGTCTGTCCATCAATCGGGAAGTGAAACCAAAGTCGGGAACTTGTGTCTGGTTCGTCGAGCCTCCTGCAGTTCTTCTTGGAATGTAATGGAGTAATGTAAATTTCTGGCACGATCTTCAAGTCCTTCATCATCCAGTCTGCTTCCGCTCTCAACTTATCTTGGTACAACCACGATGAATAGGGAAGTTAGACTGCATGTCTTCATCAACTCCAGGTTCGCCGTCTTGACTAGATTTTCTTCTTCTGCATCGCCTACACTTCTGCTTTGTAAGGAATGTCTTCACTCTTCAGGTAGCCGCCATTGTTGTCAACTCCAGGTCATGCAGTGAATTATTGCTTCTAGTTTTCCTTCTGTGCTGTAAGGGAATATAACCGAGTCTCTTTCTTAATTATCCGACATTCGTTCCGCCCGAGGGTATGAAAGTTAACTTCCATTTCAACTTTTCCAACTCCATTCTAAATCAAACAAAGCTGTTTATTGGTATGTGCTTATTCACATACCTTTTCTCGACCAAAAACTAACCAAATTGCCAAAAGATATTGTGTTTTTGTGTTTTTGATTGTGCAGGGATGGATATTACAAAAATAGGACAAAATCGAGGAAAAATCAGGAAAACGAGCACGAGATATGGAAAGGACTCAAAGCCGATGCCGGGAGAGACATATTTGGCCAAAAGTCAAAAATCACCGTTAGATCAACTTTAAAGAATTGGCAAGATCAGTCCCCAAAATTTCAGCATTTGCAAAAATGGTCCCTAAAAGCATAAATCTTTAATCCTTAAATCCCTTAAACCATCCCATATCCGGTTCTAATAATACCCACTACCCAACCCACCTTAAATCTAACCCAACCCATACAATAACCCACACCACTTAACCCAGCCCAGTCCTCTTATACCCAAAACCCGACCCACACTTAAAAAAAACCCGGTCAAAGAGGTAACTAATACCCCGGTCAAACAATCACAATAAAAAAATAAAAAACTCTACCCGCCAATGTTCTTCCCCAATATTACCCAGATAAACCCTAATTACCCCGTACAAGAAAGTTACCACAATTAAGGGCATGATTTTCAAATCATGGGGCTTCTAGAAGTGTCAGAGTGTCAGATGGGAGCAGAGGCACACGCTTGGGCAACGTGGCAGCATTTCATTGGAGGGAACACCTCACGAATTTGATCCTATGGCTTGAAATCAAAGAGTGGAGAGCAAGGCATGATCTAAGGGTGATGATTAGCTCAAGGTGCGCGGATTGCCAAGGTGGCAGACCTAGAATCTTCACCGGATGGCTATAAATAGAGCCCTCTCCTCATGTTTTGATCATGTAATTTTTAGTTATTGTTATGCTGTCAATTTACTTTTGTAATGTTTTCAATGAATTAATGAAAGTTTATATTTGGTTTCAATAGTTGTCTCTTATTTCCTTTTCTTATTATTGCTTATTTACTTAAGTTTGTTTAAGCTTTTTGCTTATTGTTCTTATTATTTTAGCTTTTATATTAAGTACTTATTTCATTTCTGTTTTTACTTTACTTAATTCAATAACACACAAAAAAAAAAAAAAAAAAAAAAAAAAAAAAAAAAATCATAAAATCAATAAAAACCAAAAATAAGTTTTACTTTATTACTTTTAAATCAGGCTTCAATAAGCCTATTTCATTGTTCATACAAGCTTATTCAAGCTGTTATAGCTTGTTGTAAGGTTGTTTATTCATATTGCTTCTCAAAATCAAAACAGTCAACAAAAGTCAAACCTCAGCTTATTTAATAAGCTGAGCTTATTCAGAGGTGAAAGAAGATAAGCTAAGCAAGTTTGGGAAGTGCTCAGCCTATCTAAAGATAGGCTTCATAGGATAACTCTCTGTTCTTGCTGAGGGTGTCTTGTAAGTCCTTTGATATTTACAATTCCTCTAAAAATAGCATAAAGTAGTTTAGATCTGATTTTGTTAGTTTGTTATTGCTTATTGTTGCTTATATAGTCTGATAATTGCTTGATATTAGTAGTTTACTTCATTTATATTTGATTGGATTGAGTTTGATGTCAAGTGATTTGTTACTGTTTCATATATTGGATTCAATGTGCATAATTAGTATCTGAGTATCTGAGGTCTGAGATTGGTGTTTGTGAAGTACTATTGACTGTGTTTAATCATAGTAAGAGGTTGTGGATTGGTTTGGAAGTTTAGATCTCATTGCTGCTTCTTAAGTTTTGGTCACAGTTGAATAATTGGTGTTTGGATCAGTGAGCAAATAGAGTTGTAGGCTTGTGTAAGTGGTAACAAGAGTTTATAAAGTTCACCTAGGTTAATATTAGTTTATATCAAGCTTTACATTAATAGTTTATAATACAAAAGTCAAATTTAGTTTTCAATTTGGTTTACTGCTTCAATTAGGTAAATCAGTAGGTATAATTTTAATCATAGGTGCATATTAGTGTTAGTTAACATAATTTAGGTTCATCACAGCTTAATATTGCATAACAAGTTAAGTTGGATCATTCAAAGTTGGATTTAGTCAACATAATTTAGGTTCATCACAGCTTAATATTGCATAACAATTTGGTTTACTGCTTCAATTAGGTAAATCAGTAGGTATAATTTTAGTCCCTCAGCTTTTATAAAACTTTTATTTCCTTAATTTTCTTTTATAATTTAGTTTTTTTTTTTTTTTTTTTTTTTTTTTTTTTTTTTTTTTTTTTTTTTCTAAATTACATTTTCAGTCCCTTAGGTTTTTACTTTTGCATTTTAGTTTAAATTCACTAATAGTTTTATAAATTTTGGGATTAGCCCGGGATTTGCGTTATTTGATTTCTTTTATTCATTATGTGTGCTTTTATTTGATAACGTATATTACTTTTAATTTCCCATCTTTTAGTGTAAACAATACCAAAATAATCACTTTCACGTTCACTTATTCACTTCACATTTTGACGACACCGAATCAATTCAAACGCCGTCAAACCTTTGTTGGGAGAACGACCCGGGGAAATATTTTCACAAATATTCCTTTGGAAATACAAAAACGACTTAATCAAAAATGGCGCCGCTGCCGGGGAAGGCTTGAAATGTTGTCGTTGATTCATATCGTATTTTTTGTTTTGAAGATCCTTCTTCGGAAGTTTCTCGTTTTTGAAAAAACAAAAATACCAAAAATAAAATAAATAAAACACTTTTCCTAAAGTGTTTTCAAAAATACAAAAAAATAAAATAAATCCTCACTTTTCTTCAAAAGTGTTGTAAACCATTCCGAATAACAACAAAAGAGATCGTGTAGTTAAACGTTACTTGGATTATTTCTTTACTACAACCTAATTACGGGGTTTAAGGAAGTCTTGACATTAAATTGCAGACTGAAGAGAGATCCATTCTTCTCTCCCGCCACGCTGCGCGTAGTTTTGTAAGAAACGAGTACGGTTGATCAAACGATCGCCAAAAAGATTATAATTTTAATTTTTCCTTAATAAAAATCCAAAAATATTTTATTTTCAAATTTGGTTTTCCTTTTCGATTTTGTGATTGTTTTTGGTGTATGCACACCCGTTCTTCTTCTTCTCTACCTCTTCTTTCACCACTCTCAAATCCCGAGAGGATTATTCGTCATAACAACCGTGTTCATTTCTCAACCGTTGAGGAAATGGATCAACACGATCAACACCCGCCGATGGGTGGAGATAATCACAACCAAGGGCAAGCTCCCGATCTCCGCACTATGCAAGAGTTACTCCAATGTCCCACCGTGGGATACGGAGACGCTATTGTTATACCCCCGATTCGAAACACAAACTTTAAACTCGAAACCGGTTTAATTCAACTTGTCACGGGAAATCAATTTCATGGTTTTGATCGGGAAGATCCTCACAATCACATCCGATGGTTCAACAAATTGACCTCAACACACTACCATAAGGATGTTCCTCACGACACTATCAAATTGATGTTATTCCCATTTTCCATCGAGGGGGCGGCCCGAATTTGGCTCGAGAAAGAACCCCCTCAATCAATCCATACTTGGGAAGATCTCGTCCATAAATTCGTGAACTATTTCTTTCCTCCGTCTAAAATGACCAATGCTAGGAATGAAATCACAAATTTCCAGCAACGATTTGATGAGAATTTCGGTGAGGCATGGGAACGATTCAAGGATCTCCTACGGAAATGCCCACATCACGGTTTCTCGGAATTGCATCAAATCGATACATTCTATAATGCTTTAACTCAATCAGATCAGGATTCACTCAACGCAGCCACCGGTGGCAATATCTTGAGTCGAATGCCGAGAGAAATTCTCTCAATTATTGAGAACAAATCCAAGGTACCCACCTCAAGGAACAAACCGGTTGTTTCTAAGGTAAGTACCCAAGCTTCTAGCAGTGATGCTAAGATCGACAAGCTTGCAGATATGTTCGAAGCTTTCCTTCTCTCAGAACAAAAGAAACAATCTTCTCCACCCGCTCAAGTGAAAGTGGTGCAAGAAAATTGTGTTATATGTGGTGGTCCCCATCCTTATTATGATTGTCAAGCTACCGATAGCCAAGTTTGCAATGCTACCGTAGCAGCTGCGAATTACAATCAAAATCAAGGATTCCGTCCTCAAGGTGACGTTAACTACCGAGTTAGTAACCAAATGGGACCACCCGGTTTTACACCCGTTCAAAACAACCAAAACCGTTTTACTCAAACCAATCAAGGTTACAATCAAAATCAAAGCTACAACCAAAATTGTGGAAACAATTATCAAGCTCCACCGCAACAAGTTTATCAACAACCTCTTCCTCCGCAAGTTCAAACTTCACCGGAAGTCTTGAACTACATGAAGACAAGCGATGTTGCCATACGAGCCATGCAGAATCATATCAATAACATGAAAGTTGAGTTTAAGAAGGAGATCGATACGACGATATCTCAACAAACAAACGAGCTTAAGAAAATGATGAGTGGATTTTTCCAAATGAATCAACCATCAACCTCGGGTTCATCTTCTCTTCCTAGCAACACAATTGCTAACCCGAGGGGTGATGCTAAGGCGATCACTACAAGGAGCGGTGTTTCATATAATGGACCCACGGCTCCGGCTACCTCTTCTTCTCTACCTCCCAAGGTAGTCGACCGTGAACCCGAGGTGACCAAGGACATGGAACCTCCTACTAACAACGGAGGAACCAAAGACGTCCAACCTACGGTTGTCCATCCATCTGAACCAAAGAACGTTGAGCCAAAAGAAATTCCCATCAAAGCAAAACTTCCATATCCTTCGCGATTAAATGATCAAAAGCTCCGCGAAAAAGCTTCAAATCAAATGGAAAAATTCTACCAAATCTTCCAAGATTTGCATTTTGATATAAGCTTCGCGGATGCTTTGCTTTTGATGCCAAAGTTTGCTTCCACAATCAAGAGTTTATTGAGCAATAAAGAAAAATTATTTGAGCTCGCAAAAACCCCTCTGAACGAAAACTGCTCAGCGGTACTCCTTAAAAAGCTTCCGGAAAAGCTTGGAGACCCGAGAAGATTCCTCATTCCATGTGACTTCCCGGGGTTGGTTGAATGTCATGCCTTGGCCGATCTAGGTGCGAGCATCAACCTAATGCCGTTATCCGTTTGGCAAAAACTTTCATTGCCCGAACTTACCCCAACTTGTATGACCCTCGAGCTTGCAGACCGGACTACGACTGTTCCGCTTGGCATAGCCGAAGATGTCTTTGTCAAAGTGGGGAAGTTCCATTTCCCAGCCGATTTTGTGGTTGTTAACTTTGATGCCGACCCCCGGGTTCCCCTAATTCTTGGAAGATCATTCTTGAGGACCGGGCGGGCTTTGATTGATGTTTACGGTGAAGAAATTACGTTGAGGGTGGATAATGAGGCCGTGACCTTTAACCTCGACCGAACTTTCAAATACTCCTCCAGTAACGATTCCGTCTCGGTTAATCGAATTGATGTGATTGATGTTGCATCGGAGGAGTATTCTCAAGAAGTTCCTGGATTTTTCGATAAATCCTCGAGTGGCAATCCCACTCCTTCTTCTCAACCCATTCTTTCCGACCCTTCCCCATCCCTCACTCCGTTTGAGGGAGGTGATTTCTTCTTGGAAGAGGTCGATGACTTTCTTGCTATAGAAACACCAACTTCACCGGAATTGATGATTCTTATCTTGATCCGGAGGGAGATATTCTTTTGCTAGAAAGATTATTGAATGAAGACCCGTCACCTTCTCTCCCTTCGACAAAAGAAATTCAAAAAGAAGAAATTAAAGAAATCAAGCCGTCTACTGAGAATCCTCCGGAGCTTGAGCTCAAGGATTTACCTCCGCATCTTGAATATGTTTTCTTGGGAGATTCCGATACATTTCCCGTCATCATTTCAAAAGCTCTCAAAGATGAGGAGAAGACAAAACTCTTAGACGTGATTAAAAAGCATAAGAGTGCCACTGCTTGGCAGATCTCTGATATAAAGGATATTGACCCTAAATTCTGCACCCATAAGATCTTATTGGAAGATAATTTCAAACCCGCTGTTCAGCAACAGAGACGGGTTAACCCAAAAATCCATGATGTCATAAAAAAGGAAGTTCTTAAACTCCTTGACGCAGGGATGATTTATCCGATCTCAGATAGTTCATGGGTTAGCCCAGTCCACTGTGTGCCCAAAAAGGGTGGAATGACCGTTGTGAAAAATGAAGAAAATGAGTTAATTCCCACACGTCTCGTCACCGGATGGAGAGTGTGTATCGATTACCGAAAACTCAATGATGCTACCCGTAAAGACCATTTCCCTCTACCGTTTATGGACCAAAAGCTTGAGCGTTTGGCGGGAAATGAGTTCTATTATTTTCTCGATGGCTTTTCTGGGTATTTTCAAATACCAATTGATCCCCAAGATCAGGAAAAGACCACCTTCACGTGTCCTTATGGAACATTTGCCTACCGACGCATGCCTTTCGGCTTATGCAATGCTTCAGGCACGTTTCAGAGGTGCATGATGGCCATATTTCATGATATGATCGATAAGACGATGGAGGTCTTTATGGATGATTTCTCCGTCTATGGAAATTCTTTCTCATCTTGCCTCTCCCATTTAGACAAAATGCTTGAACGGTGTGAAAACACCAATCTCGTTCTAAATTGGGAGAAGTGCCATTTCATGGTTAAAGAGGGCATTGTCCTCGGCCATAAGATTTCCAAATCTGGGATTGAGGTCGATCGAGCTAAAGTCGATGTTATCGCTAAGCTACCTCATCCCACTACCGTTAAAGGAATCCGAAGTTTCCTTGGTCATGCCGGTTTCTACAGACGATTTATTCAAGATTTCTCTAAAATCGCCCGGCCTCTGACCCATCTTTTTGAAAAAGATGCTCCGTTCTTCTTCTCTCCCGAATGCATCGAAGCATTCGAGGTTCTCAAAAAGAAGTTAACCGAAGCACCAATATTGGTTGCCCCCGACTGGGACTTGCCCTTTGAGCTAATGTGTAATGCAAGCGATTATGCTATCGGTGCAGTCCTGGGGCAACGCAAGTCAAAATACTTCCAACCGATACACTATGCTAGCAAGACAATGACCGACGCTCAATCTCACTACATTACTACTGAGAAAGAGTTGTTAGCCGTTGTCTACGCTTTTGAGAAATTTAGACCATATCTTGTCTTATCCAAAAGCATAGTGTATACGGACCATTCTGCTCTCAAGTATCTCTTAGCAAAACAAGATGCTAAACCGAGATTACTTCGGTGGATTCTTCTGCTCCAGGAATTTGATATTATCATTCGTGATAAAAAAGGAGCAGAGAATCTAGCCGCTGATCATTTGTCCAGACTTGAAAATCCCCATCAAAGTGATCTCGAGAAAAAGGAAATCACCGAAACATTTCCTCTCGAGACACTTGGGATGGTATCTTTAAAGAATGATCTGAGTACCCCATGGTTTGCTGATTACGCAAATTACCATGCGGCGAATTTTGTGGTAAAAGGGATGTCGTCCTAGCAGAAAAAGAAGTTTTTCAAAGATGTTAAACATTATTTCTGGGATGACCCCTACTTATTCCGGATATGTGCCGATCAAGTGATAAGACGGTGTGTGCATGGCCAAGAAGCCGTTGACATCCTCAAGGCCTGCCATAATGGACCCATGGGGGGACATCATGGTGCCAGCTACACCGCTAAAAAAGTCTTTGATTCTGGATTCTATTGGCCGACAATCTACTGCGATGCCCACGACTTGGTAAAGTCATGTGACTCTTGCCAACGTCAAGGAAAAATCTCGCAAAAAGACGAAATGCCTCAAAATGCAATTCAAGTCTGTGAGATTTTTGACGTATGGGGCATCGATTTTATGGGGCCATTCCCGTCTTCACGAGGGAATAAGTATATACTCGTGGCCGTCGACTACTTGTCAAAATGGGTTGAAGCGAAAGCGCTCCCCACTAATGACGCCCGAGTGGTTGTTAAGTTCTTGAAAAATCTCTTCTCCCGATTCGGAACTCCTCGTGCTATAATCAGTGATCGTGGTACTCACTTCTGCAATGATCAATTTGCAAAAGTTATGCTCAAGTATGGTGTCACTCACCGACTTTCTACCGCGTATCACCCACAAACAAGCGGACAAGTCGAGGTTTCGAATCGTGGATTGAAACGTATCCTTGAAAGAACCGTTGGTGAAAATCGAGCCTCGTGGGCCGACAAATTGGATGATGCTTTATGGGCTTTCAGAACCGCTTTCAAGACACCCATCGGGTGTACTCCTTACAAGCTGGTTTACGGAAAAGCCTGCCATCTGCCCATCGAGCTCGAACATAAAGCATATTGGGCCTTGAAACATGCCAATTTTGACCTTAAGACCGCGGGTGATCACCGTAAGCTCCAAATTAATGAATTAAATGAGCTTCGGGATCAAGCCTACGAGAACTCTTTGATCTACAAAGAGAAAACAAAGAGGATTCATGACTCTAAGATTAAAAACCGCATTTTCAATGTTGGTGATCGAGTCCTCCTCTTCAATTCTCGGCTAAAGATTTTCTCGGGCAAACTCAAAACCCGCTGGTCTGGGCCATTCACCATCACTCAAGTTTTTCCATATGGAACCATCGAGTTAGCTCAAAATGACGGTCCAAACTTTAAGGTGAATGGTCATAGGTTGAAGCACTATTTTGGAGGGGACATACCATCCATGGTTGTCCAGGATCTCCAAACTTTCCCCATAGACAAATAAATTCGGGGTCGAGTCAAGCTCATGTGACTCGGTTACCAAAAACAAGCGCTTCATGGGAGGCACCCCATGCTTATCCATCTATCTTCTTATCTATTTTCTAATAAAGTGACATGAGGAGACATGAGGAGGGCTCCCTTCTCCATTTCTTGTGTTTCGTGGTTTTTCTTGTGATGTGTCCAGGAATGCCCGATGATGAAGACTCTCGTGCTCGTAGTTTCCTTCACGCTACTCGAGTTTCATCATTCATTGCTCATCTGATATCCTAAATCTTATCGTTTTACATCTATCTTTTGGCATAATTAATAAACGGCCTTAGATTTATGTAGGAGAACCCTTACCTTTAAGACATTGAGGACAATGTCTCGTTTTAGTCTGGGGGGGGGGGTAATCCTTCGATTTGATTTTTGCCTTGCATTCTTTGTCGTTTACTCATGCAACCCTGTTTTTCCTCCAAAATTGAAAAAATCCAAAAAAATGAGAAAAATATAAAAAAAATTTGCAAAAATATAATAATTTTTGACATTTTTGTTGACTTTCCGCTGGAGAGAGTAGGAATAAAATTCTGATTTGACCGGGCGTGTTGAGCCCTAGCTTGTTCCCTTAACCATTTATAATCTATAAGCTCGTGCTAGTCTTTTACACAAGGAGCTATAAAATGCGAATTCTTTTTAAGAGTTTGCAAGTTCCCGTATTTGACTTTATATATGCATGGCTTGATTATAAGGCTAAGCATTCGCGGATCTTATTATTTAAGATTTTAAATTTGCGAAGAACGAGAAATGATAGAGTTGTTTATAAGTTAGATTGCTAAACGTGGAGTAGTTGGATCTCTTTAGAGCTCATCAAAGTTACTTGTGGCTTTTTGTTCCCATAAGCTTGTTTCACCCAATAATAGTAATCTAGGAATAATTAAAGCTATTTTGGTTTTGGCGATGATTAGTTTTTATTTCTTCCTTAGAGAGTCCTTGCTTATGAAAGTTGGGTACACATCAAGGTACTGTCAGTGTTACGGTGTAATAGACTATTCCATCTTGCCGGCTCGCAACCGATGTTGGGATTGTTATAAAAGCCGTAGGACTTGGGGTTTGGCAACACAAATAATTAATGAATATAATAATGTATAATAATAATCCAAAGCCATAAAAAGTTTTCTACATCTTGCCGGTTCGCAGCCGATGTTGTAGACTTCTAATAAAGGCAGAGGAAAAATTCCAAGGTCATAATAGACTATCACATCTTGCCGGCTCGTAACCGATGTTGTGATTGTTATAAAGGGCCAAGGATTAAATACGTTAATATGCTTAAATAATGTTAAAAATGCCAAACTTCGACTCCGGGGATATCCTAATAAAAGCTTCTGTCTCTGGACTCGTAGATGAGTTGTTTCGGTCGTATATAAAAGGGATATCCTCAAAATCGTGTTAAATCAGAGACCTTGATGTGGACCTCATTTTTGTATGCAACGGTTTTCGAGGGAAGGTTTGGAAACTACTTAGCGTCTAAACTAGGTATCTTTATCGGACTAAAAATTATCGAAATGAGAATTTGAAGAAATTCATTTCTCACCAAAAATAAAATAAATAGAGGAAAATAGGAATTTGGGAACGAGAAGTAATACACAATTAGCTTTTATGAGTAGTGTTGGCAATCTAACTTGTAAATAGCAATGATTTCGTTTTTAAGCTTAGTTTGGGGACTCGTGAAAAATCGGGGACGACGAATTTTATCCGTATGGTCACTTCTTTATGAGTCGTGTTTCCTGCTCGAAGACCCTAAAAATTATCGTTAGATAATGATTGTCAACAAAGTCGTCACATGAATAATGAGAAAAATTAAAAAATAGAATTAAAGGAAAAATGGGGAGTTTTTAGAACTTAAGATTTCTTGATCTCTTTTGAAAATTCTGCTACTTCTCAAAGTTAGTAAAAAGAGATTAGAAATTTTCAGTTTTAAAAACGAGTTTTTATGACATTGCATGAGGACATTACAATAGCTTAGTCTGGGGGATTTTGGTATGTGCTTATTCACATACCTTTTCTCGACCAAAACCGGACCCAGAAAGACCAAAAACTGACCAAATTGCCAAAAGATATTGTGTTTTTGTGTTTTTGATTGTGCAGGGATGGATATTACAAAAATAGGACAAAATCGAGGAAAAATCAGGAAAACGAGCACGAGATATGGAAAGGACTCAAAGCCGATGCCGGGAGAGACATGTTTGGCCAAAAGTCAAAAATCACCGTTAGATCAACTTTAAAGAATTGGCAAGATCAGTCCCCAAAATTTCAGCATTTGCAAAAATGGTCCCTAAAAGCATAAATCTTTAATCCTTAAATCCCTTAAACCATCCCATATCCGGTTCTAATAATACCCACTACCCAACCCACCTTAAATCTAACCCAACCCATACAATAACCCACACCACTTAACCCAGCCCAATCCTCTTATACCCAAAACCCGACCCACACTTAAAAAAAACCCGGTCAAAGAGGTAACTAATACCCCGGTCAAACAATCACAATAAAAAAATAAAAAACTCTACCCGCCAATGTTCTTCCCCAATATTACCCAGATAAACCCTAATTACCCCGTACAAGAAAGTTACCACAATTAAGGGCATGATTGTCAAATCATGGGGCTTCTAGAAGTGTCAGAGTGTCAGATGGGAGCAGAGGCACACGCTTGGGCAACGTGGCAGCATTTCATTGGAGGGAACACCTCACGAATTTGATCCTATGGCTGGAAATCAAAGAGTGGAGAGCAAGGCATGATCTAAGGGTGATGATTAGCTCAAGGTGCGCGGATTGCCAAGGTGGCAGACCTAGAATCTTCACCGGATGGCTATAAATAGAGCCCTCTCCTCATGTTTTGATCATGTAATTTTTAGTTATTGTTATGCTGTCAATTTACTTTTGTAATGTTTTCAATGAATTAATGAAAGTTTATATTTGGTTTCAATAGTTGTCTCTTATTTCCTTTTCTTATTATTGCTTATTTACTTAAGTTTGTTTAAGCTTTTTGCTTATTGTTCTTATTATTTTAGCTTTTATATTAAGTACTTATTTCATTTCTGTTTTTACTTTACTTAATTCAATAACACAAAAAAAAAAAAAAAAAAAAAAAAAAAAAAAAAAAAAATCATAAAATCAATAAAAACCAAAAATAAGTTTTACTTTATTACTTTTAAATCAGGCTTCAATAAGCCTATTTCATTGTTCATACAAGCTTATTCAAGCTGTTATAGCTTGTTGTAAGGTTGTTTATTCATATTGCTTCTCAAAATCAAAACAGTCAACAAAAGTCAAACCTCAGCTTATTTAATAAGCTGAGCTTATTCAGAGGTGAAAGAAGATAAGCTAAGCAAGTTTGGGAAGTGCTCAGCCTATCTAAAGATAGGCTTCATAGGATAACTCTCTGTTCTTGCTGAGGGTGTCTTATAAGTCCTTTGATATTTACAATTCCTCTAAAAATAGCATAAAGTAGTTTAGATCTGATTTTGTTAGTTTGTTATTGCTTATTGTTGTTTATATAGTCTGATAATTGCTTGATATTAGTAGTTTACTTCATTTACATTTGATTGGATTGAGTTTGATGTCAAGTGATTTGTTACTGTTTCATATATTGGATTCAATGTGCATAATTAGTATCTGAGTATCTGAGGTCTGAGATTGGTGTTTGTGAAGTACTATTGACTGTGTTTAATCATAGTAAGAGGTTGTGGATTGGTTTGGAAGTTTAGATCTCATTGCTGCTTCTTAAGTTTTGGTCACAGTTGAATAATTGGTGTTTGGATCAGTGAGCAAATAGAGTTGTAGGCTTGTGTAAGTGGTAACAAGAGTTTATAAAGTTCACCTAGGTTAATATTAGTTTAAATCAAGCTTTACATTAGTAGTTTATAATACAAAAGTCAAATTTAGTTTTCAATTTGGTTTACTGCTTCAATTAGGTAAATCAGTAGGTATAATTTTAATCATAGGTGCATATTAGTGTTAGTTAACATAATTTAGGTTCATCACAGCTTAATATTGCATAACAAGTTAAGTTGGATCATTCAAAGTTGGATTTAGTCAAAGTTTTCAAAAAAAAAAAAAAAAATCAAAAAGTCAAAAAAATAGTGTAACCAGAAATAGCATAAACTTCTAGAGCACTTGTAGGATTCATTAGTGATTGGAAATAGGTTTGGATTGGTGTTCTGAGTAGTTTTCCAGCTTGTAAATCTAGATCAACAAGAAAATCTTAGTTTGGAACTCATTAGCTTATCTCAAATTAAGCTCAAAGTTGCTTGTCTGCTGGAAATCTCCCCTGCTTCTCAGTCTTAAGCCCAACTTCATAAGTACTTTTCTTACAATCTATTTGAGTTAAGTGTGAGATTTTTGGGGCAAAAGCTAGACAAGCTAGCTGTTTATCAGTTTCTGCTTTTGATTTGCTATTCTCAGCTTATTTGAACTGCTTATTTGAGCTTTCTTTTAGCTCACTTTGGACTCTGTTAGTGTTTTAGTGTTTCATTAAGCTTCTAGTTCAATTGAGGTTTATAGCTTGTAGCTTGTTTGTTTGATAGCTTCAGCTTATCTGCTCGTTTCTCTGAGCTTGTTTACATCATCCAGTAGCTTGTGCATTAATTTTGAGCTTATTGATTCTATTGCATAAGCTGCTTAGTCATTTTCATATTACAAAGCTTCAAATTCTTAACTGCTTGTTTCAAAAGCTGTTAAACAGCTTGTTTAAGCTTTTCAAATTATAATTCTTCTCAAACGTTATTAGTTGTTAGCTTGTGATTGTTTCCCAAAAAGAAAAAGAACAAAAAAAAATATATATATATAGTTTTGTTAGTTTGTAATCACCCAGATTCGAACCTGGGTGGTTCTTTGCTTGAAAACGTTTTTGATTTTTTTTAAGTTTTTACAATTTAGTCCTTGTGGTTTCATTTTAGGCCAATCTGGTCCTTGTCTTTATTTAAAAACGTTTTTAGTTTAAATCAAGTTTCAAAGTTTTACAAATTAGTCCCTGTCTTTTATTAAGTCTATAATAGTTTCAGTTTTTACAACTTTAGTCCCTCAGCTTTTATAAAACTTTTATTTCCTTAATTTTCTTTTATAATTTAGTGTTTTTTTTTTTTTTTTTTTTTTTTTTTTTCTTTCTAAATTACATTTTCAGTCCCTTAGGTTTTTACTTTTGCATTTTAGTATAAATTCACTAATAGTTTTATAAATTTCGGGATTAGCCCGGGATTTGCGTTATTTAATTTCTTTTATTCATTATGTGTGCTTTTATTTGATAACGTATATTACTTTTAATTTCCCATCTTTTAGTGTAAACAATACCAAAATAATCACTTTCACGTTCACTTATTCACTTCACATTTTCACGACACCGAATCAATTCAAACGCCGTCAAACCTTCGTTGGGAGAACGACCCGGGGAAATATTTTCACAAATATTCCTTTGGAAATACAAAAACGACTTAATCATTTATCTCTGTTTACGAAATTTCTCAATGGTATCATAAGTTGTAAACATCTTCCAGAATACTTCTGCAAAGTTCAAAAGGTTTCAATTCCCCTTTCTGTTATCAGTCTTGACCACTTGGTGCTAGTTTTCAAGGCTTGCGGAACTTAAAGAGATATCCTCCATTGAGAACAAATATCAATCTCTCAAAAAGGCACAAATGATCGGCGAATTTTCTAACAAAGTGCAAAGATGATTTTCATGCTCTTCCTCGTTTCCGAACGTACTATTTAGTCATACAATGACCATTTGTCCAAGTACTCACGAGAAAACATTAATTATCGATCTCATAAACAGTCAGAGCTTTAGCTAATACTATTAGCGTTACTAACCATCATAGCAGTCGTTTATGGATACGGAAGGCGATTCCAAGAATAAAATCAATTCATCATAAGGAAACTTCACGCTCTGAAATTAAACAAACACAAAATCGTTTTAGGGTGGTGGAATATTGGCTCCTAACAGTAATACGGTTCAGCTATCTCCAGCCACCATCCTTCTTTATCGCGAACGAAACTAAAACACACCCAGAAAATACACTTAGGTAACTCACTTTCTGGTCTTCGGTTGCTGCTCTCCCTGGTTGCTCAAATTGATTTACATGATCCCGGACACATCTGAAAGACACCTCCGCTTGGTGACTAGACAATCTCTCGGTATCATTCCAATCCTACTTCACGCTTCGGTGGACAGTTTGGTGGTTCGACCTAGGAATCATATTCAGAAAACGCAGGATGTCAAGTAACTCGCAAGGTACGGTTCATTCATTGGTGTACGACATGGGTTCTAGGAAGACTTCAATACTCGGGACTTTTAATAAATATCTTTAATGGATGCCAGAAAACCAAGACAACCATGGAAAAATCAAAGTTCTGGCTTTCTTAGCCGAGATGAACTTGACAGACTTAAAAGGTTGAGAACCATGATAAACACATATCACACATAAATTATTTCAGAATTGCTCAAGCCTTATCATTAAATACTCGGGAAAACCCCATAATCCAACGGAATACGTACAATATTAATGCCAAAAGAAACCTAAGACAAAATTCTAAACAATAATAACACACATGACTCGAGCTCTATCCCTATGCCTAGATCGTGTTACTCGCGGTGGATTCCAAGTCCGAATCCACTTCATCTTCCTCACTAATCCATCCGTTTCGGTTCCCCTCCGGCTGTGGGAGCGGTCGTCTAGCAAAACCATCCTCATGGTTCCTTCCTTCATTCCCTATGTGGTCCACAAACCCATACAAATTGCGAGGCTTAATCCGCACTACTCCTCCTTCTTCTATGAACTTGGGACACCTTCCCGGGTACCTAGGTCATGACGCCGTCTCCATTTGTTACTTCCGTCTCGTGCATATGCACCTCCGTTCCACTTCTTTTCACCACGGTCATCCTTTCTTCAATCCGGCATGGCCACATACTAGCAGGGATCGAAATCCTCCTGTTAGTCCTCCTCAACTTACCAATCCTTTTTCGGCCAGTAGCGAAAATAGTTGCCCAACGATACTTGCTGCGTGCTGGAGGTGCCATGCTGAAAATGACATAAATGATACTAAGTACTAGAACCCGATAGGTGTCTAAAACTACTCATAACTCAAGAAAACTAAACACGTAAAATATCATTGTCCGAACGATTTCGAAAATGATTAGCGAAATATGGAGAATAAGTACGAACGGAAAGACAAAACAGAATCCTAATGTCTACCCAAATCCTCACCGGTCAAAACTTACGTTCCTATAGGGAAATCTTAAAGCAATTTTTCAAAGGTTGTCTTATGAGCGCCTACAGGGAAAACTTAGTGGTCCTAACTTACACAGGTCAAGGGTAAATGTATTACGAATCGCAGCCTGTCTCTCTGACACCATAATTGTAACACCCCAACACGACAAGAGTAAAGATGTCACGATAATGGTTTCGTATCAGATCAAAACAAAGCATACTTCTATAGTAATACAAGAAATTTCAAAGGTTACAAATGAAATACTAAAATTACAAGATTACAAATGAAACTTCCGATAAATACTAATTCTAAACATAATGACTTCTAATCAACTCTAATCCAGACGGCTATCAAGGTCTTCTAAATCCAAGGTACTCTCCACTCATCCCCAGCTTCCTACTAAAACCTGCCGCAAGAAAAGAAATGCGGCTGAGCTACGAGAGCTCAGTGAATAGATATAACATAAACAGAAACGAAAGCAAATGAACGAACATGTATAGTATATTGCATTGGAATAACATAAGGGGTAGTCACAGAGTACAAAGTAAGAAAGAAAAGGAAAAGGGAAAGGTCAGTAATTCACCACGAGCCCGAATACGAAACAAATATAGTAACCAAATCTTCAAAATCATATAGAGGGGAGACCTCTCAAGTAACCAGATAATATGAGGGGTGTCCTCATTCTTCAAATGGAGTAGCTAACTCCCGAACTTGTGAAAGACGTGGATTGCACCCAGCATCAGTCACCGAACAATATAATATCAAATCATGTTAAGTCCACGAACACGGACACGAACCTAGGATTGCAACCCATACATCCCCCGAACAATAATATTGGCCATAATAAATATAATGTGCATGCAACGAACAATATGGGGACGGTGTGAGAAATCACTCACCCACATGTGAGTCATGTCAGCGGTGCATCACAGACACGGCCATGTTACCTTCATGGCTAGGAAACGAACTTGGCTCGGGTATCAAACTGAAGGGTCAAAGGTCCAAATCATAGCAAAGGTTCAAATGGTCTAAGTCATAATCAAAGTCCAAATATCAAAGGTTCAAAGTAAATAGGGTCATAACGAACATCAAAGTCAAATGAATCGAACAACGAACCAAAGTGTAGGGAACATAGCAATGGCATAGGAAACCCTAATACGAATCAAATCAAAAGAGAATGAAGGCACCTTACTAAAAAGGGCAGAATATCTGTACCTTATTACGAAATGCAAAGACGAACAAGAAAAATAGAAGCAGTGACAGGCTCAAGACCTCTCCTTCTTCACACCTAAAGGAGTAGAAGAATATTACAAAAGGTTCTAATTATTTATTTTAGCTTGCCTTTCCATTTTAAGTAACTTTCTATTTTTAGCAGGTTTCCATATTTAGCAAGTTTTCATTTTTAGAAAGTTTCCTTACTTAGTAAGTTTTAAGCATTATAAAATAGGTTAAGTCATAATTAAGCTTATTTATGGAAATAGGGTATATTTTAGCAAGTTGTGATAGTTTAGGGTTAAATATGATAACTTTACATAATTTAGGGTTTTTAAATGTAATTATACCAAAGTTAAGGGTCTAAAATGTAATTATCAAAATTTACACATTCATTCCATATTTTAACCATGTATACGAATTAAGCACCTCAAATTTAACCATTTTACATTTTATACCCTTTAGTTTATAAATTTCCAAATTAAACCCCATAGTTCCTTAAATCTCATTTTAACCCTTTACATATTAACATTTACACAATAAGCCCTCCATTTAACATAGTTACAGAATATACCTCATATTTTAATAATGGTACGAATTAACCCTCATCTTTGTACAAATTACAAAACTAGTCCCTTTACTTTATAAAAGTTCAATTCGATTTATATAGTAACCATATTTACGAAAAGGACCCCCCATTTTATATTTTATTCGAATACCCCCTGGTCTAAAGTATATTATAAAAATAACCCACAAGTTTCATAAATTACAGAACGCACCCTATAGTTTACAAAGTCCATTCGGTTCACTTTTAAAAATACCAAACCCTAACCCTAGATTTTCCCATTATGACCTAATCATTAAGACATCATTAAAACACCATTAATATACCAGATTCATGTCCCAAAACCCTAAACCCTAATCGAATGCTAGGGTTTCCTTTTATTTCAAGTTTTCTTTTTAAACCCGATATACACAAACAATTCGACATGAACAAAATAGGCCTCAATGATTCGAACTATCACTTTTCCTGAGTTATATAGGTCGTATAGTGTCCAAATAAAATAGGCCTCACACCCAGAAAATTCGTGTGGCTCGATTTGGAAATTATACCCGTTTTTACTCTTTAAAATTATTTCGATCTATAAAGCATGCATGATTCGAATTATATATTTTATTTAGGTCTTATATGATCCTAAGAACGTGATAAAAATACCACATGAATGATCGAACGTGTAAAAGGGTTCTTTGGATTTGTACCTTACGGATGACAAGAATTTGACAAAACAAATGCTAGCGACCAACGAACAAGCCCCACGACCCCAAACCAATTTTCCGAGCTTCTTTAGATTATGATCAACACCAAAAAAATGCCCAAGGAATTTTTGAAGAACCGTATGAAGTGGGGAGATTTTGTGCTTTGTTTTAGGGTTTTTCGGCAAAGAATGAAGGAAACAAATATAATACCGAGTGAAATAGGGGGAGGGTTACATGTATTTCGGCCCAAGATAGGTCAAGAGGATCAGAATTTTATTTGGGAAGATTTGCTAACTTGATTTGATATTATCCTTGTTTTATTTTGTTATTAAAAGGATTTACAAAATATTAATAAAATATTTATATATAAATCGGCATATACAAAGTATTTTGTGTGTTTATAATTTTTGTACATTCCAAAATGTTAAAATGTTGTAGTATAAATTACTTAGCTTCATATCTCGTTCATTTCCAAAGGTTCGGGACAAATTTAGTGCTTTATAAACTCTTTAATCAAATTTTAAAGTTGTAGGGGCATTTTGGTCTTTTTCTTGCTTTCTAAATTTTAGGTATTACAGAGGCTGATAAGGGTAAACGTCCAAGAGAGGACGAAGATCAAGATCCAAACACCCAAGCAAATAAACAAAAGGGTGTCGAAGGATCTGGCTCACAACTTAAAGAACCCGTCGGTCCGTCAACAACTATAGCAATCCAACCACCAAAGGCTTCGGGATCAGGTCCTACAGAAATGGAGCATCAGTTCGAGCACATTGCAACTGAAGAAATGGAATTTCAACAACACTACGATCAGCCACATTCACCTCCCAAGACCAAGGCTACATCATCTAGCAGGAAGACTTCCAGAAGATCAAATGTAGTTTCTTGGCTAGATGAAGACACTACACAGGGAAATGAGTGGTTTGATCAGCTAGCAAGTGCTCAACATTAGATGGACGAAGATTTAGTAATCAAAGATAGTACATTTGAGTTCACACAAAGACTTAAACATGACCAACGAGTCAAGAAGATGACCAAAAGGGAACTTCGTCGCATCAAGAACGATGCATTCAATCTACTCAAGGATAGGTCGTCCAGTGCAGCTGAGATCGAGTATCATTTTGAGAACATTGCCTGAGCAATGTCAAATGAGTTCAACTGGACCAATCAAGATCTTTTTATGGTTGGTAGCACTGATAGTAAAAACCAACCACACATCACAGATTGGACGAAGCCACTACCGGTGATAAGAGTCCACAATCAACCTGCTATTCCTTACCAGTTCTTCTTCAACAACGATCTTGAGTTACTCGTGCATGGAATTAAGTGTCAACCAAAGTACGCAACCTCAATAACTCTAATCCCTGTAGCAAGTTACAATCAACCAGCCATCGATGAAACTGCCACAAGACTTTTCATCTCCAACAAAGTGCAGTATGATCAAGATGCGCGCCCGGGTATTTATCATTGGTTCGAGAAGAGGAAGACCTGGTACAAGAGTAAACTCACCAAGAAGTCTCCTTCTCCAGTGAAAAGTGACCTTAGGATTCTTCCTGTGGTCAGTCTAGAGGGTGAAAAGAAATATGACTACACCTTCTTGACAGAGATCAAAGTTAGGAGACACGACCAGCAGCTCTACACGTTTTCTGAAGCAGATTTCCCAGATTTGAGTCTAAATGATTTGGAAGATATGTATTTGATTAAAGTTCAAGGGAAGCTGCAATAATTCACAACTGATCTTCAATACGCATTCAGCACTTCCATTCTCCACTTCATAAGAAGGAAGATCATCCAAGAACGTGTAGAAGATCTGCAGCTTGGGGTTGAGAGCTACCAGAAGAAGATAAATCTAACTGCACCAAATCTACTTCTTCCTTGGATCAGCAATGAGGCTCAATACACCATGAAGAAAGAACCTACCTTCGGGTTCGTCTACAAGAGCGATCTTACGATCAACTGCTTCATGGTGTATAACGAGGTTCATAAGTTCTGCAATCACACGCTGAAGAAGGTTCGTGATGGGTTGGTTATACGGGTACGAGATCAGGAGTTGCACAAATCAAGAAGATGGACAGGAGCTCAGATAAGAGAGATCTGTCAGTTTGTACTAAAGATCGAGCGAAGGTTGTTTCACAGAGACCAAATGAGGAGGTTCGAGAGCTATGTTGGAGGGAGGCCATCATTCATAATTAGGAACTTTTAGAGACCTGATCCAGTCTACACTGAATTCAGAAGTTCGGGATGATGTAAGAGTTTGTTACATTCTTTGATTGATAATTCTTGCTTATATGATTGTTGATTATGGCTTGTGCTTACATATCAGTGCATAACCCGTACGTGTAATGAAAGGACTCGGTGGTACGCTTCAGTGCCACAATCCTAATATAAGGAGCGAAAGCTTCTTACTTTTGAGTAGAATTAACCAGAATTTTTCAAAGTTTTTAAAAATTCTGCTCAAAAGAACAAGTATTCCCTTGTTAAGGGGGAGTATTTGAAAAATAAAATATTTGTTCAAAAATACAAAAGTTCTTGAAATTCTTCCCATAAACCTTAAAAAACATATTTTAATCAAAAGTTTATCAAAAACAACATGAATATGCTATTTTTGAGGGAGAGAATAAAGATGTGATTAAAATATGGTAATTCAAAAGTTAAAATCTCGTATGAGCTCGACTCAGAATTGAACCCTCGAATTGACGATATCACAAGTCAGTAATCGAAAAGACATGTCCTGGACGGGTAATAATTTCAAGCCGGTTTGTCCGGTGATGTAAACGTGTCTCGCAAAGGACTTGTTTGTGTAGAATGTACCAATTTTGAGAGACTTTCTTTGAATATGATCTGGACAGGTAATAATTTCAAGCTAGTTTTACTAGTAATGTAAACGTGTCTCGCAACGATCATGTTCATTGAAAATCAATCAATTCTAAAAGTGTTGACTCAACCCAACATGTGCAAATTTACTTTAAACACTTATGAGCACATGTTAAGGGGGAGTATTTTTGAAAATCACAAAACTCTCAAAGTTTTAACAAAATATGTTTTTACAATCATATACACTTTGAGAGATTTTCAAATAATTGGTTTATGGAAGCAATAGGATAGTCATGAAGTTATAAGGTGACTAAGGTTAGGAAACCGTCCTATGATCCGCCAGAGCCGGAGGGATCTACCCAAGGACAATACCAATAGTTTAGAACTAGAAAGTCCTAGGTATGATGAAAAAAGGAGTAAAGAAATGAAAGGAGAAAGAAGGGGTTGAAGAATGATAAAGAATAGTAAAGAAAAGGGTGAAAAGAAATATCCCTCCATTTAATCAACCTTAGGGTAGACACCGGGTTCAATACATATGCTACTGGTTGTTACTACGGTAACACCGGTATTGAAGATTAAGCCATCATGGACCCAGTGACGCACTGCACTAAACCTTCTAGCCACTCAGGTGTCTCTCAAAACACTTGTTTCATTTCTCACAGAGAACCCTTCATTATCTATCGACCTCTCACTCCGAGATGTGTTGATATTGAAAAGGAGGCAATCTGCTCCATGCCTCCGTCGACTAAAAACCAATAAGCACTTTATCGAGTCTAGAGCCATGAGATACATCAAAGGTCTCTTAGGAACACTTAGTATTTCTACACTGGTTGTTCAACAAAAGGAACACCAGTTGTAAATTACAAGAGTGTCCTACGCAGGTCTTAGTAATCTGCCGAGAACATTCATGAGAGAATTCACATATTTTGATTCTCAGTGATTGAATGGAAATCCTACCAGGGTCAACATCAAACAACCCTGACAGCAGGTCACTTCGGTAATCCCTTGTGGGTTACGCTTAGAGCTCATGGTGGTTTCAAACGGTCTACAGTCATGGAGTGATACTTCGGTATACTTCAGCGGCTCACTGAATCGTTGATACACTTCAGTGTATCTGTGTTAGCCCCTTCGGGGGCATCCGATTTAGAACGGCCTTGGCTAGGATTAGAGAAAGTCTTCACACTATGCTGTTGATGATCTCGAAGTCCGAATCTGTAAGTGCCGGATGATTTATTGCTAACTGTTTACACTGCAGGTAATCATGGAGACCAGGAGTTCCACATCCACCATTTCCATCATGCTCATATCCCGAAGAAATTTTCTCACAAAGACTTAGAGATAACAAAAGTACAAAGAAGTCAAAGAAAAGTCAAAGATCAAGCATAATAAACTTTCACAAGTCAAAGATAGAAGCTTATGAAGTGAGAACAACTTGATACATGAAGAACAAAAGTCAAAAGACATATGAGCATGGTGGAAAAGACATAAAGACAAAGTGATTAAAGAACGTCGGTGGATGGCAGATCAAGACATTACCATATCATATCACAACAAGAACAAAGGACAAAGATTCTAAAGACGTCGAAGCCGAAGAAGCAAAGATGACGTCGAGCAACCTAGATGACCAAGCCTTAGGGGGAGATTTTTGGGAACACGTCTGAATATATTTCAAGTCTTGGTCATGTATTGTTATTAAATAGGTTGATATTAGAATGGGCTTTAAGTTTGTAAGATCCACACGGCTCATTAGAGGCCCATGAGCCGTGTCATTTGGTTAATTTCTTTTAGAAACACAAGGCAAATGATGCCCTAGAAAATGCCTATAAATAGAAGGCTTATGTATCATTTTTCTTTGTTGGTTTTATGTTCATTGTAGCCGAACCTTTGCTCATTATATGCGTGAATATAAGCAACCATTTCTCTTCATCTTATTTCTCTATATCTCTCGTTATTACTTTATCATTCGTAATAGTTATAGTTGTACGTGAGTTATTTGTGATTAGATCTTGTGTTAAGCTAGAAATAGGACCTAACACTTACCCCACCAACCCCACCCTCGACCTTTCACTTTCAACAAATTCTCTATAACAAAAAACTCATTTTCTCTCTCTAACCGCCATAAAAAAAGCTACCATAAACAATCAAAACTAACCGTTTTTAATCGTTAAAATAATAAAAATAACACAAAAATGCAAGAATCATCGAGTGCACAAGCATATCCACAAAAAAAAAAAAAAAAAAAAAAAAAAAAAAAAAAAAAAAAAAGATTCAAAATGAACCTATTGAGTCTCGAGATGAAGGTACGATGCTTCCGACTAATTAATTAGTTGTTTTATTAGTATTTCTAGTGATTTTGTACTTATTTATGAATTTTATTTCTACATATGAATATTTTTGTGTATTTTTTTGCTGATTTTTGATGTGATACTGTGATGCATGTGATGATTATGTACTTATTTGAGTTTTATTTGTTAATTGAGAGATTGTGATGAATGTTTTGATTTTGTTCAGTTTTTGGTAGAATATCACTTTTGATAAAACAGTTGTAGTTATCTTATTCTATTTTTAGTAGTATAACATCTGTGATTATGAACAGTTGTAGTGGTTTTTTTTTCCAGTTTTTGGTAGTATATCACCAGTGATAAATGTTATGATTTTTTTTGAGTTTTTGGTAGTATATCACCTGTGATAAAACATCTGTGATGATGAGCACTTGAACTGATAAGTAGTATATCACCTGTGATATAACACAGGTCATATGTATCACAACTGATATAACACACATAAAAACAGTTGTAATAGTTTTATTCAATTTTTGGTAGTATATCACCTGTGATAATGAGCACTTGCACTGATAACTAGTAAATCTGATGTGATTTTTAGTGTATATTTTTTTGTTTAACATGAGAGATTAAATTTTTTCTTTTTTGAAAAAAAAGGAGAAGCTGATATTTATGCGCAACTGGATATGATAGAAGCTTTAAACGGTTAGTTTATGTTAATAAAGCTTTACACATAAAAATTGCATACATTGTGTTACTATCTAAAAAAAATTGTAAATGCAGTTCTGAAGACAAGCGCATTTTTGAAATTATCTCCAGAGATTGATAAAATTAAAGGTATATTGTAACATATAAGTATGTCTCCTTTACAAGAATTAACTGTGATGAAAACCTGAATGTATGCGGCGTACTTGATTTGACATTTAGCTTATGTGTTATATCATTAGTGATACATACACATTCAGTAGAATGTGTATGTATACTTGCAGTAGAATGTTATAAATTATATGACGCATACAAATTCAGAGTTTATTTATCAAATATCATATTCATAAAACTTAATTGGGATTTGTTTTGTGCAGGTATGCATTTAGAAATAAGACACAGAAGAACAAAAAAACAAGCCCAAGAAATGAAAAGTCAAAAGACCATCATAAAAAAGAAAAAAACAGATACAACAGAAACATCAACACCCTCAACAACACCCACAAAATCAAATCCAGCAAGATACGTTACACTAATAAGTCAAGCATCACATGTGATATCACCTGAAGGCACACCAACATCAACACCAACAACTGTTGAAGCCATACCTGTGATATCACCAGAATCAGCGATAGTTGTTGCACAGGATCAAACAAATATGGATGAACCAAAACATGTGCAACAAAGTAAAAAGATTGTTGCAAAAAAGAAGAAGGTTATTAAGGAGGGAAAAGAAGGGAATGAAGAAGAAGAGGCTGCAAAAAAGAAGACAAAAGGATGTGTGGGGAAGGTTGAAAAGAAGAAAAGAACAGCAAAAGAATCGCCGAGTGCGACAACAAGAAGCGTTGCCAAGAAGCAACGGTTAGAAGAGAAAGAAGAAGAGACAAAGAAAAACAATAAAAAAAAAGGAAAAGAAAAAGCAACAGATAGAAGCAACAGTTGTTGGTAAAAGAAAAAGGGTTGAAAAAGAGAAAAAGGAAGTTGAATAAAAGAAGAAGGTTGTTAAGAAGAAAGTGAATAAAACAATGGAAGATGAGGATGAAACGGATGATGAAGATTTTGTTGATGAGGAAAAGAAGGTTAAGGATAAGGGGAAAAAAATGGAAGATGAAGAGGATGAAGGGAGAGGAAAATGGTTCGAGTCGTTGAGAGCAAAGACGACTGTACAACCATTTTATGATGCTACGCATAAAGTGAGCCCAGAGAGAAGAGAAAGAGTAAGAAAAATGGGATTTGGAACATTACTCGAGTTCCCATTCACAAAAATCCCTTCAAAACTACCATACTTCATCTTAACACATTTGAATGTGAATACAATGGAGATCACATTGCCAAATGGCGGGGTTATCAAAATAACTCCAAAAAGAATAAGAGAAGTACTGGGAATTCCAATGGGGCCGAAACCATTCTATGTTGAGAAAGAAAGGTTGAAACAGGACTCAGTCTACTACAAATTCATAGCACAGCTTCTAATGAACAGAAGGAGAAGAACAACATCAACATTATCTAATATAATTCAAATAAAGGAAAAGAACAAACTTCATGTTTGATTTGAATTACTTGATGCTGTTTGGAAACTGCTTGGGGACATGTGATAATATTTCAATGTTGAAGTATCATGTGCTACAAAATATAAAGTCAGCAGAAGACATACCCAACATAGATTGGTGCACATTCATTTGGAAATGCATAAAAGAAAGCAAGGAACACTGGGATGATAGAACGAACGAAAATTGGTACTATGGACCTCATGTGATGTTCACTGTAAGTAATAGTTTACTTTAAAAATAACCATTCTATGAAATGTGATGTATAGTATCACCAGTGATAATTGATTTTTTTTAATAGATGGGCATGTATAATATCACTTGAGATACTAAAAACAACTTGAAAAATATATAACCAACTGTTTTTTAATGAAAGTTTCGTTTCATTGAAAACAGCTCATTTACTTGCATTATACAAAATTTGAACAAATGGATGTGCCACGCAAGTGGCCAGCCATTAAGAATTGGAACACAAAGCTATTGGAGGAAAGGCAGGAGATGGAAATGGATAGAGAAGAGTTTGGTTCAGTGATAGTCATCGAAGAAGATGATGACGATCAAGAAAAAGAAATTCAAAAGCAGACACAGGTTAGATATCTCTAGTGATAAATTACAAGATTAATTGATATCAGTAGTGATAAATACTTTTTTTTTTTTTTTTTAAAAAAAATTTAAAACACAGGTGGTATATGAAACAATAGAAGAAAACTTTGATAGAGTTTTAAATCAGAAGAAAGAATTAGAGATTACTATCAAAGTAAGCATGGAGATATACCCAGGGGATGAAACGATAAGGAGGTTTTTAGAAAGGTTCAACACGAAATTCAAATTAGGAATAAGAACTGAAGAATTTGGGAGAGTGGTAGATGATCAGGTAGGAACTAGTAGAAGAAGTGATGAAAGTGATGATGATGGATCAGATGGTGGGGGTGATAATAATGTAGGAGATGATGATGAAGAGGTAAGTGATGGTGAAGATGGTGGGAGTGATAATGATGGAGGAGATGTTGAAGCAAAAAAAAAAGGAGAAAAATTGGATGAAGAAGAAGAAAACCAAGAAGAACAAAAGAAGAAACAGCATGCCAAAAAGGTAAGATATTAGTGATTTAAAAATGGTTATGTGCATGCAGTATCACAAGTGATAAAATGCTTATATGTATTCAAATTAAAAAAAAAAAAAAAAAAAAAGGCCAAAAAAAAAAAAAAAAAAAAAAGGCCAAAGAAGAAGCAGCTGCGAAAGAGCAAATTGAAAAAGAAGCAGAAGCTGCAAAAAAGAAAAATGAAGAAGAAAAATTGAAGAAACAAAAGGTAATGTAACAAAAATAGTAATATGACAAAAGGTAAAATCTCAAGTGATAAAATCTAATAGATCTTTATTTTTTACTAAAACAGGCTGCGGAAGAAGCTGCTGCGAAAGAAAATGCAGCAAAAGAAAAAAATTACAAGTTATCAAACAACAAAAAGAAGCTGCTGAACAAAGAAGACAAGATGAAATAAAAGCAAAATTGAAGGAACAAAAGGTATTATAAAAAAAATAGTAATATAACAAAAGGTAATATCTCAAGTGATACAATCTAACAGTTTTTAATTTTTTAATAAAACAGGCTGCGAAAGAAGCTGCTGAGAAAGAGGCTAAAAAACAAAAAGAAGCTTTAAAGCTAAAAGCTGAGAAAGAAAAAGAGGATGAAAAGAAAGCAGCTGAGAAAAGAAAAGCAGCTGCAAAAGAGCTTAACGAAAAAAGAGCAAAAGAAAAGGTTAGTTACTTTTGACTTTAAATTATCATGTTAAAGTAATATAACAAGTGATAAGGAAATCATCGTGCGTGATATGTTTTTGGATCTAAATACTTTTTGATCTAAAAAACTTGTAATAAGGTCACAAGTGGAGCTTATTTATCAACTTATTGTTCTTTGTTTCCATTTTAATTTGCTCTCAATACAGGCTGAAAAAGAAGGTGTTGTCAAAAAACAAAAAGATGAAAAACAAGCAGCAGAAAGGGATAAAATTACAGAATTTCAAAGCCCAAAAATTCAACAAAAGCCATTCGGAATAGGGAAGGATGTTGCTGAAGGAAGCATCAAAGATAAACAAATAAAAAAAGGGAAAAGGATAACGAAACCATCAATATACTTGAAATCACCGTATAATAACAAGATGGCAAGTACGATGGAACCCTTAACAGAACATGAAACCCTGTTGGCAAACAGCTTATTTTCAATGGAAGGAGACATCATGTAAGATTAAATATTTGTTGTTTCTCTTAAAGTTATGACATTTATCACCAGTGATATACTATGCATACTTAAGAACTGATATTTATCACCTGTGATACTAAACACAGAGAGGAGGTATTCAATGATGGGAAGGAGACAATAGTACCAAGAATATCAATGCAGTCACTTGCACCAGGGTTAGAAATAGAAAGTCACATAATTGACGCATTTGTATCAGTTTTGAATCAAGAAGAGAGTAACAATAAAGATGGGAAAGACAAGAGAAGATACTACTTCAGAATAGATGCAATGGTAAATATATTTAAATTTCAAAAATAGATGTATATCTAGAGTATCTATATGTTTCAAAAAAATATATATATTGATTTTAAATTATCTCTTGTGGTAAAACAACTACCAGAGATTACGAAGCAGAGAAAAGATATACAAGCACAGTATAACAAGTTTGAAAACATGATGAAAAAGGATGAAGCAAATAAGAAATTGAGAAATGTAAACCTTGCATTCTTTCCCATAATTGCTCACGATCATTACTATGTCATAGTTTTCAACCTTGAGAAAGGTAATGCTGCAATACTAGACAACAGTATATCTGATGCAGATTATGAAGGCAAATACAAAGCCATCTTCGATTTTGTGGTAAGCAATGCTTGAACTGAAGTCTATTTGAATACTTACATTTTATATGCATAGTAATATCACTAGAGATACATTGTAGTAAGTAATATCTCTTTAATGTTTTGTCAATTTTGCAGAAAGGAGTGTTTCAACAATATTTGATGAGTGTTGGCCAACCATGCATCAACCAACTAATAAAAGAGGTTCCAGCAAAAGTTCCAAAGATGAAATGGAGAACTAAAGATAACAAGATCGACTGTGGCTTATACACGATGATGCATATGGAGATGTTTCAAGGTGAATTAGGACTGAAATGGAAGATTAACATCCTGGATGAAAAAAACGCAAGATATAAGGAACATATAAGGAAAATGAGGATGAGGTATGCTGCCAAGATCCTTTTGCATGAAGTGAATGAGAAAAGTGTATTCATGTTAGAGAAAGCAATGGAGTTTGCTGAGAAATACCAAGACAAAGAAAAGATGAAAATCATGGTTGAAGAAGCTATCGAGAGAAAGATAGCTCAAGAAAACAAATAGCATTAGATGAATTTAATGCTTCTCCAAGACAATTTATGTTTATGTTCAAGTATTTTATATTTCTGAAACAGTGTAGATGGTTAAACTAGGTTTAAGAATTAGATATTGCAAAAGCCATTTGGTAGTACTGCCGGGCCACAGAATGTGATGGACAGTGTCCAAGTTTGGGGTTACCTAAGAATGATGGGGCTCTATTAGGTCCCGAACCACATTCCCAGGTGCCGGAGATTGTAATCTATCTTATTATGGCGTTATGCTTAAACTAGGTTTAAGAATTAGATATTGCAAAAGCCGTTTGGTAGTACTGCCGGGCCACGGAATGTGACGGACAGTGTCCAAGTTTGGGGTTACCTGAGAATGGTGATGCTCTATTAGGTCCCGAACCACATTCCCGGGTGCCAGAGATTGTACTCTGTCTTGTTATGGCTTTATGCTTAAACTAATTGTTAGGCATTACACAGATGAATGTAATCTGAATTTGAAAATACTTTTCCGTAAACTGAATATAACCTTCTTTTATATATTACCAGTGTGTGATTTTATATGTATCACAGGTGATAACTAATATGTTTTTTTGTATCACAGGTGACAACTAATATGTTACTTTGTATCACAGGTGATACCTAATAACTTAGCAAAAACATTTTAATGCTTTATCACAAGTAATAAATGTCAAAGTATTCCATAAAATCACAAAAATAAAAAATAGAAAATACACCAATCAGTAAAACTCATAATTTCAATCAGTAAAAAAAATACAAGTCTTTAACCTTTTAAGAACAAATAAACCAAAACAAAAAAAATATTCTTGTGTGTGTCTTCCGATATCACAAACTGATCAACAGCAGTAACCAAGATAACCAGCAGTACTAAGCTCCATTGAATAGCATGAAAACCAACTAGCAGTACTAAACAATGTGTGATTTTGTATGTATCACAGGTGATACCTAATAAATTATCTTGTATCACAGGTGATACCTAATAAATTATTTTGTATCACAGGTGATACCTCATAATGTAAGTAGGTAACTACATTCTACGCAAACTCTTTGGGCTGGTCAATAAGCCCAAATTATTTTTCTTTATTGGGCTAGTGTAACAACAAGTATTTAGCCAAAAAAATAAGCTTAAAAGTATATATATATATATATAAAACAATTAAAAGAATAATATCACAATTGATATAAAAAAATAAAAAAAGTATACATAAAGTAGAATAAAAAAGAAATGGAAGAAGTAAAAATGTAAATTTCCATAAACAAGTCTTAGTAGTCTGTTTATCAGCTTATTTTTTAGAATCATTTTTTATTAAGTGTCAAATTGATTTGAGTCTTAGTTTTGCTTTTACAAGTCTGTGTCAAAAAGTTTCAAAAAGCCAAAAACAAGTCTTAGTAGTCTGTTTATAAGCTTATTTTTTAGGCTCATTTTTAATTCAAAGTGTATGAAAATTATTTTATAAGTTCTTTGGTTAGTACTTAATGTTGTTTTATAGTACTCAGGTTAATTCATAACTTATTGAAGCTTATATCTAATGTCTAAAGTAGTAGATCAGGTCTGTATTCAAGTATATCAGTTTTCAGTTTGTCTTAACTAGCTATCTTAGCAACTGATTTTTAAGCATTTAATAAGCTCTAATATGTCTGAAATTTGGCTGATAAGCTCTTTGATTCCTTAGCTTGATCTGTTTTGAGTTTTCATGGATTTGCTTATTGATTCAGTGGCTTATTTGGTAGCTTAAATATCAACCCTCAGGCTGTTTGGCTAACTGCTTTTGGTTTTTAGCTTATTTAGTTTCTGAGGTTTTTGACTTATTAGGTTAGTTTAATTTAGTTTAGAACTGCTTATTAGGTTTGATTTTAGGTCTTAGAAGCTTATTAGAATTACACACAAGCTTGTAGAAGCCTGTGTGTACTAATCAGTTTGATAACATTAGCTTTTAAGTTCCTTTGTTAACTGTTTGCTTAATTTGCCTTTTCCAGCTTATTTCTCAAGTTATAAAAATTTTGTTTTCACAAAAGTTGTTCATTTTTAGCTTATTAATAAGTTTCATAAAAAAAAATTTGCAAAAACAAAAACTGGGAAGTTGGGAAGCCAAGGGTGAGCCTAGGCTCGAACCCCAGGCCTCTACCATCCTCAATCAGTTTAACACACCACAACCATCTCTGCCCTTGGGTCTTTTTCATTATAGCTTGCACCTTTAATTCACTTAACCAAGTTTTTTCCTTTTAGCTTAACATCCCTTTTTGATTATTCACAGCTTATTCAAATAAGCTGTCGATTCCTTTTTATTTTTCCTAAGTTCCTTAGAGCTTAAAGTAGTTTTCTAGAATTTTTCATAATTTTTCGTATTAATTTAGTATTTTTAATATTATTCTTAGTCAAAAAGTGTTTTTAATTCATTAAAATTAAAATAAAAAGCAAAAAAAAAAAAAAAAAAAAAAAAAAAAAAAAAAAAAAAAAAAAAAAAAAATCTTTTTTCTAAAATTATTTTTTAATTTAGGACTTTTAGGAACCAAATTTACACATCTAGGATTAATTTTTGATTTTTAGGTTTTCTTAGGCTCGTTTAATTCCCGTAAGAGCCCGTTTTTTAGTTTAATTTTCGTTTTTGCTTATTTATTTTGTATCACAGGTGATACCTAATAAGTTATTTTGTATCACTTGTAATTTTGAATCACAGGTGATACCTAATAAGTTGTCATATAAGCTCTTTTTGAACATATTATCTTCTTACTTCTCTAAAGTCCTGTCTAACGAATGTTTTCAAAACAATACATATTCTCAAAAATTAAACTAAATGTACTATTAATTTTGAGTTACATAACATTTGGGAAAAAAAGAAAAAAAAAACATATAACAATAAAAAAGAATAATATCACCAATGATATAAAAATACTAGACATAAATTAGAATAAATAAAAAATAGAAGGACTAAAACTGTAAAATTGCACAAAAAATAACCAATCGTTATCCATCATTATCAGCTAGATCTGCAACATACCCCACCAGACAAAAAACACACACATACCTCTAAAAATCAAAACCTAATTGCTGAATCGAACTCTGAAAAACATAAAGATGAATGAATCGAAAGCTGAAAAACCAGATAAGGGAAAGAACATTGTTGAAAATGTGGATAATGGTATGACACTTATTTCAATCTTATTTAACTATTTCTTGTTATTGTTTCCGTATTTTTTAAGTGTTTTGGATACAATTTATGAAGATTTTTTAAAGTTTTTGTGAAGCAATGATAGATTATAGATTATATTAAAAAAAAAGATATAATGAGCTGATTATTGAGGATTAGTGTATTAGACTAAGTTATCTACTGGGATATAAGAGAATGTGTTGTAGACAAAAGGTTATGCTGTTTATTAGAGGTTATGTTGTATATCAAAGGTTTGTTGAAGAACTGACTGTTTGGGATCTTAGATTTTGTGACATGAGACCTTATGTTGTACATTTTAGAAAGTTAAGTTATCAAGTCCCTCCAAGTGCATTATAGTCTAATGAAAATGTTAAGAATGATAAGTTATATGCGATTTGTTATGTGATGAAAATGCAGCGCATAAAACAGAGGAAACAAATCCAAAAAGAAGAAAACAGTTACAAAGATTAGGATGTAAGAAAAAACGTTTTCTACATTTGCATCTACTATTAGCAGCGCAACAAAAAAGGTTAAAGGAAAAAAAGAAAATGAAAATGCTGATGAAGGAACAACGGTTAGAGGCGGCAAAATTAGAGACTGAGCAAGAAAAGGCTGAAAAGGAAGCAGCAAACAAGAAAGAAGCAGAGGAAAAACCTAAAGAACAGGTTAGTTAAATGTAAAAATGAATTATTATTAATAAATATCATTGGTGATACAATAAATATCAATGGTGATAAACTAACTGGTAATGTCCTATAACCTTCTTTACATTATACCACAGGCTGAAAAAGAAGCTTCTAGAAAAAGAGAAGAAGCTGAAAAAGAAGCTAATGCAAAGAGAGAAGAAGCTGAAAAAGCTAAAGAGAAAGAAGTTGAAGACAAGAAGCGTGAAACAGCAAAAGGAAAAAGAAAAATAGATGAAACTGGGAATGATGAAAAAGAATTTGAAATGGATGAAAAAGATGGTGAGCATAATTTAGATGACGAAGAAAAGGAAGGGATTCATAAAAATGTAAAAAGAAACAAAAGGTGTATACAACGTTGAGGTCAAGGGCAACAATTAGGCCCTTTTTTGAAGCAATGCATGGGTTAAGCATAGAAAGAAAGAAATTATAAGACAAATGGGGTTCGGAGAGTTGATTGATTTTCCAATAAATGAAGTACCAACAAAGCTGGCGTTTTTTGTAGTAGACAGCCTGGACATAGAAACAACGAACCTTAGGCTTCCAAAGGGAAATTTACAAATATCTCCACAGACGGTGAAGGAAGTTCTTGGGTTACCAAAGGGATAAAGGAGGTTAGAAAGAAATGAAGGACAAAGAGAAAACAATGATAGATTTGAGGAAGAATAGAAAGATCAATTCAAAGATGAAAACAAGTTGACAATAAATGCAATATCAAAGCAGATAACAAAAACAAGAAACATAGATTTTATGTTTAGAATGAACTTTTTGATGCTAGTTGCAAATACCTTCGGAGCATGTGATAACAGCTCTGTTGTAAAAACAACGGTATTGAAAAACGTTCTTGAAGAAGATGATGTGAGAGAAATAGATTGGTGCAGATATGTATATGAATGTGCAAGATTATCAAAAAATGATTAGGCAACTAGAAAGAAGGATAGGATAGAAGTTGTCTATTATGGTCCAGTAACATTCTTGACGGTAACTCCTGATTTTTTTTTTCTTTTTCCTTTTAAGATAACAAGTTATAATTGAAAAAATATACATGCATATATTTTTTTATGTTTACATGATTTTTGCTTTAAGTATCATAGGTGATACTATTCATTACTTTCATTTGTTAAAAAAACCATATGAAGTATCACCTGTGATATATATAAATAAAGTTTAAAAAAACTTGATAATGTTTTTTAATATAATCTGTGATACTATGTGTTTAATATTTTTTATATATGATTTATCTGATAAATGGTTGTTGAAACAGCTTGCATATTTACAATATACAAAGTTTGATAGAATGAATGTTCCGAGAAGAGTACCAACTTTCAAAAGTTGGAACGCAAACTTGTTGAAAAGTAGAGAGACTTTAGAAGTGGATTACATAAAATATTTTGGGATGGTGGACATTATAGGAGGTCTAAATAAACAAGAAGAAACTGCTCAAAAGGAGGTGAGTGTATGAAATCTCTAGTGATATTAGATTATAATATGCAGAAAATTAGTTTTGTGTTTAAAGTGTAACTGATGATTTATTCAAATTTAAATTCAATTACAGGAAATTTATCAGATGTTTGAAGATAAAATAGAAGGTATTTTGAGTGAGAAAGAATTGTTTGAAGAAACAATCAAAGAAAATCTAGTAAAGTTTGGAAATGATCAAAGGCTTATTCAATATAGAGAAAGATTGAAGCAGATTTTCAGAAAGACAAATGATAATTTCCAAGGAAAAAGTCCGTTCTATTCATCAATAGAATCAAGCTCTATCAAATTTGGAACAAGTGATGATGAAGATGATAACAATGGTGATGAAAAGGCAGAATGTGGAGATGAAAAGGCAGAATGTGGAGATGAAAATAGAGAACATGGAGATGAAAATGGAGAATCTATGATAGTTGATGATGATGAAGCTGACAAACATGATGCCGCAAATGACGATAATGCAGAATCAAACTATGATGAAGATGAAGGTGCACAAGGGATTGGAAATGATGAAACTACAGCAAACAATGAGGGGAGCAGTAGCAAAAAGGATGTAGCTACGGAAAACAACGAGGTCAGCAGTAGAAACAAGGATGAAGCTGCTGGAAATGATAAAGGAAAAAAAGATGAAACAAACAAGGTAACAAGTCAAAAAAATGAAGATGAAAAAATTCAAGATCATATAAAACTTGATGATGATGTATCTATTTTTGAGGAATTACTGGATATAACTGATGATGAATTTAAGAAAGAATTGAGAGAAATACAACAAAAACAAGCCAAAATGGCTTCAAAACCGCTTGAAGAATTAACTGATGAAGAATTTCTTGAAGTTTTCCAAGAGGCTGAAAAACAAAAGGAACAAGCAGGTGCATCTTCACAAAAAGAAAAACAAAAGGAACAAGCAAGTCCATCTTGTTCTAAAAGTAGGGAGCACAATTTTGAGTTCACACCAGGATCTCAGCCAACCTTTGATCTAGGATTTGATAGCCCAGTAGTAGAGTCAAAACCATTCAAAAAACAGAATCAAATGATGAAGAAAAGCAATCTCGGTGCCTGCAATCACCCTATATAAACCAAAATGTCAGCACAACAGAAGAGCTAACAAAGGATGAAATACTCTTGGCAAGAAGCATCTTCTGTATGCAAGGAAACGAAGCGTAAGATTAACTTTAAATTTTTATGAACTTTACTTGAATTTATCACAGGTGATACCTCAAATGTTCTTTTTAACAAATGAAAGAAATGAGTAATATCACCTGTGATACATAAAGAAATAAATAATATATGTAGTTTCTTATACTTATCACCTGTGATATTGTCAAAAACAGAGAGCAAGTTTTCAACGACCAACGTGTAGGATTAATGAGAATGAATGTCCAAGCACTAGCACCAGGATTGAAAATTGAAACTCCTATGATCGACACATTTGCTTCAATCCTAAATTACGAAGAATGGGAATCAGAGAAAGAGATTAAAAGGCATTACTTTTATACATCAGTGATGGTAAGATAAATTTAATTTAAAAATAATTTATTATAATTGAATGTATTTATGTATTAACTTAATTTAACTTGTTTTTAATTATCAAGCAGCTACCGGGAATAATACAAGATAATCGAGAATGCATGCTTAACAAAGATGATATAATAGATAAACAATACGATGAGTTTGCAAAGATGATTGCAATTCAGATGGAAGATGATAAAAGGAAGCTACAATTTGAAGACGTTAACTTGGTATATCATATGACTTTTATAAATTTAATCAATGAACTTAGTTTGTTATTTTAAAACTTACATCATTTTTATAATTTTATGATAACAGGATTTCTTCCCAATCATAGCACATGAACATTACTACCTAATAGTTTTCAACATCCTCAAAGGAACATTTGTGATAATAGATAATAGTGATTGAGATGGAACGTACGAAGGGAAGTACAAAGAGAACTATAATCTTGTGGTAAGAAAAACTATACTGAATACTTCATATATAATTTATTTGTATCAAATATAATTACAATATCACTTGTGATATTCAGAATATCACTTGTGATATTCTGAATATGTAACACCCCTAAAATCTGATTTAGCGGAAACATACATGTTTGGGTGCTACTAAATTGGTATTACAACACAAGGCACAAAGAACGGTTTTTGCTCAACCGTTTAAAATAGATTTCATATTCCAAAGTGATTTGTTTACATCATTTCAAAAACGGTGCGGAAATAAAGCCCATAAAAGAGGCCAAGCGGTCCCAAATACATAAGAGTCTTCTATGACTATGTCATGCCCTGCCAAAAGCCTTCACAACTAGGTTGTCGCCTTAAACCTGAAAATACATGCTAAAAGTGTCAACACGAGGTTGGTGAGTTCATAGGTTTATGATAAAGCAATAAAGATATTGTGAGTTTCATAAGAGTTTTGTGACCATTGTGTAGCTCACAATGTCATGAAAATACAGTTTACCTTAAAGTAAAATTTGAGGTGTGGACCGTGAGTAGGGTATGCGACCCAACATAAAATAGTCTATTACGCTAGCTCTAAGTTCATGCAACCGAAGCTATAACTTGTATGCATGCTCTAGAAGCATGTTAAATATCAAGGCCCAACAAGTGTGTATCCCAGACACTTGTAGTTTCGACATGGTATACATTCGTTAGACTATTTGTTCAACCCGAACGGGGACGTTACTCCCAATAGATCTATTTATAACATTCGCGCTTCCCAGCAGGAATTGACGGTTCATGAGTTTGGGCAAATTGGGACTTACTAGTGCTTAGGCTAATACACGTAATAGTTTGATAACAACAGTGTTGGTCCAAAAAAAAAATAGTTTTGCATGTTTCTCACCCCGCTTGTAAAACAAGTGTAAATAGAGTGGGGCTATAAACTCACATGCATATCAGCCAATCATATATCGCCTTCAAATAACCAATTCAAATAATTCAGCCAAACAGTCAGATATTGAGTAAACAGTTCTCATATTCCAAGTAAACTGTCACTGAGTTTAGTTAAAACGAGCATGTATACTCCCCCAGAAACAGTTTAAAAAACCAGTAAAAGTAGAGGCCATGAACTCACCTTAGCTTGCAGCAACGCAAAATTTCACAAGGTTCACAACTGGCATTAAGAGCATTACACAAAGGTATCGAGAGCACAGGCACAACCTAATAGGTGCCGGATCGGCACAACCTAATATATATATATATATATATATATATATATATATATATATATATATATATATCGAGAGCACAGGCACAACCTAATATATATATATATATATATATATATATCCCAGAATACGCCTCAAAAAGTAAAGAGTTTTATAAAAAAAAAGACAAGCGTCTTAGTTTTCGTGGATTACTCGTATCACAGTTTGTAAAAATTTAGGGTAAACGTTTCATGTGGTGGTAAGATAGTATAGACTCAAGAATACTCACGCCAAATAGGAATAGAAAATTGACATAGTCAAGAAAAATACGGACGAGAACTTGAGTCAAGCAAGGAATGACAAGGAGAAACCAAGAATTGAACAATAAGGAACAAAATATGCCGAGAAAGTAACTCAATTCGTTATTTACCCCTTAATTCCCCAAATAGTCATACAAAACATACGTGTTTCTTTAACAAGGACAAGTTGCATTCTCAATTCAACAATAAGGATTTTACAATTATCTTGTACAACTCGTCATTTGACAAGTTTATAATAAAAGCGTTTTTGAAAATACAACCCGTGCATAACCTTATAGCGGCATATAGTGTTACTTAATAGTTAAGTTCAAATTACACGTCTAGTCATATATATATAACGTCAAGAGATTGAATTACAAGGTTCTACTTTGCCTTCCAGTCGATATTTAAGAGGTGTACACTTATGAGGAAATTTTCTAAGACTTGTTCGTTTATAAAACTTCCAAGTTGTGTAGTATTTAATTTAACTAAGTTTTCTATATATGACTTATGTTGTCAATATGCTAAATAGTCCGTTTTAATTCCAGTAATTTGTCCAAATGGTTCGGGTCATAATCTGTTATATTTTGTCCGTGATATATATTTTTAGTCCGTATTCAAGTATCGATCTCAAGAGAAATCGAAACGTTGTCAATAATTTCGCGTTAGTCAAGTTTTCCCGTAACCGAAAATATATTAAACACATGTTATATGTAATTAACAAAATATGCAATGCACTTTTTTGGACTTTTAAATCAAACGCACCCATTTTAAAATTTATTGGGCTTCGGCCCTATCAAAACACCAAATACATCCTAGCATAATGGGTTTTATGGCCCAATATACAAGTTCAAAGCAAAGCAGATTAACATAGAGTGATTGGAGCCCATACAAACACAAGTATAAAATCTGGAGTCACAATGTATACTTATACAGTTGCCAAAATGGAATCACACCATTTAAGTACAAGCGGTGCTCGCGACGGGTTATATACAAATCAAGATGTGACATGGACGCGTAAGTCACAGAAAGACAACAGAACGCAACACACACAATTTGCAATCGCAACAGCCATAGTGAGCACCATCCTTGTGGTTCTTGTTACCCAACAACAAACAAAACCTCTCGGTGTTGTAGCGGTGAACCAAAGGAAAGAACCAGCAACCTGCTTGGGCTGCTGTTTTACCGAGACAAGAAAGACTGTAATGGAATTCTAGATAGGCCGCACTCAAACAAGTGTAAGCCTAACGAACAACACCTACTGGTGTCGTCGTTGTTCCGAGGTCGAAACGAACAGACTAAGACGGCACCCGCTCGGTACCCTTGTCGAGACCCACCCTACGAGTACTCCCCCCTTGGGGTCTCGTTAACCGAACTGAACAAACGCACCCGTGTGGGCATCTCACTCGACCAAAACCAGTGGTAAACGCAACAACAACACAAACATACAAGCATAAAACTCAACTGCAAATTGTAAACTCCATTTTTAGTCTACTGTTAACTCGAGACCATGACACAGCCTGGTGGTGTTTACCTTTGAGTCGAACACAACAAAACACAAACGAGCCAAGCAAACGCAACAAAATAAGTACACCCCTAGGTGGGTTTTTTTGGACCGATTAACCAATACAACGACAAGCTTATAAAATCCAAATACCCTCAAAAATATATAAGAGACACAAACATATTCAATCATAAGAAAATATGCAGTCCCATACCAATTCAAGATCAGAATGTCAGGAGATTAGGTAATACCAAATCCACATTGAGTATAAAACCGTCGAATAAGCAACTCAACCCAACTCGTGACCCTTATTAATCACGACCCGTATTTCAGATGGGTTCTACACCCTACCCGATTCATAAAACAAACAATCACCCATTTTCATGGATTACACCACACGAAAAATAAAAATCAAAGACAAGTTTAATCGAGGTTTATATCCACAAATTTATCAAGTTTTAATCGGTTGAAACAAGGAAAAAATATATATGTATTACGAGAGTTTCACGATTACCGAAACAAGGACGAGAGGGAAGGATGGTTTGGCTGACTGCTACGGTGGTGGTGGCGCGTCTTCGACTCGAGATGGCCGGTATCTGGTCGGAATGAGAGGCGACTGGAAAACCCAAGAGAGATGTGAGTGTGTAATGTATATGAGATATGAGTGAGTGTCCCTCCCTGTTGCATCGACCGGATATAAAGAAAGAAAAGAAGCAGCCTTTTACCATAGCTTTCCATGGTGGAATCTCGTGAAGGATTGAATACAGCAGTAGTCCTTTTCCATTGACGAGATTTGAGATGATCTCGTGCTTTGTTTTTGGGAAGGAGAGAAAGAGAGAACACAAATCTATAAACTACATACTGAAAAAGAAAAAGTATGGAAAGAGATAGGGCAGTGGGTGGGGTCGGTTGGGGATAAGGATAATAAGGATAGGTTTGTTTTATTATCCCGTGTACCCCATGTCCCGTTAAGCTAAAATATAATCATGGCAACCCGGTTTTGTGTTTTCGAGAAACAATGCGAAAATTAATTTTTTCGTAAACGTTCTTATAAAAACAATACCATTGACTCCGAAAATAATTATCGGATTTAATCCATAAATAATATGGTGTCGGTACGCATGTGATGTCGTGTTTTTCAGAAAAGCGAGATGACTTCTCGGTTTTGTAAATAAATTGCCAGTAGGTGTCAGGAAGTGATTACTTCACTTTTCTTAATAAAATCAGTAGCTTGGAGGGTTACTGTATGCTACCGTGTGCGAGATAACCTCCCGAAATAATCATGTAAGCTCCAAAAAGGCTCCAATAAATTGCCAAATAATAATAAGTTTATTTTTATCATTAAAATAATGTTTAGGAAATTACGGGTGGTTACAGTCTACCCTCCTTAACCCGAAATCCGTCCCGGATTTCAGTTTATGTTGTCCGATAAATTGGTGTTTGGGAAGAGATGTTGGTACTCACAACAGATTTGAGTCTCACTAGTCTGTTTAGGGGTTTCTCTTTGTTTGTGGGAGGGTACCCAGGTTGTCTACCATTGGTTTTCCCATTTTTGTGAGTTGGTGATATACATTTTCTGATTTAGAGTGATAAGATAGCATGATGACTGGTTGTCAAGGTTTGATTCGGAGTGGTGTGTTTTTTCTCCTCATAGGGTTGGATAGAAATCTTGTTCGAAAACTTTATTTGAGTAGGTCTTTATACGAATTTGACCAAAATAACTTTCCAGCTAATACACATTCCTTTGTTAGAGATCAATAGATACGTAGGGTGACACGGTTTCAAAAGATTCAAAATTTCGTAAAACGGTTCTTAGTCATGGTGTGGATGGGATAACTTCCACAAAAGTTGGCGTTTGACATTCCTTAACAAAAGTTAGATAAAGTTTGAGCAGAAAAATTTCACGCATCCAAATGAGTGTTTTAGAAGGATATCAATACGGATTTCATAAACATAAGTATTCAATTTACTTTACCGGTACCAAGAGGTATTAATATAAATGCTTTCCAGGTGGGTGGATAGTTCACCGGGTGATTGCAAAATAGTTTACGAAACGGGTTGTACGACAGTTTATAGAACGAGAGCCATTCGTTGTTTACAAAATAGTTGTAAGGTCGAAATTTTGATTTCATAAAGTAGCAGTAAAACATTTGTAGAGTGACTGCAATATGGTCTGTAGGATAATCGAAAACAGTTTGTATGGTATCAGCGGCATGGTTTATTATCTTATGAGAGGGTAGCAAAAATAACTGATATTCCCGAGAGACGAGAGAAAGTTTTAGGTGATTGTCCCAAGGAATGTGGTTCAAGTTATTCCTTAAAGTCTCAAGGTTCATGTCGGGCATAAAATCTCTGCCGAATGGGAAGTTTATCAAGTTCAGGGTACGACCCCGAAGGAGGATATTGATTGCTACCAGCAATCAGTTGGCTGTTTAAGTAGTGTATTTAGTACTTAATGCTGAAGATACAACATCGGTTGAGTGTAGGGTTTGAGGTGGAGGTGACTGTAACAAAACCATAGCAAGATAAAGCTGAATAACAAATTCAAATCCAGAATGAGGTCCAAAATCGCAAAATCCAGCGATCCAAATTTCAAACATAGCTCAAAACCAATTCCAAACGTAGCCGAATTCAAATTCAAATGTAGCTAGAATCAAATTCGAACGCTCTAATAAGCTCAACTAGCTTATTACAATCTCGAGGAGTTACAAATAAGCAACTCGGGTTCAAACGGTGCCAATCGGATCTAACCAACCCGATGCAAATTTTGGTCAGACGGCGACAAACAGAAATTCCATATAAATGGAGAAGTATAGCGGTGCCAGAAGCACTTCGGTTTATGAGGTGTTGTGATGCCAGTGTGTTGTGTGTAGATGTGAATGTTCATGTTAGGCAGTGATTAGGTACACACACAGAATTTTGAGTCTTTCAAAAATCAAGTAGAAAATCAATCTGGACATAATTCTAGTATAACTACTCTGAGTATCAAAAAATTTACCTCTGAGTCGGACATAGGTGATCAGGCTATGTCCCACTGTCCCTGGTCGAATATAGGTGATCAGTCTATATTCCACCGAGGTTCAATAAATTTTGGAATACTCAGCTCAGTTACACAAATAATATGTCCCTTACTTTTAAAAGTTGCTTAAGTAATTAAGGCGGATGTCCACACTCGGGGACGATTGATGAGATTGCTTAGAGAAAAGGCGTAATGCCACGACGAGTATGATGCATGTGTATAAGTATGTCAAGGATACTTATAGTAGATAGCGAAAATAGATGGATATACTTATCCGATAACAGTGTGCACATCTCATCAACTATATTAGCAATAAAAATCACCATGAGGCATCAGCTTGGCAGGCAGGCATGTGGCGGTCATAGGGTTAAGTTTTCGTAAAAGCAGTTATAGTCTAGGTTTTAAAAATACCTAGTTCTCTATAACCTGGCTCTGATACCAATCTGTAACACCCCCAAAATCTGATTTAGCGGAAGCATACATGTTTGGATGCTTCTAAATTGGTATTACAACACAAGGCACAAAGAACGGTTTTTGCTCAACCGTTTAAAATAGATTTCATATTCCAAAGTGATTTGTTTACATCATTTCAAAAACGGTACGGAAATAAAGCCCATAAAAGAGGTCAAGCGGTCCCAAATACATCAGATTCTTCTATGACCATGCCATGCCCTGCCAAAAGCCTTCACAACTAGATTGTCGCCTTAAACCTGAAAATACATGCTAAAAGTATCAACACGAGGTTGGTGAGTTCATAGGTTTATGATAAAGCAATAAAGATACTGTGAGTTTCATAAGAGTTTTGTGACCATTGTGTAGCTCACAATGTCATGAAAATACAGTTTACCTTAAAGTAAAATTTGAGGTGTGGACCGTGAGTAGGGTACGCGACCCAACATAAAATAGTCTATTATGCTAGCTCTAAGTTCATGCAACCGAAGCTATAACTTTTGTGCATGCTCTAGAAGCATGTTAAATATCAAGGCCCGACAAGTGTGTATCCCAGACACTTGTAGTTTTGACATGGTATACGTTCGTTTGCCTATCCGGTCACCCCGAACGGGGAGGTTACTCCCAATAGATCTATTTATAACATTCGCACATCCCAACAGGAATTGACGGTTCATGAGTTTGGGCAAATTGGGACATACTAGTGCTTAGGATAATCCACGTAATAGTTTGATAACAACAGTGTTGGTCCAAAAAAAAAAGTTTTGCATGTTTCTCACCCCGCTTGTAAAACAAGTGTAAATAGAGTGGGGCTATAAACTCACATGCATATCAGTCAATCACATATCGCCTTCAAATAACCAATTCAAATAATTCAGCCAAACAGTTAGATATTGAGTAAACAGTTCTCATATTCCAAGTAAACAGTCATTGAGTTTAGTTAAAACGAGCATGTATTCTCCCCCAGAAACTGTTTAAAAAATCAGTAAAAGTAGGGGCCATGAACTCACCTTAGCTTGCAGTAACGCAAAATTTTACAAGGTTCACAACTGACATCAAGAGCAATACACAACGGTATCGAGAGCACAGGCACAAGGGTTGTAAAACCTGAAAATTCGATTCACATTTTATTTGATAATTTGAATTATAACCTAAGTGTGATAATAAATTTATAACATTTAAACTATAGGTTATACACTTAAAAATTAAATACAAATTAAATCTATTGGTACATACTATTTTGTTGCACTCCTTTTTGTATTTAAATTAATGGGATAAGAACAAAATAAAACACAAGATTAAATGAGCAAATTTTGGAAAAAAATAAAAGATATAGGTCTCCCCTTTTTTGCCTAAAAATAAAAACCGGATATCCCCCTCCCATATCACCAAAAATTCGGTCCATTCTCCCTCTCACTATCGCCGAACCTTTAAAAAACCCTAGCCTCCATTTTTCTCATTATTTTACTCTCCAAAAACAAAGGAAGAAGAAGCCCTGAAGTGGTTTCGATCGTGAAATTCTCGGGATATTTAATTGTGGTGTTGTTTTCTTGTCCTTCGATTCCTTCCTACATTCGACTCAAGAGGTATTCCTAAATAATCTTCCTGTTTTTCCATTCGATCTATGAAGTATGTATATGTATAAAACATGGAAACCTAATCTAATATGCTCGTTATTATAAGTACACGAATGGTTATGGATGGGTCTCATGAAATCACAAGTTATTGTGTCTATATGAGGTGTATTGTGTCGAGCCCTTGTGGCCTGTTTTGGATGTTTTGTGCACCCCCTATATCGACCTAATAGTAAACAAATACAAGCCGTATAAATCCATCTTAAATGATCATTAATATGGTGCTTTAATGAAAACCCTAGATCTAATAAAAAGGGGGCGTACATGAAATTACAACGAGGGGTTAGGGTTGATTCTATGATTTTATGTGGGTGGTTCTATTTTGTTTTTGCTCGGGGTGATGGTGTGACCTTGGTATAAACATAGAAACATGTTAATATTATAATTAATTCAGGTCTCATGTTATTTAAAGGTCACGTGGGCATTTGTATAAGTAAACATGTTATTAAATGGTCTAAAATGGAGTTCCGAATTGGACAGTTTTGAAACTTGAATATGTGTTCTTGATAACATGAGTTTCATAAATGTGTAATACTGGTTCTTTTCTTGTAAACCTAGTTTAACGTTCTAATTAAGTTTTCCAATTGGTTTGGAGTGAATCGGAGTCGTATTGGTCATGTTTATGAATTTATGGGATCATGTGTCAAACCTGAGTTTTGGGAGCTTAAAAATCAGTTGGTGTTTATGAATTTTAGTTTTCAAACCATAAGAAACTGGGAGCTCTCCTTTTAAAGAAGTGATTCTTAGGTTATGTGTGACTTCCTAGAATTTTTAGGGATTTTTTTGAATTGTTGAAATTGGTAAATGAAAGGCAAACTTTTTGTGAGTATCTGCAGTTAACTTTCTGAACAGGTCTGGAAATATGAATTTTAAAATAGTACTTGTGCTTGGAAGTAAAATCTATAAATAATTGTGGAAGTATATAACTGATATCGGAATCACTGAGAATTAATTCAGAATTTTTGGAGCCTAATTGGCAGGCCTTAAAAATCATAAGAATGTGGGTCAGATTCACTAATATGTCCTAATTAAGTAATATATGAATTGGAAGTGCTATAAACCCTAAGTGTGATTAATTGTGAATGTGACCCTAACTTACTAATTATGGAAACTTGCTAAATATGGAAAGTTACTAATTTGGGTAAGTTAATTATTCGGGAAACTCACTTAATTCGAAAAGTTACTAAATCGGGAAAGTTACTAAATATGGAAAGTTACTAAATATGGAAAGTTACTAAAAATGGAAAGTTTCTAAGAATAGAAAGAAACCCTAAATATGGAATCTGAATAACCATAAGCAGTAAACTTGTAAAATGAGCTTATAAGTAATATGTGATCATTAAATTGTATAGGTTCTGTGAAGAGGGAGTAGTTCCTATTCCGAGTGCTTTCCTATTTTGTTTGAGTTGCTTTGTATAAAGTACATATATTCTATCCCTTTTTAGTAGGGATTTCTCATGACTTCTGATCCTTGACTTTGATTCGTTTGCTATGTTATGATCCATTTGCAATGATCCGTTTGATATGATTTCGTTTGATATAATCCATATTTGTTTACTATTCGTTTGATTATTCGTTTCATGCTATATTCTATTTATATAGCTATTATCTGAGCTGTATTTATCCCTTATCATTGTATTGCATGTGTTATGCCTATTTATGTTGCCTATATTTGTAGCCAGTCATGGGGAGTCCATGACCGTGCCATTGATGCACCAATGGTAATGACGCTGTCAGTGGAGGCGGGTTTTTGTCCACTGTGTTCCCATTTGATTATATTGCTATGTATAACGCACTTGGCCAGTGTATATTGTATGTATGTTTAGTCTAGAACTGGCATATGTATATTTGTTTTGAAGGGAGCGTATGGACGCATCCTAGGTATTTGTTCAGTTATGATTTGATATATGATTGTGAATGGACTAGTGTGTGTGCAATACACCCCATTTCACTATGTGGTACATCGAGCTAGCTACTCCATGTACAATTTGTTATATGATTTGTTGGGCACTTCCTTTTTATTGATATCCACTTTATGTTCATTATTATGCTTTGATTCCTTTCATATGTTCCATACTCTGTTTGACATTTTGTTTAGCAGGTTCTCTTGGATTCATTCGCTTATTCATTTCGTATACACTTATTACCTTTCATTTGTTTATATCTGTTCATTGTCTTTTTAAGCTCAGCCGTATTTCTTTTCCTGCAGCAGGTTTAGGTTGGAAGCTGGGGATTGAGTGAAGTGTGCATAGAAGCTCTTAGTGGACCACCCTGGCGATAGATCACCTTTGCATATGGATTAGACTTTGGAGTTATCTTCCATTTAGATTTATATTCTAGCTTGATAGTCATTATTATTCAACTTATTATGTCCTTAGTTTCATTTTGAACTTTTGTAACCTTAGTATTTATAAAAGTCTTTCTCTTGCGTATATTATGTTCTGATCGACACCATAATGTTACACTTAGTCCCTTTTCGGGTTGGGGTGTTACAATTATGGTATCAGAGCTTAGGCTTCGACCTGTAGTACTTTAAGTTATGACCTGTGAAAGATTTGGCCCTTAGGTTTGCACTATAGGAGCTTTTGATACAACTTTGAGAATTTGCCTTAGGATTTCCACTCTGAAGAAACTTAAGTTATGACCGGTGAGGATTGGGTAGACTATAAGACATTTGTTTAAGAATCATTGCTCCCGCATCACTACGATTCATGCCTTACTTTTAGTTAAGCCCTTTTAAGATCACCCTTTCCGGAGATTAGAAACTTATTATTTTGCACAACCTAAGATTAGTGACCAAGTAAGTTCTGAATGCGTTGAGAATTTTGTGGTAATGCCTGACACTATATAAGCCTTATTTTCTGATTCCGACCTTAACCTCTGATTCGTTTGTTAATCATTTAGATGCCTCTTCGATCATTTTGAGGATTCTTATGACCATGATGTGTTTGACACATTCTGTGACTTCTCTTGCTTTTGCTAAGCATATTTGAGTCTCCCTACACTATCAGATTTTACCTTACCCATTTCTATTCCTCTAAGAAATCTTATGGTGATTAACCACGAGTATGGGAATGTTCTCCTCACTTTTGAATGATAAGATTCACTCTGTTGATCTGTCTTTCTCTAGAGTGTTAATTTCGATGTTATTCTGGTATAGGGATTTGTTGACTGAGCATCGAGATGCTAACAACAGTCATATTAGATTTGTCATCTTTGGCGATTGAGAAACTCAAAATTTTGTACCATGGTTCCCAACCTGGTAAACAATTATGATCATCTTTGCTTTGAATACTCATACGTTAATCCCTCGCGGTTGTGAAGATATTGTGTTTGATGAAAATTGCCTCGAGAGTTATTTGGTTGTTTGAAATGTTCGCGATGTATTCCTTAAGGAACTACCAAGATTACCATCTGAATGTGAAGTTGTTTTGATCTGGTTATGAGAATTTGCTTAGTCACGACTCAAGGTAGAATGTGATTGCAATAAAGGCATGTGTATATGATGCAAGTATTATGACGCCTGGCCAACGTGATAATAGTTACATCATATAACTTGAATTATTGGAATCATAGGATGTCTTGAGCAGTGCCTGAGATCAGTAAGTTGTTGATTCAGAAACCCTATCTGTATAAGAGCAACGTTTTGCCTAGTTCTAAAACTCCGTATTGAACGACATCAGGTGAATGGAAAGAATTGAAGGACCAACTTCTAGGAAGTGGTTTCATCTGTTCGAGAGTGTATCTATGTCGTGTTCCAGTTTAATTGTGAAGAAGAATGATGATAGTATGAGGTTATGTATTGATTTTCAGAAGCTGAATCGCATTATGGTTAGAACTGTTACCCTTCTCGAATCGACGATTTGTTTAATCAACTTCAGGGTGTGAAGTTTTTCTCAGTAATTGAGTTTGGATCTGATTATTTTCAGTTACGTTTAAAGGAGTGGGATGTTCCTAGAATTGCTTTTTGTATTCGTTATGATCTCTATGAGTGTTGTGATGCCAATTGAATTGGCTACTGCTCCGACTATTCCTATGGACTTGTTAAATCGTGTCTTTCATGAATACTTGGAAAATTTTTCATAGTATGACATATTGGTATATTCAGAGACGAAAGAGAAACACGGGGATCATCTTCGTATTCTGTGTTGAAATTTATACGTCAGAAGAAGCTCTATGTAGTATTTCTGAAGAGAAAATTTTGATTGGGATGAAGAATGAGAGGATAAGTTGAAAAGCTGGAAAGAGATTTGTTCCTACTCAAAAAGGAGACTTAGTATGTCCGTATGCAACACGGGAAGATTGTTGGTTATGCATCAATACAGCTAGAACCGTAGGAAGTGAACTATTTGACGCATGGCTTGGGAGTGATTTGTGGCAGACATGAAGAAGCTCAGGAGCAAGACGGTGGAATATGATCTATGTTAGAAGACTCGAAGGAAGCGGTTTGATTGAAGCACACAGTTATACTTACTCTATTCATCTTAGTTGTATTATGGTGAATAGGGATCTGAAGCAAAATTTTGATGGAATTGTATGAAGATGATTATGACTAACTTGGTGGAGAAGTGCTTAGCATGGTAACAGGTCAAGATTCGGCATCAGCGTAGAACTAGTTCTCCTTAGTTTGGATATTCGTATGAGGAAGTGGGATTAAACTCTTAGGAACTTTGTAACGAGATTTTCGCGCACATTTAGGAAGGACAACACGAATTGAGTTGTAGTGGATGGTTTGACTATGTCGGCTCACTTGGAAGATTGGCAGAGATTTCTTTCGGCAGAAGATTATTCAAGCTACATGGCGCACCTGCAGTGATCGTGTCAGAGATTCGCGTTTCTACTTTACAATCCTAGGAAGAGCTACTGAAGGCTTGAGTAACCAGACTCAAGTTTAGTAATGCTTTGCACCTCCAAACCGATGGACAAGCAAAACAACTATTCGAACTTGGAAGATGTGTTAAGCAGGAAACTTGACAAGTGTTAGTTCTGGTTGTGTTGCTCACTATGATTAGAAGGCTCGCAAGTGACAAGGATTTTTATTTCAGAGTTTTGTATGAATGGAGATGTGGAACACTTTTTGGTTGAATTAAGTCAGAGAGTTACTTATTGAAGGTCCGGAGTTGATTCAGTGGCTAATGGATTAGTTATCATTGTGGAAGAGAAATTTTGGAACTTTAGACCGGGAATGTGTGTGTTCCGTATGACGTTTCCATACAGAAGAATTAGACGTTTTGGCATATAATGAAGAATTAGCTCACGATACGTTAGTCCTTAAATTTGTTCTTATCTGTACGATTATTTACCTATTCCATTATGCATTCTAATATGTTTTGATACTCTGATATGTGCTTTATTGATCCTTAGTACGAATATGTTACCAACCTCTTTATGAAACTCTCGATACGTTTGATAATTCAATATGTGCTTCTCTGCTCATTAGTAAGTTCCCTTAGTCCGTTCAGAATCTGGATAGAGTTGATGAAGTTTTCCTACCGTATATCACTACCTCCGTATTTGCCTCGTGTGTATATGTGTTTCATGTATCTCTTTGTGAGATTACTACTATCATCTGTTACGTATTTGTTTCGTATCCGTTGGATCAGATTTGTTATGATTTGTGTTTTGTTGGAGAGCTTGGGGCTATCCTAGTTTGTCTCGATCGAGTCATGAGAAAGATTTGTCGTTCGTTAAAAATCTTTTGGAAGATTCATCCCGAGCGCAAAGCTACTTGGGAGACTGAAGAATCAGGGCAAACTAGTTATCCGTATTTCCTTTCTGATTTGGTACGTATCCGTCTAACTTTTTGCGACTTCAATTTCGAGGACAAAAAATTTTTTTTAGAGGGGAAGAGTTGTAAAACCCAGAAAATTTGATTCACATTTTATTTGATAATTTGAATTATAACCTAAGTGTGATAATAAATTTCTAACATTTAAACTATAGGTTATACACTTAAAAATTAAATACTAATTAAATCTATTGGTACATATTATTTTGTTGTACTCCATTTTGGATTTAAATTAATGGGATAAGAACAAAATAAAAATCAAGATTAAATGAGCAAATTTTGGAAAAAAATAAAAGATATGGGTCTCCCCTTTTTTGCCTAAAAATAAAAACCGGATATCCCCCTCCCATATCACCAAAAATTCGGTCCATTCTCCCTCTCACTATCACCGAACCTTGCAAAACCCTAGCCTCCATTTTTCTCATTATTTTGCTCTCCAAAAACAAAGGAAGAAGAAGGCCTGCAGTGGTTTCGATCGTGTAATTCTCTGGGTATTTAATTGTGGTGTTGTTTTCTTGTCCTTTGATTCCTTCCAATATTCGACTCAAGAGGTATTCCTAAATCATCTTCCTGTTTTTCCATTCGATCTACGAAGTATGTATATGTATAAAACATGGAAACCTAATCTAATATGCTCGTTATTATAAGTACACAAATGGTTATGGATGGGTCACATGAAATCACAAGTTATTACGCCTATATGAGTTGTATTGTGTCGAGCCCTTGTGGCCTGTTTTGGATGTTTTGTGCAGCCCCTATATCGACCTAATACTAAACAAATACAAGCCCTAGAAATCCATCTTAAATGATCATTAATGTGGTGCTTTAATGAAAACCCTAGATCTAATAAAAAAGGGGGCGTACATGAAATTACAACGAGGGGTTAGGGTTGATTCTATGATTTTATGTAGGTGGTTCTATTTTGTTTTGGCTCGGGGTGATGGTGTGACCTTGGTATAAACATATGAACATGTTAAGATTATAATTAATTCAGGTCTCATGTTATTCAAAGGTCACGTGGGCATTTGTATAAGTAAACATGTTATTAAATGGTCTAAAATGGAGTTCTGAATTGGACAGTTTTGAAACCTGAATATGTGTGCTTGATAACACGAGTTTCATAAGTGTGTAATACTGGTTTTTTGCTTGTAAACCTAGTTTAATGTTCTAATTAAGTTTTCCAATTAGTTTGGAGTGAATCAGAGTCGTATTGGTCATGTTTATGAATTTATGGGGTCAGGTTTATGAATTTATGGGATCATGTGTTAAACCTGAGTTTTGGGAACTTAAAAATCAGTCGGTGTTTATGAATTTTAATTTTCAAACCATAAGGAACTGGGAGCTTTCCTTTTACAGAAGTGATATTTAGTTTATGTGTGACTTCCTGGAATTTTTGGGGATTTTTATGATGTGTTGAAATAGGTAAATGAAAGGAAAACTTTCTGTGTGTATCTGCAGTTAACTTTCTGAACAGGTCTGCAAATATGAATTTTAAAACAGTACTTGTACTTGGTAGTAAAATCTATAAACATTTGTGGAAGTACATAACTGATATGGGAATCACTGAGAATTAATTCAGAATTTTTGGAGCTTAATTGGCAGGCCTTAAAGATCATAAGAATGTGGGTCAGATTCACTAATATGTCCTAATTAAGTAATATATGAATTGGAAGTGCTATAAACCCTAAGTGTGATTAATTGTGAATGTGACCCTAACTTACTAATTATGGAAACTTGCTAAATATGAAAAGTTATTAATTTGGTAAAGTTACTTAATTCGGGGAACTCACTTAATTCGAAAAGTTACTACATTGGGAAAGTTACTAAATATGGAAAGTTACTAAAAATGGACAGTTTCTAAAAATAGAAAGAAACCCTAAATATGGAATCTGAATAACCATAAGCAGTAAACTTGTAAAATGAGCTTATAAGTAATATGTGATCATTAAATTGTATAGGTTCTGTGAAGAATGAGTAGTTCCTATTCCGAATGCTTTCCTATTTTATTTGAGTTGCTTTGTATAAGGTACATATATTCTATCCCTTTTCAGTAGGGATTTCTCATGACTTCTGATCCTTGACTTTGATTCGTTTGCTATGTTATGATCCATTTGCAATGATCCGTCTGATATGATTCCGTTTGATATGATCCATATTTGTTTACTATTTGTTTGATTATTCGTTTCATGCTATATTCTATTTATATAGCTATTATCTGAGCTGTATTTATCCCTTATCATTGTATTGCATGTGTTATGCCTATTTATGTTGCTCATATTTGTAGCCAGTCATGGGGAGTCCATGACCGTGCCATTGATGCACCAATGGTAATGACGCTGTCAGTGGAGGCGGGTTTTTGTCCACTGCGTTCCCATTTGATTATATTACTATATATAGCGCACTTGGCTCGTGTATATTGTATGTATGTTTAGTCTAGAACTGGCATATGTATACCTGTTTTGAAGAGAGCGTATGGATGCATCCTATGTATTTGTTCAGTTATGATTTGATATATGATTGTGAATGGACTTGTGTGTGTGCAATACACCTCATTTCACTATGTGGTACATCGAGCTAGCTACTCCATGTACAATTTGTTATATGATTTGTTGGGTACTTCCTTGATATTGATATCCACTTTATGTTCATTATTATGCTTTGATTCCTTTCATATGTTCCATACTCTGTTTGACATCTTGTTTAGCAGGTTCTCTTGGATTCATTCGCTTATTCATTTCGTATACACTTATTACCTTTCATTTGTTTATATCTGTTCACTGGGCTTTTTAAGCTCAGCCGCATTTCTTTTCCTGCAGCAGGTTTAGGTTGGAAGCTGGGGATTGAGTGAAGTGTGCATAGAAGCTCTTAGTAGACCACCCTGGCGATAGATCCCATTTGCATATGGATTAGACTTTGGAGTTATCTTCCATTTAGATTTGTATTATAGCTTGATAGTCATTATTATTTAGACTTATTATGTCCTTAGTTTCATTTTGAACTTTTGTAACCTTAGTATATATAAAAGTCTTTCGCTTGCGTAAATTATGTTCTGATCGACACCATAAGGTTACACTTAGGCCCTTTTTGGGTTGAGGTGTTACAACCAAGGTTGCAAAAATCGCGAATCGGTAGTCGTGCGGTCGACCACTTTGTAGCTTGTAATCGGTCTAGGCGGGATTAATCGGATTGGCATTACTGACAAATTTTTGTTATTTCCGGCAAGTTTTGTGTATTTCCGGTGAGTTTTAGGTATTTCCTGCAAGGTATTTTCTAAAAAACAACTTGTAATAGACTTAAACAGTTACTATAAGTGATCAAAATAAGTTTAAAGTGAGTTTTGGGTACTTCCGGCAAGATTTATAGGTTTCCGGAAAGTTTGACCACCGTTGACGACGGTTGACTTATTTGTTTGACCTAGTTACATAAATCGGCAAGGTCGGTGGCATTGTAGCACCTAATCGGCGATTAATCGGCCTTGTAGACCTTTTTTGCAACATTGCTTACAACGGTGCCGGATCGGCACAACCTTATATATATATATATATATATATATATATATATATATATATATATATATATATATATATATATATATATATATATATATATATATATATCTCAGAATACGTCTCGAAAAGTAAAGAGTTTTAAAAAAAAGAAGACAAGCATCTTAATTTTCGTGGATTACTCGTATATATATATATATATCTCAGAATACATCTCGAAAAGTAAAGAGTTTTAAAAAAAGAAGACAAGCATCTTAGTTTTCGTGGATTACTCGTATCACAGTTTGTAAAAAGTTTAGGGTTAACGTTTCGTATGGTGGTAAGACAGTATAGACTCAAGAATACTCACGCCAAATGGGAATAGAAAATCGACATAGTCGAGAAAAATACGGACGAGAACTTGAGTCGAGCAAGCAATGACAAGGAGAAACCAAGAATTGAACAATAAGGAACAAAATATGCCGAGAAAGTAACTCAATTCATTATTTGCCCCTTAATTCCCCAAATAGTCGTACAAAACATACGTGTTTCTTTAACAAGGACAAGTTTCATTCTCAATTCAACAATAAGGATTTTACAATTATCTTGTACAACTCGTCATTTGACAGGTTTATAATAAAAGCGTTTTTGAAAATACAACCCGTGCATAACCTTATAGCGGCATATAGTGTTACTTAATAGTTAAGTTCAAATTACACGTCTAGTCATATATATATAACGTCAAGAGATTGAATTACAATGTTCTACTTTGCCTTCCTGTCGATTATTAAGAAGTGTACACTTATGAGGAAATTTTCTAAGACTTGTTCGTTTATAAAACTTCCAAGTTGTGTAGTATTTAATTTAACTACGTTTTCTATATATGACTTATGTTGTCAATATGTTAAATAGTCCGTTTTAATTCCAGTAATTTGTCCAAATGGTTCGGGTCATAATCCATTATATTTTGTCCGTGATATATATTTTTAGTCCGTATTCAAGTATCGATCTCAAGAGAAATCGAAACGTTGTCAATAATTTCGCGTTAGTCAAGTTTTCCCGTAACCGAAAATATATTAAACACATGTTATATGTAATTGACAAAATATGCAATGCACATTTTTGGACTTTTAAATCAAACGCACCCTTTTTAAATTTTATTGGGCTTCGGCCCTATCAAAACACCAAATGCATCCTAGCATAATGGGTTTTATGGCCCAATATCCAAGTTCACAGCAGATTAACATAGAGTGATTAGAGCCCATACAAACACAAGTATAAAATCTGGAGTCACAATGTATACTTATACAGTTGCCGAAATGGAATCACACCATTTAAGCACAAGCGGTACTCGCGACGGGCTTATATTCAAATCAAGATGTGACATGGACACGTAAGTCACAGAAAGACAACGGAACGCAACACACACAAGTTGCAATAGCAACATCCATAGTGAGCACCACCCTTGTGGTTCTCGTTACCCAACAACAAACAAAACCTCTCGGTGTTGTAGCGGTGAAACAAAGGAAAGAACCAGCAACCTGCTCGGGTTGCTGTTTAACCGAGACAAGAAAGACTGGAATGGAATTCTAGATAGGCCGCACTCAAACAAGTGCAAGCCTAACGAACAACACCTCCTGGTGTCGTCGTTGTTCCGAGTTCGAAACGAACAGACTAAGACGGCACCCACTTGGTACCCTGGTCGAGACCCACGCAACGAGTACTCCCCCTTGGGGTCTCGTTAACCGAACTGAACAAACGCACCCGTGTGGGCGTCTCACTCGACCAAAACCAGTGGCAAATGCAACAACAACACAAACATACAAGCATAAAACTCAACTGCAAATTGTAAACTCCATTTTTAGTCTACTGTTAACTCGAGACCATGACACAGCCTGGTGGTGTTTTCCTTTGAGTCGAAAACAACAAAACACAAACGAGCCAAGCAAACGCAACAAAATAATTACACCCCTAGGTGGGTTTTGTTGGACCGATTAACCAAAACAACGACAAGCTAATAAAATCCAAATACCCTCAAAAATATATAAGAGACACAAACATATTCAATCATAAGAAAATATGCGGTCCCATACCAATTCAAGATCAGAATGTCAGGAGATTAGGTAATACCAAATCCACATTGAGTATAAAACTGTCGAATAAGCAACCCAACCCAACTCGTGACCCTTATTAATCACGACCCGTATTTCAGATGGGTCCTACACCCATCCCGATTCATAAAACAAACAATCACCCCTTTTCACGGATTACACCACACGAAAAATAAAAATCAAAGACAAGTTTAATCGAGTTTTATATCCACGAATTTATCAAGTTTTAATCGGTTGAAACAAGGAAAATATATATATGTATAACGAGAGTTTCACGATTACCAAAACAAGGAAGAGACGGGAGGATGGTGTGGCTGACTGCTACGGTGGTGGTGGCGCGTCTTCGACTCGAGATGGCCGGAATCTGGTCGGAATGAGAGGCGGCTGGAAAACCCAGGAGAGATGTGAGTTTGTAATGTATATGAGATATGAGTGAGTGTCCCTCCCTATTGCATCGACCGGATATAAAGAAAGAAAAGAAGCAGCCTTTGACCATGGCTTTCCATGGTGGAATCTCGTGAAGCCGTCAAGGATTGAATCTAGCAGTAGTCCCTTTCCATTGACGAGATTTGAGGATAGGTTGTTTTATTATTACCCCGTGTACCCCGTGTCCCGTTGAGCTAAAATATAATTGTGGCAACCAGGTTTGGTGCTTTCGAGCAACAATACGAAAATTAAATTTTTCGTGAACGTTCTTATAAAAACAATACCATTGACTCCGAAAATAATTATCGGATTTAATCCATAAATAATATGGTGTCGGTACGCGTGTAATCTCGTGTTTTTCAGAAAAGCGAGATGACTTCTCGGTTTTGTAAATAAATTGCCAGTAGGTGTCAGGAAGTGATTACTCCACTTTTCTTGATAAAATCAGTAGCTTGGAGGGTTACTGTATGCTACCGTGTGCGAGATAACCTCCCGAAATAATCATGTAAGCTCCAAAAAGGCTCCAATAAATTGCCAAATAATAATAAGTTTATTTTTATCATTAAAATAATGTTTGAAAAATTACGGGTGGTTACAGAATATAACTTGTGATATTCCGAATATCACTTGTGATACTAGTCTATAATTGACACTTTGTAATTTAATTTTCAGATGGCTGTTTTTGCAAGGCATTTGTCTACATATCTACATCCAAAAGGAGATGAATTAATGAATAAAAAAAAAAAAACAAAACCCAACAATCTTAAACATGAGTTGGAGAACAAAGAAAGAAAAAATAGATTGCGGTTTGTACATGATGTTGCATATGGAACATAATGAAGGAAGGAGTGGAGCAAAATGGGAAACATGCATGCTAAAAGAAACAAATAAAAATCATTAAATGCAGATAAACAACTTGAGAGCCAAATATGAAGCAAAGATGATGCTTCATGAAGTAAACGAAAACCAAAAGATGATGTCAGACTACGCATTAAAGTTTGCAGCCGAAAACCCAGATGAAGAAGAAGGAAAGAAAATGGTTGAGGAGGCAATAAAGAGAAAGATTGCAGAAGAAGATGCACAGAAGCCTGGATCAAGTGGTTACAAATTTGGCATTTAATTTTTGTATGGAAACTTGTAATGTCGTAGGCCATCTCGTATTTTATATTTCTGAAATAGTGTAGATAGTTGAACTAGGTTTAAGAATTAGATATTGCAAAAGCCATTTGGAAGTACTGCCGGGCCACGGAATGTGACGGACAGTGTCCAAGTTTGGGGTTACCTAAGAATGATGGTGCTATATTAGGTCCCGAACCACATTCCCGGGTGTTGGAGATTGTACTCTATTTTGTTATGGCTTTATGCTTAAACTAGGTATAAGAATTAGATATTGCAAAAGTCGTTTGGAAGTACTGCCAGGCCACGAAATGTGACGGACAGTGTCCAAGTTTGGGGTTACCTAAGAATGATGGTGCTCTATTAGGTCCCGAACCACATTCCCGGGTGCCGGAGATTGTACTCTATTTTGTTATGGCTTTATGCTTAAACTAGGTTTAAGAATTAGATATTGCAAAAGCCATTTGGAAGTACTGCCGGGCCACGGAATGTGACGGACAGTGTCCAAGTTTGGGGTTACCTAAGAATGATGGTGCTCTATTAGGTCCCGAACCACATTCCCGGGTGCCGGAGATTGTACTCTATTTTGTTATGGCTTTATGCTTAAACTAGGTTTAAGAATTAGATATTGCAAAAGCCGTTTGGAAGTACTGCCGGGCCACGGAATGTGACGGACAGTGTCCAAGTTTGGGGTTACCTAAGAATGATGGTGCTCTATTAGGTCCCGAACCACATTCCCGGGTGCCGGAGATTGTACTCTGTCTTGTTATGGCTTTATAGTTAAACTAAGTGTTAGGCATTAGACAGATGAATGTAATCTGGATTTGAAAATATTTTTGGTTAAACTGAATATAACCTTCTTTTATATATTACCAGTGTGTGATTTTGTATGTATCATAGGTGATACCTAATATGTTATCTGTCTGTTTATTTTGCCTTTTACAGCTTAATTCTCAAGTTATAAAAATTTAGTTTTCACAAAAGTTGTTCATTTTTAGCTTATTAATAAGTTTCATAAATTTTTTTTTGCAAAAACAAAAACTGGGAAGTTGGGAAGCCCAGGGTGAGCCTAGGCTCAAACCCCAGACCTCTACCATCCTCAACCAGTTTAACACACTACAACCATCTCTGCCCTTGGGTCTTTTTCTTTATAGCTTGCACCTTTAATTCATTTAACCAAGTTTTTCCCTTTTTGCCTATTCACAGCTTATTCAAATAAGTTGTCGATTCCTTTTTATTTTTTCTAAGTTCCTTAGAGCTTAAAGTAGTTTTTTTAGAATTTTTCATAATTTTTTGTATTAATTTAGTATTTTTAATATTATTTTTAGTCCAAAAGTGTTTTTAATTCATTAAAAATAAAATAAAAATCAAATTTACACATCTAGGGGTAGTTTTTGATTTTTAAGTTTTCTTAGGCTCGTTTAATTCCCGTAAGGGCTCATTTTTCAATTTAATTTGCGTTATTTGTGCTTTACTTACTTATTTTGTATCATAGGTGATACCTAATAAGTTATTTTGTATCACAGGTGATACCTCATAATGTAAGTAGGTAACAACAAGTATTTAGCAAAAAAAATAAGCTTAAAAGTCTACACAATAAGCAACATGAAAATAACTTATCAAATTCTTAATATTAAGATAGAAACATTACATAACAAAAATATTATAACTAAAACATAAAATTCAATATTTCTTGTAGAAACCTATAAACCATCTTCAACTTGGCCTAAGATTTCGAAACATAAAATTTACCACCTTCAATTTGTTGGTAAATTTTCACTATTTCTTGTCGAAACTCTTCTATATTTTTATTACGATCATCAATTCTTTTCTGATACTCATAAATCATCTTTTCATCTTCTTTGTTTCTTGCTTCATGATTCTTGATACGTTTGTTATAGATATCAATCATATGTTGTTCAGCACCATACTTACTAGAATGACAAATATTCCAAACTTCTGGCAAGATACCAAATTTTTTATATTTCTCTGGCATTGGAGGAGGAGATGAATCTCTTACACTTTTTTTCTTTGGATCATTTTGAGAAGATGATGATGCCATTGGATTTGGATAAAGAAATATGTAGCAGAAAAGGAAATAGAAAGTGATGAATTTAAAATGATGCCATTGCAAGTTTTTGTTTTGTATATATAGACACTGAAAAGGCATTGCAACGGATAGTGAAAAGTCATAACGCTTAGTATTTAACATGATATTAAATACTAACCGTCATTTTATTATATTACCCATAAATTTGTTGGTAAATTCTCATATTATACTAACCGTCATTTTATTATACTAACCGTCATTTTATTATATTTAACAAAAAAAAGAAGAAGAAGTTGAAGAAAAAAAAGATGATAAATTTGATGATGACCAAGAAGAAGAAGAAGAAGAAGAAGAAGAAGAAGAAGATGATGATGAAAATTTTAAGCCAATGAAATATATTGGAGAATCAGATGAAAATGACTCTGATTTTGAAAAATCTCCAACACTTAAAGATTATGATAAAGATGAAGCAAAACATGCAAGAATGCGTGATCAAGGAGAAGAAGAAGATCAAGATTCCCAAGATAATTGTAATTCTGATGAAAATTAAATTAGTATTTGTGTTTAAAAGCTTTATATTTTGTGTTTTGCTTTAGAAAATATTAAGTTGTATCAAACTAAATATTTTTTGTTCATATTTTAAACTCAAAATTTTGTATGTATCACAGGTGATAACTAATATGTTATTTTGTATTACAGGTGATACCTAATATGTTATTTGTTAATCAACAAGCACTAACATTGAACAACATTAAAACCAACTAGGAGTACTAACCAATGTGTGATTTTGTATGTATCACAGGTGATACCTAATAAGTTATTTTGTATCACAGGTGATATCTAATAAATTATTTTGTATCACAGGTGATACCTCATAATGTAAGTAGGTAACTACAGTCTACGCAAACTCGGTAATAAAAACTCAGTAATAATCAAAATCTTTTCAACAAGCACTAACATTGAACAACATTAAAACCAACTAGCAGTACCAACCAATGTGTGATTTTGTATGTATCACATGTGATACCTAATAAGTTATTTTGTATCATAGGTGATATCTAATAAATTATTTTGTATCACAGGTGATACCTCATAATGTAAGTAGGTAACTATAGTCTACGCAAACTCAGTAATAATCAAACAATCATGTATAAGTCTGTTATTCAAATTTCATCAATACAATCTGGAAAATTTAAAATTAACAAAGATACTAAAAAAAGAAGCGGACGACTTATGTTGTAATTTCTGGTTGATCAAAGTGGTCCTCTTCTCTTGTAATTTCTGGTTGATCCAAGTCACCCTTTTCTCTTGTAATCTCTGGTTGATCCAAGTCACCCTCTTCTCTATACTTTTTTGGGCACGTTCTCTAGTTGTGACCATCTGTAGCTCCACATAGTGAACATGTATTCTTGTTCTTCGAATTCTTATCAAGAGCTTGCTCTTTACCTCCTTTTATACGCATCTTTTTACGGCCTTTGGGGTTACAAACAGATGGATTGTTAATGGTTTTTACAGCCGGCTTCGGGACTCCAACAAGTTCCTCCAAATTATCAAGCTTGTTCTTAGATGGAGGATTTGGACAATCAGCCTCGACATCAATCTTTAGCAACCTCAACTTCTCAATAAAAGCAGACAACCTTGCCTCGTCTTTACTCAACAATGGACACAGTGATCAACAATAGAACTTGCCTCGTTTGCATAATTCTCAACATTCTCATTCTTCTTACCATATCTGTTCCTTTTGTTCCTCAAAGCAGCATGTATAAGGTTCTTTGTCCAACGCCTCAATATGTATTGATTTGGGATCACTTCAATGTTAGCTTTCTTAAAGACGCATAAAATGTGTCTGCATAATATTCCAACTCGAACAAAAAGCTGACAGGAACATACAACTGATCCATCTTCTTGGTTACGCAACACCTTCATGGACAAAAAGTAATAAGATAGGTAAAAATAACATGTGATAATACAAAGGAAAAAACAGAACAATGTTTTTAAGAAACTAAAATACCTTAAACAGTCCATCTACTCTATAAAATAGGTTAATTGGCTCTTCTTCTTCATCTTTATCCTTATCCTTACCATTATCCTTAACTTTCTTCTTAGCTTTCTCTTTCAACTTAGCTTTCTTCTTCTCCATAAATTCATCAACAAATTTCGTCTCTTTAATAATAGACACCTCAGATCCTTCAACCAAACTTTTGGTATCTATTTGGCAAAACCATGTGCCTGCAAATATCTCTGCCTGAACCAACTCGAACAGAGGACGAGTATAAACCTTCGATGCATGACGTTCAATCTTAAGATAGGTTCTAAACTTCAGAACAGAATCAATAGTCTTATGATCTAACCTCTCTTGTATATGCCTCTGCTTTTCCATTGCCGTCTCAAAACCACACAACGGGGAATCAATAAAATAAGCAGGAATCCAAGATGAACGTATACGAAACATCTTTGTTAACCACTTATGATTCTGCAAACTAAACTCCTCCAATAACTTTGCCCATCTATCCTCAAATTCCTCCGGACCGATATACATATTCCATACAATTTGATTGAACTTCTTTTTAAAGTCAGTGTGATCATAGATTTTTGAACATATCTGAAAACAATATATCACATGTGATTTAACAAATGATTTGAAAAAAAATATGCATTATCATATGTGATAAATCAATAAGAACTACAAAAAGAATAAAGTATCACATATGATATAACAAAAGAAAATACAAGAAGGCAGAAAAATACCTTTCCAGGAAGCTTTTGTGTAATATGCCACATGCATAGTCTGTGTTTCGAACCAGCAAATTCAGTTTCAATAACATTTCTCATAGCCCCATCCTGATCAGTAACAACAATATTTGGAGCCTTACCAAACGCTTTTATGAATGCTTTCAGCAACCATATATAAGAAGCTGTAGTTTCGTTTTTCAGCAAGCCTGCAACAACTGTAACACACCTCTGATGATTATCTATGCCTGTAAAGGGAACAAACACCATTTTGTACCTGAAAAAAAAAACAAAGATAGTTAAAATAACAGATTCAACAATAAAACGCAAATCATATCATCAAAATCTCATATTTAACATAGAAATACTTACTTGTTTGTTCTGAAAGTAGCATCAAACGAAACAACATCACAAAACTCTCTATAATTGTAGTTAGAAACTTCATCAGCCCAAAAAATTGCAGAAAGCTCAGTATTTTCAACCATATAATCAAATGAAAAATCTGCCACATGCTTCTTCCTATTCTCCATCTTAGATATAAGCATTTGTGCATCACTATCGCCTATATAGCAGTTCACACCCCTAAAAAAGTTCTTGAAATCAACAGTTGTACCATGAACAAGCAAATAAGAACCCTTCAAAACGGTTAAGATGTGATGAGCTCTCGTTGCACCTATATTTACACTAGCAGCTTTAACAATAAATAATTGCTCAGCATAGGTTAACTGCCTCTCAGTCTTTGACAAATGCTTATACTTTTCACGTTCAAGCTCGTGATTATGAATACTATAAAAAACACTCAACTTGTACTTAGTAGTACCAGGAATCAAATCAAAAATAACACGTGCTTTGCAGCCTGTGATATGCAGGTTCGAACTTCTAATCTGCTTGTCACTATTCTCTAAGTCTAACGTGTCCACATGTATTCCCTTAGGACAACCTTCCCTATTACACACTAATACTTTTGTTTCATAATACCATTCCTCAATCTTTTTTGGCATGATTTCCTAACCACAAACCCTGGTTTAGCAACATATTTCATATAGGCAGTAATGCACTCATCAGTCGAATTATAAACTTTGCCCTTAACTAGTAAAACATCCACAGGAACTTTAGGAATATAATAAACAGTTCTGCCAGGAGTATCAAAATTAGAGTGAGTAGCAAATGATTCAGGAGTTTTCAAAGCATTCAAACCTGAAAAAAAAAAAAAAAAAAAAAAAAAAACAGTTTTTAACTAAAAATGAAATCACACACACATGTTCTTAATATCACATGTAATATTTCACTATGTGATATATCATTTTGTGATATATCATATGTGATATATCACATGTGATACATCATTTTTATCATATATCATATGTGATATACCACATGTGATATATCCAAGCTGCTTATTATTATCAGCTACTAAGATAGCTTATTCAAAGCTTAAAACTACTTATTCAGAGCTTAAAAACTGCTTGATTCAATCAAAACCTAACTAATAGCTTATTCAGAGCTTATAACAGCTTAACAACATAGCTTATTCACACTGACACACGAATTATAGTAAAAATTAAAATAATCAAAAAGCTTACTCTTAATAGCTTCGGATTCATCACTGTGTTCATAAGCAACAATCTCCTCAACATACTTAGCTGAAACATCATCACTAACAACAATCTCTTCAGAAGTAGTAGAAGAATCATTAAAAATGATCTCTTCAGAAGTAGTAGAAACAGAACTTTGAAGCGAATCCATAAAACCTGAATATCAGATGAAAAAATTGAATCAGTTAGCTTATAATTGAGCTTATTGAATCAGATAGCTTATAATTCAGCTTGGAATTCAGATTACATAAATTAAACGATAAAAAATTAGGGTTAGGTGATGTACAGGATGAAGAAGGTGATCGATTGATGAATTGAGTAGCAAAAATTAGGGTTTTTTGATGTACGGGATGAAGAAGGAGATCGATTGATGAATTGATGAGAGAGAAGAAAGAAACACACACTTTGTGTGTGTGAAAAAAATGACACATTAATTGAGATGGTTGTAAAAATTAATATTTATATATTCCAAAAATACCCTTGTACTGTAAATGATAAGTTTAATCTCAGCCTTTAGATCAAAATGAATGGAAGGTAGGGATTGATCCCTATGTATGTAAACAATGTTTAGTCCTCAAATGATCTTTTATCTTTTTTTATTCACGTTTGAATTTTTTTTGGAGTTAACTACATAAACGGCTCCTGTGGTTTGTCGGGTTTTACGGATTCAGTCCATTTTTCAATTTTGTTACGGGTTCAGTCACTGTGGTTTTGACATGTTACGGATCCAGTCCATTTTGCCCAAATTTGTTAGTTTTTTCTGTTTAGTCGAATAAAATGACAAAATTACCCTCATTTTCATCTTTTTTTAATTTATAGTTAACTACATAAATGGTCCCTGTGGTTTGTTGGGTTATACGTTTTCATCCGTTTTTATAAGTTTTAGTCAGTTTTCTTACGTTTTCATACGATTTTGTCCGTGTTTATACGTTTTCTTACGTTTTTATAGGTTTTCGTCCGGTTTAATATGTTTTCGTCCGTTTTCTTATGTTTTTGTATGTTTTCTTACGTTTTTATCCGGTTTTATCAGTTTATATACGTTTTGATCCGTTTTTATTCGTCTTCTTACGTTTTAAATATAATTTTGTTAAATATATTTAAGGTCAAAGTTTATATGAATGAATTCGCTTTTAAATATATTTTCATTGGTATAATTTTTGTTAAATATTATATAACACAAACAAAAATATTTAAGGTCAAAGTTGATAAAGAAATACTTCAAAAGTCAAAACTGGACAATTAATATGGGACGAAGGTAGTATGTTTTTGTCCATTCTTATATGTTTCTATACGTTTTAGTTCGTTCTTATATGTTTCTTATACGTATATGTTTCTAACGTATAAAAACGTTAGAAAACATTTAAAAATGGACGAAAACGTAAAAAACATATAAAACAAGATGAAAACATATGAAAGCGGAAGAAAACGTATAAAACCGGACGAAAACTTATAAAAACATAAGAAAACGGATAAAACGGACGAAAACGTATAAAAACGGATAAATACGTTAGAAAACGTAAGAAAACGAATAAAAATGGGTGAAAGCATATAGAAACGGACGAAAACTTATAAAAACGTAAGAAAACATATAAAAACAGATGAAAACGTATAAAAACGTATAAAAACGGGCGAAAACGTATATAAACGGATAAAACAAGATAAAAACATAAGAAAACGAATAAAAACGGACGAAAACGTATAATAGTAGATGAAAACTTATAAAAACGTATAAAACGGACGAAAACGTATAAAACGGATAAAAACATAAGAAAACGTACAAAAACGTAAGAAAACAGACGAAAACAAATAAAAACGGTCGAATACGTATAAAAATGACAAAAACTTATAAAAACGGCCGAAAACGTATTAAAACGGACGAAAACGTATAAACACGAGCGAAAAAGTATAAAAACGGACGAAAACGTATAAAAACGGATGAAAAACGTATAACTCGGCAAACCACAAGGAGCATTTATGTAGTTAAAACAAATAAAAAAGACAATTATACCCTTACTTTAAACGGTCAAACAAGGTCAAACTAACAGAGTTAAGCAAATTGGACTGGATCCGAGGCAAGTCAAAACTACAGTGACTGAACCCATAACAAAATTGAAAAATGGATTGAATCCGTAAAACGCGGCAAACCACAGGGAGCATTTATGTAGTTAACTATTTTTTTGTCACAAGTGAATTTTTTTTTTATCGAAAAAAAAGTTTTACTAAAAAATATTACGAAAAAAAAATTCAATTTTTTTTCACATGTAACGAAAAAAATTTATTTCAGAAAAAAATTTTGAAAAAAAAATAATAATTTCGAAAAAAAAAATAATTTCGAAAAAAAAAATTTGGAAAAAAGGGGCGGTGGATGCAATTTTCTCCAAACGACAGGGACCATTTATGTAATTTAGCCAAGGGACGGTGGATGCAATTTTCGCAAACCTACAGGGACCATTTATGTAATTTGGAAGGGTAAAATGGTTATACTACTTACAAAAAGACAAAAGTGTCAACATTAGTATTAACAAGAGTATTTTTTTTTAGTTCGCTACTATGAAAATGATTTTTTGACAACTATGATGTTTTTTCTTTTCTTTTTTTTTTTTTTTTTTTTTTTTATATATAGAATTAGCCATATTCCAAAAGTCAATGCTATTAACGTGATAAACTATAATCGAACAAACTTACTGAAAGATCGATGGATGAAGATAAGAAGAGGTGTTCTTAGACGGTAGATTAAAGGATTCGTGAAACACAGTTAAAGTGCAAAATGTGCTTAGTATCTCTGTTTCATCTTCTAGCTTTGACAATATTTCATCGATGATATTTTCCTGTATCTTCTCAAGGCTGCCACCGGACACAGATGCGCCAGAGACGTTGATTTCGTTACGAGCCATCACAGAACGAAGAAATTACCTTCCCCTACCTGACTGCTTCTCTTCTCTTTTTCAATGGGTTTTGATCAAATGTTAGTTATTGTCATCTATTTTGGAACTATGGAAAATGTTTATTGAGTAAATTCCACAGTTCGTCTCTGTGGTTTGCTCCAAATCACTACCGTAGTCCCTGATCTTTTTTTTTGTTGCTTTTTTGCTCCTTGTGGTTTACATATTGCACGCTTTCAGTCCTTATCGCTAACTGTCGTTATCTTCTCCGTTAGCTCCCAATCGTCAAGTGGCAACGTTAGAACATTAACCAAACGAGCGAAAATGTATAAAAACAGATGAAAACGTATAAAAACGGATGAAAACGTATAAAAACAGATGAAAACAGATAAAAACGAATAAAACGCAAACAAACATATAAAAACATATATAAACGGATGAAAACGTATAAAAACAGATGAAAACGTATAAAAACGGATGAAAACGCAAGAAAAACGGACAAAAGCATAAAAATAGGAGGAAAACGTATAAAAACCGACAAAAACGTATAAAACAGATAAAACTGTATGACAACGTATAAAAACGGATGAAACGCATGAAAACGTGAGAAAAACAAACGAAAACGTATAAAGATGGACGAAAATGTATAAAAACGGACGAAAACGTATAAGAACGGACGAAAACGTATGAAAACGTGAGAAAAATAGAAGAAAATGTATAAAGACGGACGAAAACATATAAAAACAGATGATAATGTAAGAAACGCATGAAAACTGGCGAAAACATAAGAAAACGGGCGAAAACAATAAAAACCAAAATATGAGTTAATTAGAAACGACCGTTAGTATAAAGGACTAACGTTGCAAATGATTGTTTGGTTAATGGACTAACGTTGCCACTTGACGATTAGGAGCTAATGGAGAAGATAATAACAGTTAGCGATAAGGACTGACAGCGTGCAATATGTAAATCAGGTCATTGGGGTTTATCGCAATTGTGTATTTGGTCTCCTATCGCAATTTAGGAACGTCTATCGCAAAGTTGAGATTCTTGAGCTTCTATCGCAATTGTGGAACTTGGACCTCTATCGCAATTGTGAAGAATTAAAAAAAAAAAATTAATTTTTACAGGTGACTAAACGTTCAATTTTTACGCAAAATTCAAATTTTGGTACAACAGTGAAAATTTTGGCCCAAAATTCAAATTTTTAGGTCAAAATTCAAATTTTTACGGTGAAATTTGGCGTCAAAATTTTTAAAACTAAAAATTTTCTAATAACCTTAGAATTGCATTTTATGGTGTATTTCAAATTGTGGTAGAGAAATTTTTCAAATTCAATTTTTGGAGGGAAACCAGAAATCACCATTAAGAAAGCCTTCAAACGATCTTCAGCTAAAGACCAAGACTTCACTACACCAACTGAATTTAACCTTTACCAACCACAACTCCTATTTCGTTGCAACGATCCAAGACCAACTTTTATCACACATCGACACTAAATTGAAAAGGAAATGAAAATGAAAGAGAGAGAGAGTCAAAGAAAGCGTTTAAAGTGTTCAAGACACAGATTGAAAAAGTCGTCAATTCAACTAGATATGATTCAAGGTTTGATCAAGCGTTTGAATACTTCATCAGAATCCAATTTCATTATTTCAAAGATCAACTCAAACAAAGCCTGAGTCAGTATGAAAAGCTACTGAATGAAGAAGAACTTTATACGCACAACTGCAAGGAAGCTCTTGAAGTGATCAAACCTCAACTTCAGATTATACTGAAACCTTGGTTACTGAGCCAGTCAGAGTTTCTCGATGAATTTTAGCTAAGATTTTGGATAAGCTTCAAGACCTTCCAAACCCAATGCATCGATAACATGAGTGAACTCGAAAAGATACTTGATGAGGAAGAAGTTGAGCTTAATGAGATTGAAAAGCAGAAACAGGAAAGTGAGCAGAATGAAAAAGATATGCAGTTAAAAGAAAGAGAGAAAATTGAAAGAGAAATGCTATTAAAGGAAACTGAGGTGAATGAGAGAGAGACAGACAAAGATGAACAAACAGTCAATGAGGGTTCAACATCTGATGCTAGCTTGGTCTTCACGGGAAGTGATACATCTTCAGAACAACAGGTTGAAAGCAGTACTCCAAGGTATGATTCAGATGCTGATGGTACACACAGGATTGAAGTTGTTTGGGATACTGAGGATGATCATATCAGACCTTCATCTGACAAAGCGATATTGGCTACGGTACAACATTTAAATGATAATGATAATTGTTTTGTTCGATAATGTGTTTGCTCATGATAAGACACATCCTGCGCATCCTGAGTCCATAAGTGAAACATATGTGGTGGAACGGGTTGATAGTAATATCATTCCTATTACTCCAGATATGGATCCTAATGGAGGTGAGCTTGCCCATGATGGATCTTCTTATGAACAAGATCGTGCCTTATTTGCTTCATTAATCAAAAATTTCAAACATGAACTTGAAAAGTGCAAAGAGGACAATTGCAAAGCTAAGCAAGCGAATGTCTTATTGTCCAAAGAGCTAGAGAGATTTATAGAAATGGAAAAAGGTTTTGAAAAAGTAACAAAAAGCAAAGCTGAGCTTGAAATTGAAATCTCAAACCTTAAATCTCATGCTCGGAAATTTGAAATAAATGGAGATTTTGTCACACCACTTTTAAAACGAAAGGAAGAACTTGAAGTTGGGTATAGAGAAGCTCTTTATCGTGAAAAACGTTCCATTCAAAAACTGGACTAACAAATGGTACTTAACAACAGAAAGGTTCAAGCGCTTTTAAAAGAGAACTCTGAGTTAAAAAGTGAAAATTCAAAGCTTCAGAAAACCACTTCAAAATTTGAGATTGTTAAAACAAAACTTGATAATGAAAATCAAGAGTTTTTGAAATGAGCAAAAAATCTTGAAGCAAAACTTTGAAAAATAGGACAAAGTGTTCAAACTCTTCAAATGATGCTTCCTAAAGATGAGAACGTTCATCAAGGAAAATCCGGACTTGGTTTTGAAAATACTGATCATTTGAAGAATAATTTGGAAAATGTTTGAGAAATGAAAAACCTTGTTTTTTAAACAAAGTGAAAAAGTTGACATCCAGTTTGTACGATGCTGAAAAATTGGGAAAAGGTTTGTCAACTGATGTTATGTTCAATTCAGAAGATGAAGAAAAATCTGAAAAGGAAAAACGTTTAAAAGTAAAACAAAGAAAAAGCCCATTCTCGTACCTAGGCTTTGTGTATGGTTGTACACAATTGACAGATATACCAAAAGAACATTTGAAAAGAAAAGACACAAAGGTGAAAAGATATTTCAAAGAAGCTCATCTTGCCACTTATGATGCTAAGTTATGGCAAAATAAAGTGAGAAAACAATTTTGTAATCTTAAACTTCACATTGAGCATACGTTAAAGGCCATTTGGTTTAAACAACAATACACCAATAATGATTACTATAATCTTCTTTCACCGGATGTTCGCCTAAAAAGGGAAGTCTGTAAGATTTTACAAGATGAGATTGAACCTCGTGTGAAAGATATTAATTTAAGTTTTGAGTACTTTGAAAAATATCTTGTCACTGAAATGAGAGAAGATTTAAAGTACATCCATTCTCTTGAAGATGCATTTGATGAAAAATGCTTAATACTTGAAATACAAAAAGAATTTTTCACAAATCAAATAGAGTCATTCAAGTCAGTGTCTGTCAGCCATGAGTATGAGAATGTGAATTTTGAACAAACATCATCTTTGAAATCTGAAAATCTTTGTCTCAAAAAGAAAATCACAGAACTTTCAAAAGAAGCAGTTGAAGTCCAAAAAGAATTGTCAAAAAGAACTGCTCAGTTTGAGAAAGATTTAACAAAACTCGAAGCACAAAGTATTTCTTTCCAACTTAAACTGCAGGAACAGAAAGTTTCTTCTGAAAACTCTTTGACAATAGTGCTTAAAGAAAAGGAAAAGATTTTTGAAGAAAATTGTGATGATGCCAAAATCAAGTTTGATTTGGACGAACTTGATACAAAAAATATTGAATTGGAACATGCTGTGGCATCATTACAAAAAGAAAATGAGCATTTGAAACAGATTTACAAAAACCTGTTTGATTCAATCAAACGTTCACGAGTTCAGACTCAAAACTCAAACATGAAACAAAAAGAGACTGAAGTTTTGAAGTCTCAATTGTCGGAATTCGCTAATAAAAAGTTTGAAAATGTTTTGCAAAAGATTGAATCAATGAAAATGAGAAAGGTTGAGTCTTAAATCACAAAAGTTTCCTTTCCAAATCCCCTGTTTGCTTCTAATACTCCAGATTTTGAAAAGGAAATAGAAAATGAAAATAATGTGCTTCAAACAAAAGTAATTTGAAAAATATTTTGAAAGACTTGAAAAAGAAAATGTTGAGTTCGAACGGAAATTGGCTCGTAAAACGGATGATTCGAAAGCCAAAAAAGATCAATTTTTGAAACAAATCGCCTCTTTAGAATCAAAATTGGCATTACAGTGATTTGCGAACGTCATACAATGCCTTAAAAACAAAGTTTGATGATCTTAATTGATCAAAAGGAAAAGCTCCAATTTCAGACTTTTCATCAAAAGAAGTAAGTGTTTCGAAGAAGGTTTACACGGGTGAATCTTCAAAACCATTTTCGAAAAGGGTTTCCCAGTTTACAACCTATTCTTTGCAAAAAGGAAGGAAGTTTTCGAAGAAACCAAGTTTTTCCGAAACACTTACTCCTCAAAAGCTTTCAAGGTCAAATACTTCTAAAGAAGAGAATACAGGTTTTCAAACTCCACACTATCACTGATGCGTGGTTTTGCGACCTTACAACAGGTTTTACCTCTCGAGGGATCTCAAGAGGCTTACAACCCCACCAGGCAGTGTACCTGACCGATGTAGTATAGTGTAGTGGTAAGTACGGGGGATTGATCGTTCTCCATAGGGAATAGTGTCGTTAGGATTGAAAAACTACTCTAATAGGTCTAAGGGTGAGAGAAGATTCTTTTTTTATGTTTTTATAGTTTTATGAAAGCAAGTAAAATATCGGGTTTGAAAGAGTGGGCGGAATTAGTTGCTAGTCAACTAACCCAAATTACTACGAATGCAAATAAAATAAAATAACTGAAAATGAAAAGAGTGGTGAAACTTATGTGGAGAGAAATGTGTTTACTTAGATTTCCTTACTCCCTAACTATCTTTTACCGGTTGATTAGTGTGTATTAATTGCGTGGATGACGGGTGTATTCCTTAATACCAATCGTGGGGTGGCGTACGTACTTCCCCAACTCTACAAGCTCCTACTTCACTCCTATGTCGAGCCGGCTAGGAAGCTCCTAACATGGGATCACTAGAATTCGCTCATGCATTAAATACAACCATAAAAACCTTAGTACGCATTGGTTCATGTTTCTTAAGACGTTCAAGCAAGTTACCGAATAGGAGGTTAGCCAGTTTTCTTAAGCCTAACATAGATAAACAATCATCCAATACAACTAATAACACATTAATAACCAATAATCAATAGCTAGGTTTCATTAGATCTAAGCAAACACAAGATAAATCTAGCCTAGCATGTTAATCAAAAGACAAGAACGAGACATAATCAAACAACACATAGACATATTGAATGATTAAACGATTACTTATCTTCAATTAAACATGGGAGATCCAAGGGTATGAAAACCCTTAAAAATGGCAGAAATTCGTCTTTAGGGTTTCTCCTCCAAAGTTACACACAATAAGTTCCACACTAATGACAAAAAATTGCAAAACTATATATAGAGTTTAAGGGCTGACGGCGTCACGTTGTAGATCCTGACGCCGTCACCTCGCCGCTTTTAGGGTTCCCGGATGGCCTTCCTGACGCCGTCCCTCTTTAGTGCTCCAAAATCCGCTCTGGCCTATCAAGGGGTGACGCCGTCAGAATTGAGCTTGACGCCGTCCCTCTTTAAGTTAAACCGTGATGGCCTTGATCACTTCAAAGGGTGACGCCATCAGATTTTCCTTTGTGAAATTCTCTGGCTTATCATGAGTAATTTTCATATCCATCTTTTTTAGCCAAGCCTTGACGCCGTCAAGGGCAATCCCTGACGCAGTCAAAGGTACTTTTCAGCTGATTTTGAGACTTTGTCGTTTTATTCACTTTTATGCTCCAAAACCGTCCAAAATGCTTCCTTTTCCAGATTTCTTCTCCAAAGTACCTAAAATGACAAAAGGAACGATTTAGGGCAATATTTGATCAAATAAATACGATTTAGGGCTTAAATGACCCCCTAAAAGCGGTACACTTTTCGCTTCATCAATCGGTTTACACCGGTAAAGCAAGTGTGGAAACCAAAGCAAAGTCGTTCAAAACCTTTGAAATATTCAAACTCTGAAATGCTTCTGCTACAACACAAGAATGACTCTGCTTTGACAATTCCAAATTCAGGAAAGTTTCCATTCATCTCAAAAACGAATTTTCGAAATGAAACACCGGGTTTCAACAATGGATGGAAAACCTCTTCTTCAAGTTTTAAAACTCCAAGAGAGACACCGGGTTTCTCAAACAATTTTCAAAAGAAAAAGAGTTTTAAATCACCGTTGATTTCACGAGTGTTATTTCAAAATGAAACACCGGTTTTCAGTCCTCATTGGAATTCAACTTCTTTGAATCGGATTGACACAGCTTACAAATGGATTTCAAAATATGGTAATCCCATTGGTGCCGTGCTTAATGGGTCCCCAAGGTTGTTGTCTAATCCTAAAAACATAATGGCTTCTAGACACATCAGTTCAGGACCCGTGCTTTAAAGAAAGGAAAGTGCTTAATCAAAACTTTTGAGCACTTATCCTACAAATCTCTATTGCTTGTAAGTATTTCAGCTTACAACCCGGGCTTAAAAATTATGGCTTATGCACACATAACAGTGCATAACCCGTTTTTCAATGAAAGGACCCTGTTGTACACTTTATTGCAACAATCCTAAAAGAAAAGAAGTTCTCACGCAAAGTTTATCAAAACAAACTTCTTATTCTTAAGCAAAATTTTATTCAAAATTCATCAAAAGGTTTTTCAAAACTTTTTAAAAATTTTGCTTAACATTTTCAAATCTTTACTCCTTATGCAAGTTTTGAAGGGGTGTATTTCAAAAACAAATTTGTTCCAAAAAGTTCATGCAAATTCGTTTCTCCCTATTAGCTTTCCAAAAACAATGATTTTTATCAATAGGTATCAAAAATACCATCAAAATGCTATTTTTGAGGGGGAGAAATGTGATTAAAATGTGATCGTAGTTGAATCTCAAAAGAGCTCGACTCAGATCTGTACCCTCAAATTGACGAAAGCTAAATGTCCGTAATCGAAAAGAATTGTCCGGGACGGGTAATAATTTCAAGCTGGTTATCCAGTGATGTAAATGTGTCTTGCAAAGGACTTTTCTGAGTAGAATGTACCAATTCAAGAGATTCGCCTTTGATATGACCGGGATGGGTAATAATTTCAAGCTAGTCTAACTAGTGATGTAAACGTGTCTCGCAATGGTCATATTAACTGTAAATCGATCAATTCAAAAATGTGCGAACTCTACCCAACATGTGCAAATTTATCTTAAAAATACAAGAGCACATGTGAAGGGGGAGTATGTCAGAAAACGCATAACTCTCAAAGTGTTAACCAAATGTGTTTTATTCATACACTTTGAGAGATTTTTACAAAAAGGGTTTTATGGCAAGTGATCAATAAATCTAGGATAATCATGGAGTAATAAGGTGATTATGGTCAGGTAATGTCCAATGATCCGCCAGAGCCGGAGGGATCTACCCAAGGACAATTCCAATAGACTAGAATTAGAAGTCCTTAGGAAAGATTAAAAAAAAGGAGTAAATGAGACAGGGAAAGAAGGGGTTGAAGAATTAAAAAGAAAAAGTTTAATGAAAGGGTGAAAAGAAATAGCCCTCCATGAAAACTTAGGGCAGAAACCGGGTCAATACATCTGCTATTGGTATTCACTAAGGTGATACTGATATTGTAGACAAGACGTCATGGACCTAGTGACGCGCTGCACAAACCCCTCCTAGCCACTCAGATATCTCTTAAAAGATATTTGTTTCATTTCTCACGGAGAACACTGCAAAATCTACCGACCCCTCACTCCGAGATGTGTTGATATTGAAAAGGTGGCACTCTACTCCATGCCTCCGACTACTAAAACCAAAACGTACATTATCGAGTCTAGAGCCAAGAGATTCATCAAAAATCTCTTAGGAACACTTTCCATTATAATACACTTGTGTTCACCAAAAAGGACACATGGTGTACAAGAGTCTTAATGAGATCCTTAGATCTTGCCATACATATCATGATGGTCACGTGCTTCAAATGGTCTACAGTCATGGGGTGATCTACAGCGACTCACTTAATCGTGGGTGCACTTCGGTGTGTCTGTGTAAGCCCTTTCAGGGGTATCCGATTCAGAACGGTCTGGGTTAAGATTAGAGAAAGTTTTCACACTATGCTGTTAACAATCTCGAAATTTGAACCTGTAAGTCCTGGACAATTTATTGCTAACTGTTTTATGCAGGTACTGAGGAAAGTCCATCAACCATCATATATCTCAACATCTATACCTCCTCATACTCATACTTATGAAGATCATCCTCAACAAAGCTCAAGATAAAAAGTTCAAGACAAAAAGGATCAAAATAAAGACATAGTGTAAAGTTAAAGTCAAGAAGCTAATCAAGACATCAAAAACAAGTTCATGTATCAAGTGAGGATGACTCAAGTATGAAGCTCAAAGGTTTATCAAAGAAGTATGAGTATGTTGGAAGAAACGACGCTGTAAATACATGAAGATGTTGATCAAGGCAATGAACAATCAAGAAGACGATACTTTGAAGATCACAATGCATGAAGGGAAAAAGAATCAAGACTATTCTACAACGACACACAAAGTTCAAGACCCAGAAGTCTAAAGACCTAATCACATGGTGCATCTTTTGAATGACCATCCCTTAGGGGGAGATTGTTAGCATTAAAATTATATAATGAAGTGATGGTCATTCATATAGTTAAAACTTTGTAATGTGTCGTGTAATTTATTTAGAATAGAAGAAGGGCTCATGGAGTTGGACCAATCTAAGTATCTAGAAGTTTAGTTAGTCTAGTCCATGTATTGCTAGGAAAATGCATATGTCCAATCCATAATTATTCGGCCCATGGAAAGCCCACAAGGGTTTCCTATCTTGTACTATATAAACCACTCTACACCTCATTTGTAGAGGGTGCAAGTGTGTGTGTATTGTGTGTGTGCTTTAATAGAAGAAAAGTTGTCTCATCTCTCTCTCTCTCTAAGATTGTTGATCCACATACATACTCTTGTCCCATCTCTCTCTTGTGCTTTAACGAGTCATATATATGTGTGGTAGATGATAGATCGTGTCATAACAGACCCTTCAAGCCTCGATAAATTCAAGACCCTGGAGATCCAAATGGAACACATCCTGTTCCACCATTCTTTCGTAAACAAACAGAAGCAGAATACACAGAAGAAGATAGGAAGCAAATTGCAGCAGATGATGTGGCAATGCACTTAATCCAACTAGGATTACCACGAGAGATCTTTGCTGTTGTCGACAGTTGTGAAACTTCCTATGACATGTGGGAACGAGTTAGAAGGCTATGTCATGGAATAGAAATTGGGCAACAAGACGTCGAAAACAAGCTACTAACTGAATGGGAGAAGTTTACATCCACTCCTGGAGAATCCATTAAATCCTACTATACTAGGTTCTGCACCTTAATGAATGAGCTAATTAGAAACAAGCTGACACCAAGACCAATCGCGAGCAACATCAAGTTCATCAACAATCTTCAAGATGAATGGGGACGATATGTCACTGTTGTCAACCAAACCAAGAATCTACATCAGGTGAATTATGATCAGCTCTATGATTTTCTAAAGCAAAACCAAGCTGAGGCTAATGAAGTTAGGAAAGAAAGATTGGCAAAGAATCATGATCCTCTTGCATTCTGATGCGTGGTTTTGCGACCTTACAACAGGTTTTACCTCTCGAGGGATCTCGAGAAGCTTGCAATCCCCACCAGGCAGTGTACCTGACCGATGTAGCATAGTGAAGTGGCAAGTACTGGGGGATTGATCGTTCAACTCAAAGAATAGTGTTTGTTAGGATCGAAATTTATCTACTAGGTCTAGAGGTGAGGGATGATTCTTTTTGTATTTTTATATTTTATGGAAAGCAAGTAAAAATCTCGGGTTTTGGAAGGAGAGGCGGAATTAGTTGCTAATCAACTAACCCAAAAACTACTACTTAAACTAAGGTGAAGGAAAGTAAACTAGGGTTCTACAAGGGAAGTGAAGCATGTCTACCTATGATATGTTACTCCTTGCTAGCTATCCAATTCTACCTATTGAATTGTCACACCTTATTTTAATTGACGGGTTGTATTCCTTAATACCAATCGTGGGGGTGTGTACGATCTTCCCCAACTCTATAAGCTCCTACTTCACTCCTATGTCGAGCCGGCTAAGAAGCTCCTAACATGGGATCACTAGAATTCGCTTATGCATTAAATACAACCATATAACCTTAGTACACCTTGGTTCATGTTTCTTAAGACGTTCAAGCAAGTTACCATATAGGAGGTTAGCCAGTTTTCTTAAGCCTAACATCGATATCACCCAATCAAACAAGAGACAATAGGAAACAAGAATTATAAGCTAAACCAATTAGATCTATTGAAGTTGTCACGCCCTAATTGATGGAGATGGACACACACATCAACAAGAAATCAATAAGATCTAATTAGTTATACACAAGTTTCACACAATCATAGGTAAACACTAGGTGATTTAGCCAAGCATAATCAATGAAGAACAATCAACAATAATAATGGAAGACATAATTAAGATAGAATCAACACACCATTACAAGATGTTTATGGAGTGATTAAGACCTTCTAAGTTGCTGGAAAAACACCTACCTAAACCCTAGAATCGGACTTAGGGTTTAGGGCTTACAAAAAGTGAAGTTGTGATGTTGTATTTATAGCTGATTTTCTGTCCGCATCGATCTGACGGCGTCAGCCTTCACAAGTGACGGCGTCAGCTCCCCTTTTTCACCAAATTGTAGATTTTTTTGTCCCGATTCCGTGGCCTCTTGAATCACCTAAATCCGAGTTCGTATGAAGATTTTATGGCCAAAACAGTGACAGCTACTCCGCGCGCGAGTTGTGATTGTCTTGATTAACTTGTAGCGGTTTCACTAAGGTTCCTTCTCGTGTAAGAATACTTTGACGCAGTCACTCTATATCATCTGACGTCGTCAGGTCTATGATCCTGACGCCGTCACCTTCAAAAATCCTCTGGCCCGTCTCTCTTTAACTTAACACTTGACGGCCTACATCCATTAACACGTAACGCCGTCAGAATTCCTATGTAAAACTTTCTGGCGCGTCACGTGTATAATTCCACCACTTTCATCTTCAAGTGACGGCGTCAGCATCCAAAGCCTGACGCCGTCAGGTGTAAAATCCTGACTTTCCTTGGTCTTTTTGTTTTCTTCATTCCTGAGCATAAAAACGTCCAAAAAGCTCCAAAATGCTTCATATTCCAGAAATCACGTCCCAAGTACCTAAAATGAGAAAAGAAATGATTTAGGGCAATATTTGATCATATAATCGCGGATTAGGGCTTAAATGACCCCTAAAAGCGGTACACTTTTCGCTTCATCAAATATCCCTACACTTGGGATTTGCTTGTCCTCAAGCAAATGAGCTTTTCCACCAATTGAAATACAAGTTAGGGGTCATTTAACATTAATATAAAAGTAATTACAACAAATGATCATTCCACCTTGATCAAAATAAGCACGGAAATTATACACTAGCACCTCACAATAAGTGTTTGGATACTCTCATCCCTCGGGTGTTGTAAATTTATATATCATAAATGGAAATGGAAGAATATCGCTCACTACCTGTCATAGAAAATAGATTACCATAGGCTTGGTAAAGGATCTCGCCTCTACCACTTTTGGCGTAAGCACCTAGGATAAACTATCAAAGAGGTCTTTACAAAGGGTTATAACGTTAGGTGTAGGGATAAGGAAAACACGGTTTGTTGGATAAGGATATTTTTACTGGTGGCAAGTCAATCATCTTGGTCAATTACATGTAGAATGAGGCGTTGCTAAGCCAAGAATCGACTCAACTTAAACTAATCACGAACTAATAAACATAGAACAAAACATAAATAAAAGATAGAGGCGGATGGTAGTCCGTATGCTTTTTCTTCACTTTTTTTTTTTTTTTTTTTTTTTTTTTTTTTTTTTTTTTCATACACTCTTGCCCTACCATCCAAAACAATACATCACTAGGGATTCTTTGTACCATCCCTACACTTGAACTTTTACATACTTAAATAAAATTATTCTAATGACTCGAATCAAGATAATCGAAACATTTGGAGTACTTTAAAATATTAACGTACATATGGGGGTAATAAATGATGTTCTTCCCCATTACTCCATTACACTAGTACTTTACCCATAAGTCCCAATCGTCCCAAAATAATATGTACAAGGATATGACTCGACTTAGCAACCATGTAATCAATTAGATAATTAACTAAGGGTTTAAACAAATGTTGTCACAATAATGCACTAAAGATGAGTGCACACAAGGTAGGCTAAGGCGATTTGGGTGTACATTTAAGTGGGGTGTAAACAAATTCTTCCTTTAAGTAAAATGCTTAAAGTTAGAAACGAAAAGATAGGCTCTGAGGGGCGTACTAGGGGTATCGTGTACTAAAAATGAGTACAACGCAAAGGGTGTGGGAGAATTACTTGACCAATGTAGCCAATGTAATTATAACAAAAACACAGGTGTAAAAAAATGGGTTAATCCTAATGCCTCTTATCATGTAGTCAATCCTAACTACACGAATGTAGTCTCACTAGCGGTCTCGGTATGCATCACAAACGCAAGTTCTAGAATCTATAAACTACCGGTACACTCATAAGCACCAACAATGAATGCTTTTTCCTAAAGATCTAAAGGCGAACCTCACATATTTGAGGTGGAAATTTTTGAGTGGTATGGTTTTTGTGCTAGTCATACAATTCCCTATCCATGAGACGCTTATTAAAATCAAAGTTTCACTCCTATATGTTGTAAAAAATTTTAAATTTGGTGCTAAAATTGCCCTAACCAATATTTCTCTTTGCTTTATTACACATTCACTATTAAACAAAACAAAAATCAAGCGAAGTTGTAGTTTCTAAGGCATCCTAATTTACCCTCCCTACACTTAATCCGAACATTGTCCCCAATGTTCTAGACAAAAGATGTAAAAGTAAAAATAAATGAGAATGGAAGAAACTAATACTCCCCTGATTCGCTCGGTATGGATGATGTGATAATATGGTTAAATCTCCCTCCAAGAGAATGGACATGATAAGCTTCACTCCAGAAATATAATCACCCTCTTGATGTGTTGCTCGTACATCTTCTTATCCACTAATACCTGTAACCAACAAACACAAAAACCAAAGCATCAAACCGAACAAAGAAAAACCACAACTAGATGTATTTCCAGACTTAGAAATAAAAACAAAACAAAGCAATAAAAGGATAGGATACTTGCGGGATGACTTACAAATAGGAACTCATAAATCATGTCCACAAGTATTGACACACAAACAAGATAGAACATATGCTAATCATGAATTGTGAATTTTCCATGTTTGAATTTTTGTTCTTTTTAACAAAATATAAACTTCCCTACACTTATCTTTTTGTAAAATACCTTTATATGCAATTAAGACAAAGTTAAGAACAAAATAAAGCATTTTCAAAAATTATTCAAAACATGAAAATTTAACAATTATGATTAAGCATATATGACACAAACAAACAAATAAAATAAAAACATCAAACAATTAAAAACATGGGTTGCCTCCCAAGAAGCGCTTGTTTTTGTTCGAGTCACGAGCCTGACTCTACCCTTATTTAACAGAAATAGGAGAGGTTTTCCCTACACTTAGGATTAAGTGCGGGTGAAAGTAGCGATACACACCCTTAGGGTGGAAATATGCCACGTGAGGTGAAGGGGGTGAGTGAATGGCTTCCTTCATCCTAAAACTACCCGGATAATAAGGGTTGATGGGTGGGTCGGTTCCTCTTTTGTCTCCTAGATGTAAATCTAAGGATGGAAAGTTGTGTAAAGGTTGAGGCTCCGGTTCATCAACACTAGGAAATTCCCTGGAACTAAGAGTAAGGTTATCACTATAAGTATTCAAACCTATATCCTCTAGTGGTGCTTGGTCCAAGGGTTCTACCTCCATTGGGATTCCTAAAGTTTCTTCTACTTCTTCCGGGTAAGTCACGGACGGTGTGTGTGCCTCAAGTGATGGTGGGTTTTGTGGAGTACTTGGTGGACTTGGATTTTCTACTTTATCCTCCCTCTTATCTTGATTACCTATGTGCTTATTATGTGATTTGTTGAAGTCTATCCCCAACATGCACCTAGGTATCTCAAATCCTTTTCTATTCATCTCAAATTCTTGGTCCGATTCATAAGAATCATTCTCAATAACTTGATCACTATGTTCCATTTGCCTAAAGGATTCCTCATACTCATCATATGTCTTGGTGAAATCTAATCCAAGCATGCACCTAGGTAGTTCAACATTAACCACTTCACAGTCTTGGTTTGATTCTAAGTTCATGTTCTTAGAAACTAGGTCATCTTGCTCATACAAATCCATTAATTCGTCGTACTTATCGGCCATGGTTAGGGAGCTTTCCTCAAAATTCATCCAACGGGTCTCACTAAAAGGAATTGATCCTGATAATGATCGTCTAATAGAAATCACACATGCACAGAATTCATCAAACCCATCTAGCTTTACCCCCAAATCCTCTTGGGTGTCACTAAGATTACGCAAAAATTCATCGTAGGAAGCAAATCTATTGGTGAAATATAATTGTTCCTCAATTGTCAATGATCTAAATGGAATTTCATCTGCCATAGTGACAAATGAAAATGGTTTTACAAACAAAGGGCACAAAGAAAAAGATAGACTACAAGAAATCCTAGAAAAATAAAATAAAAGTCTCGCTAGAAAGGAATCTAGTGAGTAGACCTAATAAAATAAAAATTCTACCTAAACAATAACTATTCCCCGGCAGCGGCGCCAAAAACTTGATGCGTGGTTTTGCGACCTTACAACAGGTTTTACCTCTCGAGGGATCTCGAGAAGCTTGCAATCCCCACCAGGTAGTGTACCTGACCGATGTAGTATAGTGAAGTGGCAAGTACCGGGGGATTGATTGTTCAACTCAAAGAATAGTGTTTGTTAGGATCGAAATTTATCTACTAGGTCTAGAGGTGAGGGATGATTCTTTTTGTATTTTTATATTTTATGGAAAGCAAGTAAAAATCTCGGGTTTTGGAAGGAGAGGCGGAATTAGTTGCTAATCAACTAACCCAAAAACTACTACTTAAACTAATGTGAAGGAAAGTAAACTAGGGTTCTACAAGGGAAGTGAAGCATGTCTACCTATGATATGTTACTCCTTGCTAGCTATCCAATTCTACCTATTGAATTGTCACACCTTGTTTTAATTGACGGGTTGTATTCCTTAATACCAATCGTGGGGGTGTGTACGATCTTCCCCAACTCTATAAGCTCCTACTTCACTCCTATGTCGAGCCGGCTAAGAAGCTCCTAACATGGGATCACTAGAATTCGCTTATGCATTAAATACAACCATATAACCTTAGTACACCTTGGTTCATGTTTCTTAAGACGTTCAAGCAAGTTACCGTATAGGAGGTTAGCCAGTTTTCTTAAGCCTAACATCGATATCACCCAATCAAACAAGAGACAATAGGAAACAAGAATTATAAGCTAAACCAATTAGATCTATTGAAGTTGTCACGCCCTAATTGATGGAGATGGACACACACATCAACAAGGAATCAATAAGATCTAATTAATTATATACAAGTTTCACACAATCATAAGTAGACACAAGGTGATTTAGCCAAGCATAATCAATGAAGAACAAGCAACAATAATAATGGAAGACATAATTAAGATAGAATCAACACACCATTACAAGATGTTTATGGAGTGATTAAGACCTTCTAAGTTGCTGGAAAAACACCTACCTAAACCCTAGAATCGGACTTAGGGTTTAGGGCTTACAAAAAGTGAAGTTGTGATGTTGTATTTATAGCTGATTTTCTGTCCGCATCGATCTGACGGCGTCAGCCTTCACAAGTGACGGCTTCAGCTCCCCTTTTTCACCAAATTGTAGATTTTTTCGTCTCGATTCCGTGGCCTCTTGAATCACCTAAATCCGAGTTCGTATGAAGATTTTATGGCCAAAACAGTGACAGCTACTCCGCGCGCGAGTTGTGATTGTCTTGATTAACTTGTGGCGGTTTCACTAAGGTTCCTTCTCGTGTAAGAATACTTTGACGCCGTCACTCTATATCATCTGACATCGTCAGGTCTATGATCCTGACGCCGTCACCTTCAAAAATCCTCTGGCCCGTCTCTCTTTAACTTAACACTTGACGGCCTACATCCATTAACACGTGACGCCGTCAGAATTCCTATGTAAAACTTTCTGGCGCGTCACGTGTATAATTCCACCACTTTCATCTTCAAGTGACGGCGTCAGCATCCAAAGCCTGACGCCGTCAGGTGTAAAATCCTGACTTTCCTTGGTCTTTTTGTTTTCTTCATTCTTGAGCATAAAAACGTCCAAAAAGCTCCAAAATGCTTCATATTCCAGAAATCACGTCCCAAGTACCTAAAATGAGAAAAGAAACGATTTAGGGCAATATTTGATCATATAATCGCGGATTAGGGCTTAAATGACTCCCTAAAAGCGGTACACTTTTCGCTTCATCACGTTCGTTGCTCAAACACCAACACCTTTACCAGTGAACACACAACATCAACCATTTTCATCTTCCACTCATAACTACATGCAACAACAATACATTCCACAACAACAAACTACTGTAATTCCACAACAACAATTCTACCCACAACAACAACAATATCCACTATTCCAAGAACCAGAGATCACTGACAATGATGAGTCTACTGCTGCTTTGACACAGGCATTTGCTTATTTGACAAAGGCATTCCAAGGACGCTATTCTACACCAACCAACAACAACCAAAGGATTTCATCGAATACTCGCAACAGGCAGATTGCATAGCCGAGTTTCAATATGGGTCAAGGAGGAAAAATGGTTGGAGTTATTGGGAATCAACAAGGATATGCTACTAGATTTCAGATGGGTAATCAAGGGCAGTATGCGGGAAATCAGATGGGTCAGTATGCAGGGAATCAGATGGGTCAATTTGTTGGAAATCAGAGGGGTCAGAATGTTGGGAATCAGACAGTGGGTAATCAGATTGGAAATGTTGCAGCTCCAGTTGCTGGGAATTATGGGAATATAAATCAGGGAAATCCGATAAAGTGTTTCAACTGTCAGGGTGTAGGTCATATGGCAAGGAACTGTCCTACTAAGCTGAAAAAGAATGATCCAGCTTATCTGCAGAAAGCATTGCTGTTGGCACAGAAGGAAGAAGCAGGGTTTCAGTTGAATGCCGAGGAAAATGATTTTATGGCTCTCATGGATGACATGCAAGACCAAGAGGACATCGATGCAAACTGCATATTTATGGCAAATCTTTAGGAGGCTAAGTACGACACAGATTCAGACACACCTCCTGTTTATGATACTAATGCAGTATCTGAGGTACCATTATTCAATACATGCCACAATAATGATATATTTGACATGTCTCCTTATGAGGAACAACATTATGAGACTTTAGCAACCACTTATGATACATACCTGGACACGCCAAGTAGTAGCAATATTGATTCGGCAACTCCAGATATGAATCATAGTGGAGGCTTAGTTTCACAGCATGCTGAAAACGATGAGGAAACACGTGCTCTATTTGAATCATTATTGAATAATTGTAGCATTGAAATTGATAAAGTTAAAAAGGTCAATCGCGATGTTAAGGCCGCGAATGAGAAAATGACCGCTGAGCTTGAGAGGTATAAGGAAAACGAAAAAGCTTTTGAGTTTCATAAAAAACGACAGTCAGAATTAGAAACTGGTTATCAAAATTCCGTTTTAAGAGAAAAACAATTGCAAATCAAGTTTGACACACTTGATGTTAATTCACACATGAAAATAAAATCCTTAAACGCGGAAATTTCTGATTTGAAAAACCAACTTTCTAAACAAAAATCAACTAGTTCTGATCTTGAAAAAGAAAAGAAACAGTTGAAAGTAGATTTTTCAAAACAAGAAAATGATCTTCTTGATGAAATCATTGAGAAACAAGAAACAATCAAAAAGTTGGAAGATTTGCTTGTGAAAACGGGTCATTCCGCTCAAACCATTCATATGCTAATTAAAGATCCAAACCCGCTTTTGCACACAATGAAGAAAATGGCTATCGGTTGTGAAAATCCTTATACTCTCAAGAAAGCTCAGAAAGAACAAAATATTTTGTACAATGGAAATATAATATATGCTAAACATGATCCTCCCACTGTTCGGGATACTGACAAAACAATTGAGCTTGCTGAAGAGAGTCGAATTAAAATGAAACAAAAGAACCCAGAGATAAAACCAATTGATTACAATAAACTCAACATACTTTCTGGAGTTAATTTTGTACAAGGAAAACAAACATCAAAGTTTTCCAAAACACCAGTTGTTACGATACCAGTTGCAAAACAAAAAGTTGTTTCTAAAACTCTTTCAAACTTGGAACAAATGTCCTCAAACAATCCTTTTAACACAAGTGCTACTAGAGGATATTTAGATGATGTTAAAATAAGAATTGAAACACTTCAAAATATTGTCGCATCCAAAACTACTATCAGTATCAACAACTGGCATTCAAGTTTTCATGCAGAAATGAAAAAGGTGTTTAAAACAGAAATTACTACTCCACTAAATAACATCCATGCGAGAGTAATTCATTTTGAACAAGCATTTTTGAAAGAAACAGCCAACTTTGTCAAGGACTACAAATCCTTGGTGAAGGAAGCGAATGATAATATTGAAAACATCAAAGTTTTGGACACTCTAAATGTCTCTCTTTTCGAAGCAGTTATGTCGACCGATATTATGTCCATCATTTTACAAACATATTCTGATGAAGACGATGAAAGACTGCGAGCTGAGACCTCTGCAATTGTTTCAAAATATGAAAATGCTCTTATTAAACTTGAAAAAGAAAACGTGTCATATTTTAAACAACTTGATCGAAAAATCGAGGAATGCAAGTATAACAAACTGTCGTATGAGCGTGCCTACCAGGACATGAAAGTGCAAAATGATCTTTTGAGTGCTCACCAGGACACGAAAAACTGAGAGTCTCGCCTGTCTCTAAGAGTAGAAGCGAGAATAAAGTTGAAGAAGTAGAAGAACACCCTATGAATTTATCGCTTTGTAATAAGAGACATATATCATCTAAATGTAGTGTCAAAAGTACTATTTCCAATGCATGTAATGACTCTGTTTGTTTAATGTGCAAGAAATGTTTATCTAATGATATTTGTGATGATTATGTTTCTAAAAATGTGAATGTTATGCATGAACAGAAGAACGTTCCAAAAGGAACTAGTGCTAGATCTAGATATATAGGACGACTAATTACACGATTTAGGTCAACCACTAGTAGTCATATGCCTAGGAACTATCTTAAGTATTGTGTATGGAAACCAACGGGTAGAAAGTTCCCTCTCCAAAATGGCAAATTGATAGCTGTTCAAATTGAACCAGTAGAAACTTTCTATGAATGTGATTCGGATGATATTCCTAACCCCATGGAACCAAATGTTAAACGGTTTCCAAATACAAAATCTTCTGTTCTTCGCAGGTTATCGAAATATGTCTTTGGATCGTCGACTCGGGTTGCTCTAAACACATGACAGGGAATCTAAAGCTGCTGATCAACTTCGTCTGGAAATTCATGGGAACTGTACGCTTTGGAAATGATCATGTAGCAGCTATTCTGGGTTATGGAGATCTTTAATTTGGGAATTACTTAATCACTCGAGTTTACTACGTCAAAGGGTTGGGACACAATTTGTTTTCAGTCGGACAGTTTTGTGATGCAGATTTAGAGGTTGCATTTAGAAGAAACACGTGCTTTGTTAGAAATTTGGTTGGCGATGATCTCTTTAACTGGGAATCGTGGCACCAACCTATATGCTATCGACATCAACCAAATGGCCTTTTCATCACCAATTTGTCTTATGACAAGAGCATGCGAAACAAAGTCATGGCTGTGCCATAGAAGATTATCCCATCTCAATTTCGACACCATTAACAAATTAGCCAAAGACAACATCGTCAACGGACTTCCTAAGTTCAAATACACCAAGGATCATTTATGTCCATCATGCGAACAAGGTAAAAGCAAAAGGGCATCATATAAACCTAAAACAGTACCCAGTTCGGTAGCAAAGTTACATATGTTGCACATGGACTTATGTGGCCCAATGAGAGTTGAAAGCATAAATGGGAAGAAGTATATTCTTGTTATCATTGATGACTATTCAAGATATACATGGGTAAAGTTTCTGAGATCAAAAGATGAAGCACCAGGCATCATCATCACCTTTCTGAAGCGTATTCAAGTCCTACTTCAAGCTCCAGTAAGGATTGTAAGAACAGAAAATGGCACATAATTCACAAATCAGGAGTTAAGAACTTATTTTAAAGATGCTAGAATCACACATCAGACATCTGTTGTTAGAACTCCACAGAAAAATGGAGTATTTGAAAGAAGAAATAAAACTCTTATGGAAGCTGCTCGCACAATGCTGTTTTATTCTAGTGCACCGTTATTCTTATGGGATGATGTTGTTGCCACTGCTTGTTTCACTCAGAACTGTTCCCTAATCCACCCAAGATTCAATAAAACTCCATATGAACTAGTGAAGAACAGAAAACCTGATATCTCTTACCTTCACATGTTTGGCGCTTTGTGCTATCCAACAAATGACAGAGAAAATCTAGGGAAGCTGAAAGCTAAGGGTGACATTGGAATCTTCATTGGATACTCAAAAAACTCGAGGGCATTCACGGTGTATAATAGAAGGACAAAAAGGATAATGGAGACGATGAATGTGAAGTTTGACGAAATTTCACAAATGGCTTCTGAGATACTCGCTCTAGGACCCGCGATTAACCCAATGGCTTCTAATCAAAATAGATTAGGACCCGCACCAAACCCACAGACTTCTGGACACATTAGTTTAGGACTCGTACCTCAAGGAGCTCAATCAACAAACACTGACAAACCATCAAAACAAGAACTGGAAAATTTCTTCGAGTTAATGTTTGATGAATACTATGGTGGAACTTCAACAAACGCATCACAACAACATTTCGCTGCACCCGCTCAAAACCATCAACCACCACCACCACCACAAGATGCATCTATAACAATCGAAGCTGAAGCACCAACTCCCTCAACCTCATCTACATCTACTCTAGAAACTCCAATTCTTGAAATTGTTCTACCAAGAGTTGATGAGCAAAACCAAAGTACACCACTTCAAGAAGAACAAACACAGAACCAAAACGATGCTGCGTTAGAAGAAGAAATATTAGAAAACCCGTTTGCAACGGACTCAGCTGAATCATCTTCAAGGTTACAAGAACCATCTAACACACATACGTTAAACCCAAGGTACCCTTCTACACTCCAATGGACAAAAGACCATCCAATAGAACAAGTTATTGGTGAACCTTCAAGGCCAGTTCAGATGAGAAGACAACTCGCCACCGACCCCGATATGTGCATCTACATTTGCTCAGTAAGCCTAAAAGAACCAAAGAACATTCGGGAGGCGATGGCAGACAATGCATGGATTGAAGCGATGCAGGAAGAACTTCTTCAATATCAGCTACATGATAGTTGAGAATTAGTTCCAAGACCAATTGACAAACTTGTAATTGATCTCCAATGGTTATGGAAGAACAAAAAGGATGAAGAAATGACTGTAATTCGCAACAAAGCTCGTCTCGTGGCTAAAGGATTCAAACAGGAAGAAGGGATAGATTTCGAAGAATCATTCGCGCTAGTAGAAATACTTGAAGCAGTCAGGATTTTCTTAGCTTATGCAGCTCACAAAAACATCACAGTATATCAAATGGACATCAAGACGGAATTCTTGAATGGAACTCTGAAAGAAGAAGTATATGTGAGTCAGCCAAAAGGATTTGTTGACAAAGAACATCCAGACTATGTCTACAAGCTAAAGAAAGCCATTTATGGTTTAAAACAAGCTCCAAGAGCATGGTATGCCGAACTATCATCTTTCATGATCAAAAATAATTTCACCAAAGGAACTGTTGATTCTACCTTGTTTATAAGAAAATACAAAGATGACACTTTGATTGTTCAGATTTATGTGGACGACATTATCTTTGGGTCCACTAATCCGAAACATTCAAAACATTTTGAAAATCTCATGAAAAGCAAATTTGAAATGTCCATGATGGGGGAACTTAAATTCTTTCTTGGTTTACAAATACACCAATCCTCTCGTTGTATTTTTATTAATCTAGCTAAATATACAATTGAGATTTTGAAAAAACATGGTATGGAAAATTGTGACTCTGTTGGTACACCAATGGTCACTTCACCAAAAATCGGTGCAGATTTATTTGGGCAACCCATCGATCAGAAGAAATATCGGAGCATGATTGGTTCTCTCATGTACCTTACTGCTAGTCGACCCGATATTTATTTTGCTGTTTGCTTATTAGCACCGTTTCAGGCAAGGCCTACCGAACTTCACCTCCAAGAGGTCAAATGGATCTTTCGGTACCTATGAAGAACCATTAACATGGGACTTTAGTATCTAAAGGATTTTGAGTTTAAACTAATAGCATTTTCAGATGCCGACCATGCAGGTTGTCAAGTTACAGCAAAAAGTACATCAAGTGGAGCACAATTTTTGGGTGAAAAGCTAGTAGGCTGGTCCTCAAGGAAACAAGATTGTACTACATTATCAACCACATAAGTCGAGCATGTGTCTTTATCTGTGTGTTGTGCCCAAGTTCTATGGATGAGGACACAACTCACAGATTATGGCTTTACTTTTGACAGAATACCTTTGTATTGTGATTGGAAAAGTGCCATAGCCATCTCGTGCAATCCAGTACAACGCTCGACGACCAAGCATATAAGAGTCCGCTATCACTTCCTCAAAGAACACGTAGAAGAGGGTACTGTTGAATTATTTTTCGTGAAGACAAATTACCAACTCGCCGATGTATTTAATAAAGCCCTTCCAAAAGAAATGTTTGATGATTTAGTTTGACGAATTGGCATGCGAAGCCTAACTCCTGAGGAGCTAGAACGTCTTCTCGAATCTTCTTGAAATTATTTTCCAAATAGCTTCGCTATAAATATTTTTGAAAATCAAAATACAAATTTTGAAAAACCAACAAAAACAAAATATAAAAATAGAAAACATTCAAAAATACAAAAACAGTATAAAATCAAAAAATAAAAAAATATTCTTCTTACGGCATGTCTCTCGTATAATCGATATTTTGTACGTATCTAGAAATGTCATTCAACAATGATAGGAACATGTACAGATGCTTGAGCGAGAGTTCTCTAAAATGTTTTCTAAAACATGTCGTTTCTCAAAATTTCTTCACTATGGCTTTCGTATACTTCAGTACGAAACCCGAGCTAAAATGATGACTTCTGATTATTTCAGATCAGGACTCGTAATTTAAAATGATAACTCCCTCTAAACCGTTAAAATTGATTTTAAACTCTATGTTTAAAAACATGCTTTCTTTAAGGGGGAGTATAAACATCAAAATCAAAATGTTCCAATTTCATGCAAAAACAAATCCGTCTATCTCTCCATAAAGCTTTCTTTTAATCAGTTGATATCAAAAATATCACGACATGCTATTTTTGAGGAGGAGAAGACGTGATTAAAATGTGATCAAAAAATGTATAAAAATCATGGTTGAATCTCAAAAGAGCTCGACTCAGATAGTACTGTTGGGAATTAAATGTTCTGAAGATTAGTACTGCTCAAGATATAACTAACAGTACTAACTGCTAAGTTAGAACTGCTAGTACAAAGAAGCTACTGCTAGTGTTGAAGATTCTACTGCCGCAAGATTCTACTGCTAGTGTATCAAATACTGCTGTTGGAGTGACTCATACTACTGCTTGATGGATAACTGTCGCGTATTCTATTGCTGAATGGATAAGTATGAAAAAGATATTTTGTGTATAAAAGTCAAATATATACGGTAGATAATATCTTTGATAAGTGATCAGTCAACAAGTTGAATACACAGAACTAGTTGTATCTTAGCTACTGACATACATAAACTAGCAAGTGGACAAATACTCAAGTGTGCATGTGCTTAGATAATATAAATACAAAGTAAGACATTAGTTAGCAAGAGTGTCTAGTCGAGTGCCAAAATAGTGAGTTGAACATAACAGATATAGTTATCTTTGTAATAGAGATTCAAGGTTTTGTAACCCTAGTGATAATAAAGATCACTCGTATTATTCTCAATAATATTGAATCGTTTGGTGTTATACTTTCTGTGTTAATTGTTCAATATCAAGCATCACTGTTCCATTATCCATAAACCAATATTCTTCTAAGTGTGGTTAAGTAGATTCCGCATACTTAATCATATTCACTCAAAGTATCATATACACACGTTATAAAGGACTAACATCCTCATAGTGTATCAACATCCTCTCAAGTGGTATCAGAGCAAGGTTGATATCTTTGATTTAGAAGAAGAAATGGACATGGATACATCTCAAACTAATGTGGCTGCTAAGTTGCTAATGCTTAAACAGAATGAGTTTGATATGTGGAGGTTAAGGATAGAGCAGTATTTCCATGTGCAAGACTATACACTTTGGAAAATTATTGAAGAAGGAAACTCCTTTAAGCCTACCTTTAAGCCTACAACTTCTACAACAACAGTTGATGATAAGGTAGTGACAACTGTGCAGACCAACCCAACAACTGCAGAAGATAGAGTAAAGAAGAAGAATGACCTCAAGGCCAGAAGTATGCTGATGATGACCATTCCAAATGATCAACTTTTAAATTTCAGCAAGTTCAAAGATGCTAAGTCATTATTTGAGGCCATTGTTGCTAGGTATGGTGGGAATGAAGCCACCAAGAAGACCCAGAAGACTCTTCTCAAGCAGAACTTTGAAAACTTCTCTTCAACAAGCAATGAATCATTAGACCATATGTTTAACAGGCTTCAGAAGATTGTGAGCCAACTTGCTATTCTTGGGGTGGATATACCTCAAGAAGATCTAAACTCCAAATTTCTGAGAAGCTTACCTGAAGAATGGGCTATGCATGTTGTTGTCTGGAAGAACAAGCCAGACATTGACACCATGAACCTAATGGACTTGTATAGCAACTTCAAAATTGTGGAACAAGATGTAAAGAAGACTGGAGGATCTAGTTCAAGCACTGGGAACATGGCCTTTGTGTCATCTCCTAGTAACTCAAATCAAGTTGAAGATGTGAAGGTTAATGTGGGAGTTAGTACTGCTAGTTCATCAAGCAGTACTATTGGTATTATGGATGAGAAAACATATTGTGCCTTTCTAACAAGTCAAAATGATGGGTCTATGCTTACTCATGAAGACCTCCAGGAGATCAATGATGATGATTTGGAGGAGATGGACCTCAAATGGCAAATTTCTCTTCTTAGCATGAGGGCTAAGAAATTCTATCAAAGAACAGGGAAGAAAATCACTATCAGCAGCAATGATAGTGCTGGTTTTGACAAGTCAAAGATAGAATGCTACAACTGCCACATGATAGGGCACTTCTCAAGGGAATGTAGAAGACCTAGGCAGCAAGATGGCAAAAGCAAAGGTTTTGAATGCAAGTCCAAAGCTGTGGAGACCACTGAGCCAAACTCAAAAGCTATGGTAGCTATTGATGGCTTAGGATTTGATTGGAGTTTTATGGCAGATGAAGAGGAAGCTTCTACTCAGATGGCTCTCATGGCCTTCTCTGCTACTGAGGTACAATCTGATAAAGTTTGTTCTAATACTTGCACTGCTCTTAAAGAACTAGAAATTTTAAGAAAACATTATGATGATCAAAGGATAGAACTAAACAAAACTCATCAAAACTTAACAAATCATAAGATAGGTTTAGTTGTCCTAGAGGAGCAGATCATACATTATAAGACCAATGAATTGACTTTTTCTGATGATAAAGGTCTTCTTAAAAGAGACTTATTTTTTAAAGATGCTGAAATTAGCTTTTTAAGAACTGAGTATGATAGGCTTAAAAAGAAAAATGAAATCATTCAATTAAGTGTAGAAACATTAGACTATGCCTCGAAAGGTGTGAACAAAATAATTGAATGTCAAGTGATCAACAAAGCCAAGTCTGGGTTAGGATATAAGAATGTCCCACCTCCTTACAGAGGAATCCCTGCACCCCCAGGGATAGACCTAGAACATACAGGCTTGTCTGAATTTTAGCTACCAAAGTTAGAATATGGTGTTAAGCCAAAAGAAAATGTAGTTGTTGATAAGCCTGCAGAAGTAAGTGAACCCCTTAAGAGTTCAAGTAATACTTTACTTCCTAAGGACAAGGTGTCCTTTGGTAGGAAATCAGATGGTCCAATCATTGAGGACTGGACATCTGATGATGATGAGGAAGATCAGGTTGTTGTTAAGATAAAAGGAACAAATGTTCCTAAAGTGGTCAAACATCATACTGTTAGGCCTAAAACAAATATTAAACATGTTAGGCAACCAGTAAGATATTGTGAACAATATAGAACCACAAACAAGCCCAGAGGTAACCAAAGGAATTAGAATGACCTCAAGTCTCACCAACTAGGTGATGACTTTGTCTTCTATAACAAAGCTTGTTACACTTGTGGAAGTTTTGACCATCTTGCAGCCTTTTGCAATAAATGGGTAATTGGGTATTCAAACCATAAGGTGAACTTAGAAAGGCCTAAATATCACTCTAATTTTGCTAGAATGCCACCCAGAGCAAGTTTATTAAAGTCTGGCCCAAAATAAGTTTCTATTGCTAGACAAGCAGTTACTACTGCCAGACCATTTAAGTCTGTTTACCCAAAACCAGCAGTAGAAAGTGCAAAAACGACTTTCAAACATGCACCAACAAATGCTAAAAGACCTTTTCAAACAAAATCAGTTAAACAAAAACAAATTTGGATGCCAAAGGGTACTGGCAACTTTAAATATACTGCTAGGGAAAAGAGGGCTAATGCTGTTAAGGCCTCAGCATGTTGGATTTGGAGACCTCTTAAATTCAATGGTGCATCAACTGTTCTCAAAAGATTTAATTACATTGATGCAAGAGGCAAACTCAAGTCAGTAATGGCTTGGGTTCCCCAAGGAAACTAATTTCCTTATTTATGTGCAGGGACATTCACAAGCAGATGATGAAGATCAAGGATATTCAGATAGTGGGTGTTCCAGACACATGACAGGCAACATGTCTTATCTTTCAGACTTTCAATCATTGGATGGAGGATATGTTACCTTTGGGGGAGGAATAGGAGGAAGAATTACTGGTAAAGGTACTCTTAAAATCGGTAAATTGGATTTTAAAGATGTGTACTATGTGCAAGAGCTTAAGTATAACCTGTTTAGTGTCTCACAAATGTGTGACAAAAAGAACAAAGTTCTTTTTACGGACATTGAATGTCTTGTGCTTTCTTTTAATTTTAAGCTACCTGATGAAAGTCAAGTATTGCTCAAAATTCCAAGAAAGGGCAACATGTACAGTGTTGATATGAAGAAGATTGTTCCTAAAGAGGATCTTACTTGTCTTGTTGCAAAGGCCACATTGGATGAATCTATGATATGGCATAGGAGGCTTGGTCACATTAATTTCAAAACCATAAATAAAATTGTAAAAGATAGTTTGGTAAGAAGCTTGCCTCAGAAAAGATTTGAAAATGACCAAACATACATTGCTTGTCTTAAAGGCAAACAACATAAAGCCACGTGTAAGCCCAAGATTTTTAGCTCTATTGATCAATCATTGTTTATGCTTCATATGGACTTATTTGGACCTACTTCTGTGAGTAGTATTAAGCATACAAGATTTTGTCTAGTTGTTACTGATGACTATAGCAGGTTTACATGGGTTTTCTTTTTAGGCTCTAAGGATGAGACATCTAGCATTCTTAAGACATTCATTAGAAAGATAGAAAACTTAGTAGACAAGAAAGTAAAAGTCATTAGATGTGATAATGGGACAGAGTTTAAGAATAGAGTTATGGATGATTTCTGCAAAGAAAAGGGTATTAGAAGAGAATTTAGTGTTGCTAGAACTCCTCAGCAGAATAGAGTTGCTGAGAGGAGAAATAGGACACTCATAGAAGCTACTAGAACCACGTTAGCTGACTCTAAGTTGCCTATCACTTTTTGGGTTGAAGCAGTTAATACTGCTTGCTATGTCCAGAACAGGGTTTTGGTTGTTAAGTCTCACAATAAGACATCCTATGAGCTTTTTAGAGGTAGAACTCCTGCAATAGGATTTCTTAGACCTTTTGGGTGTCATGTGACAATTCTGAATACCTTAGACCATCTAGGAAAATTTGATGGTAAAGCAGATGAAAGATTCTTGGTTGGATATTCTCTCAATAGCAAAGCATTTAGAGTATACAATTCAAGAACTAGGGGAGTTGAGGAAAACCTGCATGTGGAATTTCTAGAAAACAAATCTAATGTTGCAGGTGAAGGTCCAAAATGGCTCTTTGATCTTGAGTCTCTAACCAAATCAATGAACTATGTGCCTGTTGTTGCAGAAACAAATGATTATTCAGGTTCAGAAGCTGATGATGCAACAAATGAGGCAGGGTTAGGAAAAGAGAAAGATCAAGATTATGTGTTGATGCCAATATGGGCAAGTGTGGATTCAACTTCAATAAATGATGAACCTTCTTCTGATGAAGCTAAAGAAGGGATTGAAGGTGAAAACAAGGAAGATGGAACTGAGGAACAAGAGAATCAAGTTAACAGTACTAATGATGATAGTACTGCTGAGACCCAACTTGATACTGCTAGGCCAAATGTTTCTATTGCTAGGCCAAATATTTCTACTGCTGGCCTATCAGACTCAAATGAAGCAGATTTCTTAGAAGATGAGGTGGATTTCAACAATCTTCCACCTGACTATCATGTTCCTACTACACCACACACAAGGATTCACAAAGTCCACTCCCTAGACAATGTGTTTGGTAATGTGCAATCAGGAGTGAAGAGAAGGAAGCAACTTACGTCTTCAGACCAACAAGGGCTTCTTGATGCTCTTTATGCATCAAAGCAACATGAGTATGCAAATTCTTGCTTGGTTGTCAGTTGGTTCCGTGGATCATGCTCAGGTTTTTGGTTTTTGGTTAATCTAAGGTTCAAGCTAAGGTTTTATCTACTCACTAGGTTCCATTAGTCCTAAACCAAGTCTAAGAAAGTTAAAGGGTGCTCTCTTAAGAGGTTTAGTGAGAATGTCGGCAATGTTGTCCTCTGAGGAAACTTTCTCGATTGAGATGTTTCCCTTCTGAACATTGTCGCGTAGGAAATGGTGACGTATTTCTATGTGTTTGGTTCTAGCATGTTGGACTAGATTTTTGCTAAGGTCGATAGCTCCTTTGTTGTCGCAAAGAATGGGAATGTCGTTGAGTTCAATTCCATAGTCGATGAGAGCTTGTTTCATCCACAGTGCTTGTTGACACGCCTTTCCTGCAGACACGTACTCGGCTTCAGTTGTTGATATTGCTAGGGCCGTTTGTTTCTTGGCAAACCATGAGGTGAGACAATGCCCAATAAAAGTACAAATACCACTTGTACTTTTTCTATCGACATAGTCACCGGCATGGTCTGATTCGGCATACACTATAATTTCCATTCCCCTTCCTTTGGGATACCATAATCCTAAATGTGTAGTACCGTTAATATATCTAAATATCCGTTTAACGGCCTCAAGATGGGATGTTTTGGGATCTTCTTGAAAGCGTGCACATAGACAAACACTAAACTTAATGTCCGGTCTACTAGCCGTGAGGTAGAGTAAACTACCAATCATTCCTCTATATTTAGTGCTATCTACGGATTCACTTTCGTCATCCTTGGTGAGTTTGGTTTCGTAGGACATGGGTGTTTCATGGGTTTGGAATCTTCAAGACCAAATTTCTTAAGCATATCCCTTATATACTTGGATTGGTTGAAGAATATCCCATCTTCTAATTGTTTTATTTGGAGACCAAAGAAAAAGTTTAGTTCCCCCATCATACTCATTTCAAACTCATCATGCATGATTTTCGAAAAATCATCGCATAACTCTTGACAAGTTGAACTGAATATAATGTCATCCACATATATCTGGATTATGATAATATGTGATCCATTTTTCTTGGTGAAAAGAGTGTTGTCTACTAGGCCCATGGTATACTTATGGTCAACTAGGAAAGTCTTAAGTTGATCATACCAAGCTTTTGGTGCTTGCTTAAGTCCTTATAAAGCTTTCTTAAGTTTGTAGACATGATTAGGTTTTTCAAAATGGGCAAAGCCTGGAGGTTGTGCAACGTATGCTTCCTCATTAATAAAACCATTTAGAAAAGCACTTTTAACATCCATTTGGAATAGTTTAAAGTCGTGTGCACATGCATATGCAAGTAATATTCTAATTGACTCAATCCTAGCGACGGGTGCAAATGTTTTGTCGTAATCTATACTTTCTTGTTGATTGTAGCCTTGTGCTACTAGCCTAACTTTTTTTCTAGACACTACACCATTTTCATCCATTTTGTTCCTAAACACCCATTTTGTTCCTATTATGGTTTGATTTTTAGGTTGAGGGACCAATGTCCAAACGTCATTCCTAACAAATTGGTTTAATTCTTCTTGCATCGCTACGACCCAAGATTCATCTTTTATGGCTTCATTAACATTTTTAGGTTCAATGGTTGAAACAAAACAAAAGAAATTACTTTGGTTTTGAACTTTTGACCTTAAGGTTCTTTCGTTAATTTTTCCTATGACATTGTCTAATGGATGACTTTTGGATTCTTTGATGATGACTATTTCCCTATTCACGGGTTCATCTTCTTTGTCATTTTCTATATTTTCTTGGTTTTTAACCATTTGACTTTCAACTAAGTCATCATCTACCAAAGGTGATGTCTTAGAGGGAGGTGGACTTTCGTCGAATGTTACGTTCAACGATTCCTCGACTCTTGAGGTTTCTTTGTTCAAAACTATGTAGGCTTTACTATTTTGTGAATACCCAAGAAACACACCTTCATACGACTTTGGGTCGAACTTGGTGAGATAGTCCTTAGTGTTTAAAATGAAGCACTTGCTTCCAAAAACTCTAAAATATCCTAAAGTAGGCTTTTTGCCTCTATATAACTCATATGGAGTCTTTTTCAAAAATGGTCTAATTAATACTCTATTTAAGATGTATGTGGATGTATCTATGGCGTGACACCAAAACTTTTGTGGTATGTTTTGCTCGTTTAACATTGTTCGACTCATTTCTTGAAGTGTTCTATTTTTACGTTCTACTACACCGTTAGATTGAGGAGTTCGAGGAGCGGAGAAGTTATGTGTTATGCCATTAGCATCACAGAAAGCTCTGAATTGGGTTTCGTTATCAAATTCACGACCGTGGTCGGTTCTAATAGACACAATGTTATTTCCTATTTGATTTCGAATTTTCTTACTTAGAATTTCAAATTTATCAAATGCCTCGTTTTTAGTTTTCAAAAACTTAGTCCAAGTATACCTAGAGTAATCATCTACTATTACCAAAGTATAGAAGTTTCCCCCATAACTTTGTATAGCAGATGGACCAAACAAATCCATATGTAATAATTCTAGACACCTAGATGTAGACACCATGTTTTTAGCCTTATGGCTATTATGAACTTGTTTCCCAATTTTGCAAGCATCACAAAAGTGTTGGTCGTATTTCAACTTGGGTAGGTTCCTAACGAGTTCCTTAGATGATAAGGATTGGATTAACCTCATATTGGCGTGACCTAAGCATCTATGCCATAGATTTGAGTTTTCATCCAAAGAGGTGAGACAAAGTTTGTCTTTAGGTGTTTTGTCTAATTTCATAACGTATACGTTATTTTTTAAAACACCTTTTCCTACGGTTATACCGTCTTTAAGTATTTTACTTCCATTTTCACTGAAAAGGACGTTATACTTTTTACGGCATAATTGACTAATACTTAGCAAGTTAAATCCTAAGTTATCTACATAAGCAACATCATCAATAGTGAGAGAGTCATGAGAGATTGTACCTTTTCCGATGATTTTACTTTTAAGCTCGCTACCAAATGTGACATTACCTCCGTCGTACACTTGGTAGGTTCAGAAAAGGCTTTTGTTTTCTATCATATGTCTTGAACACCCACTATCTTTGATCCATTCGTCCGGTTCCAACCCGACTTTCAAGCACACCTAAGTTAAAGAGAAACTCAAGCGTTTGGTCCCCAATGTCTCATGGGTCCATTTAGGTTAAACATTATATTATCATGGTTCATGTATGCAAAAGGTGGATAAGTGTTCCATGGCATGTAGTTGGGACCTTGAAAGTTCCTAGACATGTTTTGGTTCCAACTATTTTGATGATGATGTTGTGAATTAAAGTTACTCTTAGGAAAGGGGTGATTGGGAAAACTAGTTTTAGGTCTCTGTTGAACCGTTTTAGTCCTAAACTCATTTTTAACATGACCTTTTCCTATAGTAACTACTAGTTTTTGTTTGTTAACAGTTGTACTAGTGCTGGGTTTTCTTGTGACCTTAACGAACTCAGTACGATCCGAAGTACAAACCTTCTGTTCAGCAACAGTACCCGCGGACCCTTTGGTCACTACTGGCGGAACCAAATTTTTGGGTCCACCAGATCCGTGGGTGTCTGACTTAGTTGGAACAGTTTCTTGTACTTTCACTGTTTGTTTCTGAAAGTCATTTAAGTTTCCTAGTTTCATAAAACCTAGTCCGGTTTTATCATGGGGCAACTTTTGAATTTGCATTATCTCATCTGCTAAACAAATGTTTTTATCAAACCTTTTAAACTTAGAGTTCTGTTTGATAAGATCTTCCTGTGTGGTTTTAAGTGTTTCTAATTCTAGTTTAAGTTCCTGACATGAGATACATGTTTCTTTAACACTTTTACCCTTTTCTGATCGTATCTCTTTTTCTTTTAACCAATAGACTTCGTTTTCTAAAAGTGTCGTTCTGGTTTTTAAGAACTTATTTTTGTTTATGATTTTTAGAGTAGTATCACACAGTTTGTTATATTCTACTTCTAAGGTTTCATCATCAATAGAAGAGTATGACGAGTCAGAATGTACCTCTTCTGAGTCATGAGCCATGAGAGCAACTTCGTCGTTCTTAGGCTCATCGTCATCACCATCACTGTCACTCCAGGCTCCACTAACAAACGCTCTTTGAGACTTGTTCTTTGGAGGCTTTGGACATTCTCCTATTAGATGACCGGAATCCCCGCACCTAAAACACTTCCTATCATCACGGTCTTTCCTGAAGGATTTCTTTTCTTCACGAGGTTGTCTTACGAACTTTCCTCGTCTCCTAAAGAACTTCTTGAAATCTCTAACGGCCATGGCATACTCTTCGTCTTCGCTATCTGAGCTAGACTCTTCATCGTCACTTGACTCTACCCTAGCTTTTAAGGCAATGGACTTCATCTTCTCCTTTTTGCCTTTAACTATTTCTGAGTCTTTTTCCATTACCATCTCGTGAACTTTGAGATTTTCGATGAGCTCGTCAAGTGTCATGCTTGAAAGATCCTTGGATTCTTCAATAGCCGTCACCTTTGCTCTCCACTTCGGATGAAGTGCTCTAAGAAATTTCCTGACAAAGTTCTTACTAGAAAAAGATTCGTCAAGTGCTTTAAGAGAAGTGATTATAGTATTAAACCTAGCAAAAGCACTATCAATGGTCTCATCTTCAGAGATAACAAATTGTTCATATTGTTGAACAAGAAGATTAATTTTGTTATCTTTGACTTGTGAGTTCCCTTGATGAGTGATAATCAATGATTGCCAAATATCTTTAGCCGTTTTACACATAAAAACTCTTTCATATTCTTTCTTAGGTAAGGCATTATAAAGCATCATTTTAGCTTCATTATTTTTGGCAATCAGCTTCTTTTGCTCATCACTATGACGAGTAAGAGAAGTACCCTCATCCCGACCACCTAATATATTTTATATAGGTTTATTATCACCTTCTACAATAATATACCACAAATCTATATCCTTTGACTTCACATAAGTTTCAAAGCGATTTTTCCAATATATAAAACTATTTGGTTCAAATAGTGGTGGTCTTTGCATAGATTGCCCTTCTTTGAAGTTTTCAAAATCCATTGATCGTTTCAAGTTTTAAAATACAATATATTTGAAAATCTTGAGTAACGTAGCTCTGATACCAATTGTGGAAACTAGAAGGGGGGTTGAATAGTTTTTATCGTTTTAAACTTTTCTTCGCTTTGTATACTTAAAGGGATTTCAAAGTAAAGCAAACAATCAAGCAATATATATAAAAATCAAGTAAGGAAAGAAATGATCAAACCACACAACACGGATGTTTATAGTGGTTCAGCTACAAGGACTCTCTTCCTTGCCCTACTCCATTCCTCGAGCCTCTAACTCGAGAGTTTTTCTTCACTAAGAAACAAGCTCCCTTCTAGGCGGAGAAAACCTTTACACGTCGCTTACTCTATATCCGGTACTAAGCTAAACACCGAGTTCTTTACAAGGAGTACAACCACTCGTTGTTCTTTAACAAGGGTACAACCACTCCCGTTGGTTCTTTAACAAGGGTACAACCACTCCCGACACTCTATGTGTTTTGAGGACTAAAACACTAACCGGACTCTACTGAATGAATGGTATAGACAATGATGTGTGAACACTAACTAATCACACAGTATCTAACTATCAAGACTTGCAACAGTGTGTTGAAGCTTGTATGCTTGATCTTCTTGGCTATAAAAGAGAGATCACTAAGAATGAAATGAATGAATGTAATGGGTTAGTAATGTACAAATGAATGAATATATAATTTAAGCTATATGAGTGATGATTGTCCTTGAATGATCAGCTTGCTATTTATAGGCAAAACTGATCAGACAACTGGCGGATTTAGCGGACCCAAAATAAGGGTTCCGCCCTTGTACTGGTTTGGTTCCGCGGGAACATGCCAGCTAAGAGTTTTCCAAATCTTACTATATCTTGTCTAGTCTTGTCAAGATCTTACAAAGTCAACTCCTTAGCTTCAAGATCTTTCCAAAATATATTGTAAAGTCAACTAAGATTTCCTAATGAGGTATGTTATGATGTCATGTGTATTTCCATTTTTAAGAAATAAAAATAAACATGTAAATGTATATATGTATGCAATGTGTAATTCCTAGTGATCATGTGATATGTAAATGTGTTTTAAAATGCTTGTTACTAAAATGTAAAAAACTTTAACATATACTTATGCTTTGCTAAAGATAAACCTTATAATTGTCATTAACAAAATAAAGCAAAGATCGTAAAATATAAATAACGTTTTTAGGACGATATTTGTATTAACAGATATTAATTTTAGTTGAAAATAGTTATTGATACGTTATATTCCTGGACTCACTCTTCAACAACCGGGATGCTATATCTTTTTCAACTTATGTTATTTTGATATATGTGTAATAATCATTAGAGAGTGGAAAAACATTAAAGCAGAGTTTCAGGTTATGGCTTCAGCGTTGTCTAAAGAAATTGAAATGATGAAATCACAGCTGAATTGTTGGAAAGACAATGCAAGGGAAGTCGTTTCTTTAAAGGAGGAAGCCCGGTCACTTAGAGCATTGGTGGACAAAAACGTGGCAACCATGTATTTATTAATTTCCGTTATTGCATTCTAATCATTTTCTCGAGCTTGATATTTATCTTTGCTTATAGACAAGTGAACGCAAAGGACTTAATGAATAACTGCTCTGAGCAGAGTGTCGAGATCAAGTCTTTACAAGCCCACGTAAGTTTCTACTTTGTTATTGTGGACAACTTATTAACTTTTATTTTCTCATATTGGATGAAAACTTATTTCATTTCGTTCTTAATGCATTCGATAAATATGTTGGTATGTTTATAACTTATTTTCCTTAACTTAATTTTTTTAACGATATTCATAAAGCTAGCCTGCCAATTCAAGCGGGTCATGTAACTATGGTCATTAGCCTGTCGGACGATAAGATACCGTTTAAACTCAACTGTAGGCAATTCTTTGTTTCGGTCTGTTTTGCATTCCCAAATAATAAAAGTCAAGGCCAACTTTTGTCGAAAGTTGGGTTGTTTTTATAGAGGCCAATTTTCTCACACTGAGAAGTATATGTGGATGTCTCAAGAGTGGGAGCATAAAGGACTTGCAGATTTTTTGTTGTGATAAGGATGGTAATTACGCAAAATCAACAACAAACGTTGTATACAAGAAGCTTTGTTTCGTATTTGAGTCTATTTGATTGTATACTTTTTTATTATGTACTACTTCGTAATTTTGTTTCTCTCATATTCGATAAACATTTATTTTTTCCCGTTGTTAATGTATTCAATAAATAACATTCTATGTTTATATCTTATTTTTCGTTAACTAATTTTTTTCAACGATATTCATAAGTCATGCCCGCCCATTGGGCGGGCCTTGAAAACTAGTATGTATGTGTATATATATATATATATACTATATATATATATATATATATATATATATATATATATATACACACACTAGTTGTCGAAGCCCGCCCGATGGGCGGGCATGACTTATAAGCCCTAACGGGCAGGTAAGTATATATATATATAGGGTTCTTTTCAGAACCAAAAAAAGGTACAGAACTGCGAGAACCGACATCAACCAATCAGAATTTTTTGGATATTAATTTTTATTATTTAATTCAATAGGGCATAATAGTAAAATTATATTTTTTAATTTCGTTTTGTTTTTTTTAATAAAAAAACGTTTTTTAGTTCCTAAATTTTAGGATTTTTTTTTTTTTTTTTTTTTTTTTTTTTTTTTGGAAATAATTTTTATTTTCAGTATGTATGATTTCAAAAGTAAGGTGCACATGTGTTTTTTAATATAATGTATGTTTACGTATATTTGTAGTGTTCAATTTACGTGTATTTAGTAAGGTGCATATGTGTTTTTTTAGATAATGTAAATTTACGTGTGTTTGTAGTGCATGGAATGGCAAACAAAAGTATTTTACATGTATTGTTTACAATTTAAAACAAAAACATTATATACAAAATTTAAAATCATGTGATAATACACTTCAAATACAAATTTCTAAAAGCAAAAATGTTGTCATATATGCACATGTATTTTCCCTCGTTGGACACTTTTGTATTTCTTTGTATGTATATGTGCACTTGTATCTCCGGCTGCACTTGTGTCTTTAATCTTTAAATCTTTAGCTTAACCATCTTATCGCTAGATAGTATGTACAAAACACATGTGCACTCTTCATATTGCTCATCATACTCGTACCTGTAACCACAAAACACAAGTGCACACTTAAAATAGAACTAAACAAAAAAAATCTTTATATCATATCTAAAAACGTATATGCACTTTCAATATATTTAACTCCAAAACTATAAAAACACATATGCACAGAAGGCATCAAATTCACCAGAAACTGTAAAAACACATATGCACTCTCAATAACACATATGCACTCTTTATATTGATTTTGTATCAGCTATAAAACATATATGCATTTCAAGAACTATACTTTTTGTAAAAAGAAAACAACAACTATTGTATTGAGGACCGATAATGTTTGAATATGTGTTCACATTATTTCTTTTTTAACAACCTCAATAATTTAATCTTTTAATCCTCATGTAAACCATCTTGACCATCTTCATCAATAAAAAAAGAATAAAAAATAAATAAAAATATCAGCTTTTCTCTTTTGGAGATCTTAACAGTTTTTTTTTAGATATCCTTTCAAAGAGAACTTCATCATCAATATTTTAAACAAGGAACAAAGCAACCAAGATTTTAAACCAACCAAACTTTACAACAAATCTATAACAAGAAACTGTTTAAAAACAAGATTCATGGTTTGTGTTTTGTATGTTTGTGGTTCGATTTACACCAAATAAAAAAGAAATAATAAAGTCCTTACCCGAAATCATCTTAGCCGAAACCCTCTTTAAGAACAAAAGTGGTTGTTTGGGTTTGAGTTTAATATGATTTCATGTGTTTGTTTTTCTTGTATTTGTTGACGTCGATTAACCGTGGCGTCGATGTACAATCATGAATGAATAACCAATAATCGATCAATCCGGCTAGTCATGAACAGATCTGAGATTTGTGGTCGGTTCGTGGCTGGTGACAAACAAATATATCGGATCCATTAGATTCACGCTACAGAAACCGACCAAGATCGTGAGACTGCTTAAAGTTTATCAGTAGACAACCATGGATCGGAGGAAGGTTTTGATTTTGGATATTTACAGATGGTGAAAATCGCGGCTAGGGTTATGATGAAGATGAAGATGAAGGCAGTTGAGATGATGGTGGCTATGGTGGTCACTAGGTTTTTTTATTGAGAGAATAAATGACAGATCTGGATTAGACTAATTATAGGACGGTTTTCAAAAATGATTCATGTAAAATGACATAAATGCCCAAATCTGAATAATTTGTGATTGTTTTATTTACCAAAATGCCACAATGATTTTCATCCATTGATCAAATAATAGATGGCTCAGATCGGTTCTCGCAGTTCTCGACCTTTTTTTGGTTCTGAAAATAACCCTACACTATATATATATATATATATATATATATATATATATATATATATATATATATATATATATATATATATATATATATATATATATATATATATATATATATACTAGTTGTCGAAGCCCATCGGCCCTATAAGCCCTAACGGGGAGGTAAGCCCGCCCGTTGGGCGGGCATGACTTATAATTATCGTTGACATACGCCTCAGGAGGGCTTTTCTTATACTTATTGTTGGCATATTTTACTGTAGCGAAAGAAGGGTAGTAGAAAATGATCATCTGATGCATGTTAATATATGCATGAGCTTCGATATGAGAAGACATTGGTACCTACACCTCAATCGTCGTAAGGAATCCCCGACGATTGTGAAAAAATACCTTGTGTCCCTCACCTCAAATACAGTAGCCCATTGAAAAGACGGCTTGACCACTAAATATAACATGTTAATTTGCAAGTTTCAGTAATCCAAAAGTTTATAAATATAATATAATTTTCCAAACAATATATATCTACCTCCTCATGCACCAGATTCCTATGTGTAGTTTTTCATGTGTAACCGATAAGGATCATCTGATGCATGTTAATATATGCACGGGCTTTATTCACCATGATTAAATCATACTTGTATTTCGGGTAAAAAATGTTCGGGTTATGTTGACACGTTGATTTCTTTTGTATACAACATTTAAATGCATCGGTTTACTCATTATAGTCCGTTACTTTGTGATAGACAATATATCTCTAAAAAGCTTTGAAACGACAGTTTATTCCCTGAGGTCTTAGTTTAAGTAAGATTTTGTCCAATACCTCAAATATTAATTTTCATACGACAATCTTAGAAAATACTAATAGCGATATAACTCTTCATTTAGAAAAAGTATATATATATTATCACTCGAGTATTAGTTATATCTATTTTTGTAATAATCACACCTAATTCTTGAAGCTCTTGTTCTTGTATACATTTTTAGGCATCAACTATTATGTAACTTCGGCTTATTTATTGAATAAGTTAACAAAAAGTTATGTCTCGAGATTTGTGGTTCTCTTCAACTTATTATATACTCTTTTAGTCCTAAACTATTGTGTTGGCAAATCATTAGTCACACACATAACAAACAGAAGATCATTACAGATTTACGATTATCCAGACATATAGCACTACTACATGCCTTATTAATATAGAAAGACAGTTCACAGTTCCATGTTTATTTAGTATGTATACATTACTAATATACCAAAAACATATTTATTTGCTAATTTGCACATTGTGTAGTTTAGCATAGGTCTGAAGTAGCTTGTTTATCCAACAAAAGCACGTGAGAGTTCCTTCAGGTGAAACCTTTTGCACAAGTAAAGGGTAACTATCATTAGCATGTTTTCCCAACGCATCTTTAAATTCCATCAGCTGCATCTTCTCCTGTTATCAGTTAATCAAAGCCATTCATGTAAAATTAACTTCAAAATTATATGAGTAGCTTAATTCCTTACTACTTGATAAAAATCTTTTACGTATGCCAATGACAAACGCTCCTTACATAGATGAACCATATAGCTTTTTTGTAGTTTTCTGACGCCCTTATTAGATTAAGGGTGTGTTCGGGCAAGCCTATTTGAAATTGTACTTTAGAAAGTGCAAAACAGTCCTACTTACCCCTTACTTCAGCTAAAGATGTTATAAACACCTCTTAATTCAACTATAAAAGCAGTCTCAAACGCCCCTTAATTCAGAAGTAAAACAGTCTCAAATATCCTGGACCAAGCATATACTTAATACCTCTCAACCTGAGCTACTCAGGGCGGCATCAGAATTGGTACAACTGCCTATAATATTCTATTTCTAATGGGTTTAGCTGATAAAATAAAAAGGAAAATGGGTCACTAAGTTGTCAAAAGTGTACTTCTATTCATACATCTTCTCAAATTCAAAGAATTAGACTATTGATGTAAGTCATATTTACGCACTAATTATTCTTTTTGGATAAAAGGTGTTTCATGTCAACCCAGCATGTTTTCACCTGTGCCAACTGACATTGAGTATTTCAAATTTATATAATTTATTTCTTTCAACTGAAAATGTCAGTGTTCAACAGTCAATAACCCTCATATTATTATCAGATATGGTCGTAAAGGTAAAACAGTAAAAGAAAATAAAAGAGCATGCAGCGTTTGATTCATGTAATGCATCAAGGATCTTACTCATATGCCTGTTGGTTGCCACAGTCGCAATCTTTGAAAATGTGCCACAAGGAAAAAAGAAAGTCTTTATGCCTGCACGAACAGAAACAACTTACTTAGAAATAATACATAGATGGAGAGGCAACATAATTTTATCTTGCTAAAAAAATTAATGCATTCAATTGTAGATGATAGACATACACATTTTAGGCTCTGAACAACAACCAAGTAGATCAAATTGCCATTCTCCCGGCCCATAAGACTCGAGCATTATCCACAAGTGTAATAAGCGGAATAAACTTCAAAATAATAATCAATCTCATTCTGCGCCTTCCTAAACTGATAAACAATGATCCAACCCATAGCAAGCAAATACAAATAACTCCTATCTTGACAACTATATCACTTCATCATCCATTGCTTGAACTCGTCTAGAGTGTCTCAACAACAATGCTACATCATCTTCTGCAGCAATGTCAACTCCTGCAGAAGATGACTCAACTGAATCTGAATTTCCAAGTTTAACCTTATCTGTCTTGGTTTACTTAAGTGGTATACCTTCTACTCAGTGCCTTTGTCAACTTGTATATGGTATCAGCCGTGAATCTTGATTGCCTCTTCGCCACTCCTACTAACTAATAACACTAAACATCATTACACTTGAACAACTGTATGCGCTTTAATTACACAGGTTCATGTATATAAAATAAAACCTTTTTCCAAAAACACCTCAAAATAAAGCAAAGGAACTTACCAAGATCGCGTTAGTATCCACACGTCATGCGAACAACCTGTAGATTAGATCAGAGAGGCTCATTTCCGAACTGTTGTTTCCACCTGATATCGACACACCTCCAATCAATCATTTTCACGATTAGAGAAAATATATAAGCTTAGTTTCTTTTGAACAATAATAGAAAATCAGCAAAGCCAAATTGTTTAAATATTTCTTACCTGTCTTGTGTTCCATGTAAACAATGACTGTAAATCCGCTAATATATTCATTGCCCTCCCTTGTGAAAAAGAAGGTACATCAATACACATTAGTTAACCAAAGTTATTTCGAATACCATGACGGATAAAGCTTTCTCCTCATCCCAGTTGTATCCGTCTTTGATTTTTCAGATCCTTCCAGGTCAATTAAGTGCTACAATAAAAAGAGAGACACCAATAACTATAATTAGCCATAAATGTAAGCCAACAAAATATATTGAGATGATTCATTTTCTAAAATGTTTTCTCAAAAGGATACCTTGTTGATCGCTGCCATGGCTATCAACCCTTTTCCATACCATGCTTGTTACGCTTGCAAGTTATCACATGGAACCTAAATCAAATTAGTAGTTTATGCATACCTGCAAATTCTATCAGAAACCCAAATGGATGCAACCCAAATGCTTAATAAGGGGTTCAAATGATTCTGTAACTGCTTCTCTCAAATTAGATCAATGAATAGAAGTTGTGGAAGCTGGAGGCAAAGAACCGTTCTCATTGTAGACGTGAGACACACCGTTTATAGCAATGCCACTATTTGATGGATAGCTATCACATGCACGTTGAGGATCACCATACTGGAATGATGCGGGATGGTCAACAGGTGATTTCCACATACCTGTGAACAAAGGGAACAACAGAGAAATACATTAAGATTCAAATGGTCTTACGAAGAATCAAAAGATATTATTCACTATTAAGGTCTAAGCTACCGTACCAAGTACAGAAAGATCTGGTACAGAAGAAGGTAAAACATGAGGCCAGGCCCGATTACTCCTCTGTGGAGGTTGTGGGTTTGGTGGATTGGATGCCACAAGTGGTTTTAGGTCCCAAGGTGAAACTTTATCCGGGCGTAATATTGATGATGGTTCATCCCCTTGAACCTGCAGTAGATGGCAACATTGTTAGCTTATAAATATGCTTAATTAATATAAAATTTGTGCATAGTAAAGAACTGCTTATGCACCTTCAGGGATCTCCATTCATAATCCATTTATTACCTTTCAAACTTTTGTTATTTGAACAGCTCTCTAAATGTCTGCAAGTGAGAACAAAACATGATGTTAATTTTATTTGATCAACGTAATACTTATCTGTTCTGAATTTAGAAGATAAAAATTTTAGTATAGCTTTTAGGATTGCTTTCATGCTTGAAAAGCTTTATAAAGCAATAGGCAATTCACACACTTAAAGAAGCAATTCCAAACACTCCATTACTGAAATAAGCAGTTTCAATCGAGCATTTAAAAATGATCATTTGTATGAAATAAGGGATTCTTTGAAAAAAAAATTAAGAATTTGGGTATAACAACCCTGTTTTAGAATTGCTCTACAAAAACTACTGGTCAAATATATTTATAATATATATCCAAAAAAACATCAAGTTTTAGTGATTTAATGTTAAGCGAGCAATACCTCCATCGATTCTACTGATAATAGGTTATTATACAAAAGAAAACTGACCAATGCTTAAATTTATGCACATATCCTGATTCTTCTGAACCAATACCGTTTTCTTCAATGACAAAACTTACAACCTAGTGCACTAACCTAACTTGTCACCATGTTCCATTGGTTCTTCAAATTCTGCAACACAACATAACACAAATATCTAAATCAAATAAAATACGATATAAAAAACTGGAATGAGAGTATGAGATGAGATATTTTTAGTACCTTTGTTGTCTTTGTCATAAAATTCACGAGGGTCATCATCAGAAACTTTGTAAATCATGTCAACGTCTGTTCTGATAAGTTCCATCAGTTAACATATCCACCAATTTTTCAGCAAATTCAATTATAATATGTACAACACGAACTGTAATTATCAAATGCATTCAAATTTGGTTTTGTTAAAAAAATTGCAGTAAAGATGAGTTATTACTTGCTACTTGTGTCTCTGGATGGTTTAATCTAAAACTTTCGCACGCACATTTTTATTAGCATTTACAGCTACTGGATAGTTTTGCTCATTCCACCACAGCCGGAGTATAGATCTAATAGGATCAACTCTGATTTGTGGGATAAACATTGTTAACTGAATCAAATAAAGATTACAATACCTCTTTGATGTGCATTCTTTGATGGATAGATATCACGTGCATATTGAGGATCACCATAATGGAATGCTGCGGGACGGTCAACAGGTGATTTCGCATACCTGTGAACAAAGGGAACAACGAAGAAATACATTAAGATTCAAATGGTCTTACGAAGAATCAAAAGATATTATTCACTATTAAGGACTAACTACTAAGCTACCATACCAAGTGCAGAAAGGACTGGTACAGAAGAAGGTAAAACATGAGGCCAGGCCCGCTTACTTCTCTGTGGAGTTTGTGGGTTTGGTGGGTTGGATGCCACAAGTGGCTTTAGCGCATGCCTCACCTCCTGGTGTTCGGCCTATTGCTCGGACTATAGGTCTAATATCGTGCCAAAACTAACTTTTATTTGAAATTGACACATTGAAGAGGGGAACAAAAAAGAATGCCTCGGCTTCCTGCATTGCGCCTGCGGCTTCAGGTGGTGGTGTTCTCGAATATTATGGTCCCTTTCAACACTCCCTTTATACCATGAAAATGTCTCATCCAGCAAAGAAAGCAATAATTAAGAAAATATTATGGATAAAATGTATAGCAGAGGAAAAACGCGTGTAAAGATTTTAACTCACTTTCAATTGTATTACGTGTACATACATTGCCATTAAGATTGTGAGTGTTGGATTATGTTTTTGCAGATTCTCCGATAATAGTTTCTAACTTATGAAACGTAACATCAATGGATGTTACGCAGACTTCCCTGGTTAAGTCATGTTTATATTCAAGAAACAACAATACAACCATAAAGTTATCAGCGAGAACGGCCCGAGAAACATGTCACTTCATACCCACACGGGGCTGCACTGATATGTTATGGCATCCCAGCGTGTATCCAAAAGAAAGTTGTATTTGTTGGCAAATAATGTTTGGCGTGTTGTATGTTGCTTTAAAAGCACGATGTACTTTTATGCCTATCGTGATGATCTTTTTCTCCATCTAAGGAGGTTTATATGACATGGCTACAAAACCATGAGTGCCCATGTCATGGGTAGATAAACAGATATACTAAACCATGAGTTTACTTAGCAACAACTTCACAACACGATGAAACAAAAATCATCAAAACGGCCATAAACTACCTCATGCTTTTATAGCAAAATACAACAAAAAAGGCAATTGTGAGGAAAAACTTTTTCTTTCATATACCCGTTGAGATCCGGTAACAAATCAGTGCATCTCCTTGTAGTTAAGAGAGGTGACAAGTTTCTCAGCCGTACCCACGGATGACCTATTGATAGTATTGTTGTTTCTTGAATAACCAAATTCCTAGCAAGCTTAACAGCAACCACTTGCTGGTAGATTCCATAAGTTAAAAATATTTCTAGAACTTTATCACACACTAAAAAGAAAATCCTAAATCACAAAGCATAAAGCATAAAAAATGATATCTATTAGTATGGTGAGAAAAACATGAAATACCTCAGTACCGCCACCATTATTAAGCCGACCAACCTCACCACCACATGCGGTAACACGATCCCTCCTGTCAGACAACATAATATGTAAAAGGTAAATCATGACATACTTCAAATTATATTCAGTAAGTCCACAAAGCGAATGCATCACATGAGCTCCATTGACTCACTCTTCTTCATTGGTGTCAAGTCTGTGATCTGCCGATAGATGATATATTGACCCATCAGCAGATTCAAGTATGCAACGGGAATCCCCAACTGATGCTACAGTCACGATTAATCCCTCTATAATTACGAAGGTTACAGTCGTCCCTGACATTAGAGCTGTAACCACAAATATATATTAGAAAAAATGTAGTCCAATTATGCACACAAATAATATAAAATAAATTCTAAACAGAGAGATGAAGGACACTTAAATTTGGGCCGTACACTACAATTATAATCACATCCAGTAACATATATGGCAAGTTATACTGCAAAGGTACCATAATTATCAAGCTTAACCACAACTCTGCATTTTCCGTTATGGGATACTTTCCCACATACAGTCACAATTTTTCCGTCTTTGTTTTAATTAAGAAAACTAACATTCCTTACCACCCACAACAACCGCAATACATTCGACGTAATAGATGAATTCACTAAAGACCCAAACACCCTCTATGATTTAGTGAATGCAATGCAATGCACTAATTAGACATAAGCATTGCACTGACTGGCCCAACATAGAAACCTTTCAAGGATCATGGTAGCTCTTTCAATCTTCTTCTCAATTTGATCCAATATCCCTGTTGTTCGTCAACAAAACTTCATAAGAATTATACAAAATACAAAAAATCCCCTTCGGCTGCCATGTAATCAATTTCGTCCAATTTGTGATGACCTAAATCAAAAACTTAAAATCTTTGCTACATAGAATGATGCAAAAAAAAAAAGTAAACCTGACCTACTATCGGTAAAAGGAAGGTGACCTAGACCATGCTCCACAACCTAATACAAATTCACATCATAAAGCCACACGATGATAAGTAGTTATACAATGCGTTCCACGTGAACAATAATTATATGTATGAAGATACAATGCAATCCATATTATACTCGTAAATGCTCATCAATTATAATCCGTATATCCTACCATCAATTAAGAAAAAATGATGTCAAAAGCATACCTCAGGTCCATTGGTTTCGTTTGTTCCTCTTCCTTTGACTCTTGTTGTTTCATTGTAGAGCAAGCAACACTAATCTCGAATGCTTCCTGAAACTCTCATTTTTTCTGGTCATGTGGATCCCTCCATCGAAACTCTATTTTCCGGTCATGTGGATAGATTTAGGGTTGTGTGGATTTGAATATGAGATGGGAGGTCGATGTTTTATTAGAATATGAGTTTAGGGTTTTTGATAAACAAAACATGTTAAAAACTTCCAGAATTAAGCATCAATTTAACCATGTCATTATTGTTTTCAAATGTCTAACATAAAAACTTGTCTGTTCCACTGGTTGAAGCACTTGCTTGTGGATGTAAAGACTGTTAGTTTTGTGTATAAATATTAATATACGTATGTCCGGTTTCGAACCCGAGGCTCGGGATTGCACACAATAACGTGAGAGTTTCAATGATGAATAATTAAATATATTTCATTATATTTATTTATTCATTTCACCAATAAAAACACTTAACGACGGTTAGTACTTAACGGGGTTTTAACTAACGACCGTTAAAGGACTAATTGTGCAAAGTGGAAGAAAAGGAAACAGAATCCTTGTGGGATTCATAGAACCGGCCGAACCCTCCCCTTTAGGGTTTAGGGTCGGTTTGGTTTGGCTTGGAGGACAAGACAAGAAAAACTATAAATACATCCCATTGTGTTTTAGTTTTTCACTAATCTTGAATCCCCTACAAGCCTAACTTCTCTTCTTCTTCCCTCTTGCTAAGGCTAGTCGACTTTTTCTATTCCCACTAGGGAATTCGGCTTGAGCTTTTAGCATTCAAGTGTTTGGTTTGCTGGTGATCAAGAAACTAGCTTTTCTCATTGAAACGCTATCATTACGTGTGTACAGGAACGAGTGACAAGCTTGCTTTAGCTTGTGATCTTGGTTAGATCGATCCACACATAAATCCTATTAGGGTTTATAATTTGTTTTTGTTCAAGAGATTCCTTGTTCTTGCTAGGAATCATTAAGGTACGTATCTATTTATGTTTAATTAATTACATGTTCTTGTAGATCAATTCCGCTGCGTGTGCTTGATGATTTTATGTGTTTATGATTTATTTATAGTTCACATATTCCAACAAAGACTCAGGTTCGAATCCAGCTTCATGCATTTTTGGACCAAATTAATTCTGATTTTTCCTGCAACAAGAAATGCCAAGTGGCATAGTTTATGATTATGTGGCATTGAGGTGGAATTTATGTGGCATTATCTACGTGTAACGCCTCCTGTTATATATATATATATATATTTTATATATATATATATATATATATATATATATATATATATATATATATATATATATATATATATATATATATTTGCGAAAAATATAAAAAACAAATTAAAATTATGTCAAAACTTTTTTTGTCATAGAATTGAAAAAAAACAAATCTGGCTAAATTTTTTGACAGACATTTAACAAATATTTTGTAAAAAAAAATTGTCAACAAATTTATTAAAAAAAAAAAAAAAAAAAAAAAAAAAAAAAAAAAAAAAAAAATCCATTAAAAAGTATACAAAAAAGTTCAAAAAAATCTATCAAAAATGTTTTAAAAAAATTCTGACAAAGATTTTTTTGACGGATTTTTTTTTATTATTATTATTTTTTTTTAAATTGACCCCTTTTTATATGTTTTCATATACTTCATATGTTTATATACATTTTCATATGTTTTAGTCTGTTTTTATTACGTTTTCATATGTTTTATCAATTTTTATATGTTTTCATCCATTATTATACTTTTTTGTCCGTATAAAAATGGACAAAAACGTATAAAAACGGACAAAAACGTACAAAAAACTTATTCAAAATTCTATCGAAAAATATCTAAATTTAAAAAAAAGTTCAGTCAAAAAAAAAAATTTTTTTTTACATCTTTGAATATTTTAGAAGTAAAAAAAATAATACTAATATGTTAAAATAAATAAATAAACTAGGGAATAAATTCGTGATACCCCACAAACCATAGGGACCACACTATTAAAGGGTATTTATGTCAGTTCAGCCCTCTAAACTTCCATTTAACGGTCAAACTAACAGAAAAGGTGGTCAAGGGACCAAACTCGTAACGGGTCAAAATCACGGGGAGAGGATCAGCAAAAAAAAAGTTTAGGGACCAAATCCGTAATACCCGACAAACCACAGGGACCATTTATGTAATTAACTCTAAAAATTATGATCATATTTTTATTAAATAAATGTTAGTAGTAACGGAAAAAAGTTTTTGGGTCAACCCGACCGACCTGTTTTGACCCCAACCCACCCCACTTGTCTTGCCATCTTTGAACCATACGTAAAAACTTTTTAAACTTACAGGTCCGAGATACTTGATACATTGCTGAAGAAGCTTTGTTCGTGAGCATCTTTCAAGATTCACCTCTTTACCATCCCCTATGTCAAGCCTGAGATAATAATATCATGTGGTATGAATATAATCATCTTGGTATATGTTTTAAAGCATGCTTATCTATAGGCCTTTCTTAAGGCCCGTTTAATCTTACTAATAGAAAAAGGGTTGCCTGCTCTCACAATTAAGCCATTTGACATAATAAAACTGAAGGTTGTGACCATAGTGATGTCGAAGATCAATCTGTTCCAACGAAAAAGAAGATAAATTTTAAATAACTTTTAAATAAATAAATAAAAACCAATAACTTAAAGAGGGTTAGTAGGTAGAGAGACTTACTGCCTCGAGCCAGTGATGTAAGGCAAGTTTACGAGCCTTTTCATTTTTTGACAAGCCTTTTCCACCTTCCATTAACCTAAAAGTTTAGCAAAGCTTGAGAATTAGATTTGTGATAATTTGAAATTATGCTTCTAATGTTTTTAAAAATCGTGTACCTTTGCAGCTCGGGTTCTTGCTCTTGACCATCCGGAAACAGCAGTCGGGTTTCTCGACTTCAAAGAATGATAGTGAGCTGCATTTCAACTGGTTAAGGGGGTTTATGATTCTTCACTTTGTAACCTTTAGTCTCAACATCCTTGCATTTCTTGCTCTTAAGGTTCTCTTTTTTTTTTCCAAACTGGCCCTTAGTTTTTGAGGTAGATGTCATATCCCCTTCTTTGGTTGGTGATGACATGAATTGCTTTGGACCTTTATTGGTCTTCACAAAACCAAAGACAATACCATAACATTTAACTCTCACCCTTTCATGATCACATTTGAGAACCTTAATAGCTCTCCTTAACTACATTGCAAACACGTTGACCTTGTCAGTCACTTGTTTTCTAGTAGAAAAATCTTCTCCAACAAAAAAGTCTCTTTCTGTAATATTTTCCTTACTCTTGTATACCCTTCTTATTTCATTCAGCCTTTTCTTTCTTTTACGTGAATGCAGCTCATCATCACCATCATCACCCTCATTGTCAAATTCATTAAGGTCAATTACACTAATACCAGCGTCAAAGTCAATTTCAGCAGTTTCTTTTATAATATGTTCAAGATTTGCATCCACCTCAAAGTGGAAGCCACCCATGTCCACTTCTGGCTATGTTCATATTGTCATCATGCTGAAAATCACTTTCATCACTTTCACACACATCTTCATCTTCAGTTTCTACCAAATCTTCATTAACAACAGGTTCTTCCCTTTCTACAACCTCTTCATCAATCTGTTGTTCAATACTATGAAAAACATTTCTTGGATTTATTTCAGGAAACATCTCAGATATGTATTGTTCTTCATTTAATCCATGGTAAGCCCAATCCATAGCAGTATCTTGTTTGAACAAATCGTCATCAAAATATGTCTCAGCTAGTTTACCATTATTGCTTGAATCAGGCAGAAAGCCACCCATATGCTCATGATCATTCTATTCCAAGAGATTTAAGAAACTGAATGCATTAGATGAGGATGGTGGCACCTTATTTTCACAATGTAGGATTCCTACATTCTCAGCATTACCATTAATGGTTGAAGCTTGAGTTGGCACTTCTGTATTATCCTCCTTTCCTGTGACATTTGAACCATTTCAATCTAACAACTTTCCTTTCTTAACACCTTCACTAACCACATTCTCTTCAACAATCTCCTCAATCACTACATCCTTGGACCGGCTATTCTTAACAACTATACTCCTCGCCTAAATCATATTCAACATATACATCTGTTTCCTTAAACTTAGTAACGTATTTTAACAAGGACAGTACATCTTGATCCGACTTAAAAGGTACCAACCCATCATCTAAAGACTCACCAGGGATCCTAAAATGGGTAAACTGGATCTTACCATTATCACCTAAACCGAGTTCACCTAACATTCTAGCCAACTCATGAACGGCGAACCCCTCATAATCAATTAGGTCTACGTAATCTACCATAGCAAACTTGTATACTATATCTGGCGAATTAGAAAACTCACCTGAGTGGTGGATTTTCAGCCAGAACAAGTTTTTATAGGAATATAGGAAGATAATCAAAATACCCAAAATCAAAAAACAACCATAATAATTTCAAAATCAACGGCATTAGTTTACACAGATGCATTACATGCAAAGTAAAACCAAATCGAAGGAAAAATATAATGAAAATCAAGAGGATACAAAACTTACCATAAATCACCCCAATATCATGAATCGGGTCACTGTGCGCTCGAATCTGCCAACAAGGAGGTATAATCATGTTCGAATTCATGAGTTTATTAGATGATTTGAAACCTCGAGGATGTAAATTGCAGTCGTACGGTGTAGTTGGTGTTCAAAAGAAGGGTTTGTTAAGAATATAACCGAGGTAAAGTGGTTGGGGTTAAAGGCGGGAAAAGTGTAATGACTAAAATACCCCGACGTGGTCCTCAAGCTAATGAGATTTTCTAACGATCATTAGGCCGAGGGACACAATTTGCAGGAAAAATTAAACATGAATGATATAACTTGTAGAAATAGAGCAGTGATGACAAAACTTGCGAATTCATAAACCAAAAGACATTTTTTGCAGTTTACTCAAATATTAAAGTTTAGAGAAAAGAAGTGTAAATGGTATGTTTAGCACGGAGCGGTGTGGAGCTTTTTGTAGCGGTGAGCAATGAGCATTTTGATTTTTAGTAGTCGTTTGGTAAATGAGCAGTGAGTTCTGCTATTTTTTTTTAATGATCATTTACCTAATGTTTCTTTAAGAAAAGATGAGTAGTGCTACTACTCACTACTACTGCCTACTGCTACTTTTTACAAATACAGCTAATTAACTCAAAAGATAATCAATGAGGCGGTTTCTAAATTTTTAGACCCTTTGGTCCCTTGTATATATATTAGCCTTTTCTTGTAGTTTTCAAAACCCTAAAAAGTCCACATTTCAAGTTTCAGAGAATGGATCCAAGAGATGCTGACAGGAGTTTGAAGATAATAAACAATGCTATTCACGAGGTTTATAACCATACGCCCACCACCCGTACTATACATGACCTTTGCAGGTTAACATAATTTTTTTTTTATATTATCATTTTCCTTTTAACTTGTATATTTGTTCACTTTTTTATTCATTTCTTTTTAACTCACTTTTTTTATGCATTACATGGCATTGTTATACTAAGTTATTATGTGATTAGCTAGACAGTGTATGGCTTTACAATAATTAGGGTTGTAATTGGTGTTGGATTAGTCAGGTGTTTTGGGTTTTCGAAATAGAAAAGACACTCGAACTCGACCCTCTTGGTTAAAAAGTTCTAAGAAAATTTTTGGGTTGACCCTAATTTGAAAAAGATGTAACTCATACACTCGAAATGACTCTAATAACTAGGGATGGAACTATGGCCATGGTCCATGGCATTTACAAAAAACTAAACAAGACTAAAAACGCAAATTTGCATTTTAGAAAAATCCATATTCTTTACAAAAATTAACACAACGCCAAAAGAATCATGGGTGTGAACCCCCGGGAGCCACCCTGGTTGCTTGTCTTCTAATAATGGATAGGATTAAATTTGGTTGACCTGTTTGACCCGAATAAATATTTTAAAAGCCGAATAAGCTTATTGAGGTTCGAGTTATTTCCTAGCTAATTGACCTGGTTTGACCTTGATCCACAAAAGGTGTGAACGGTTCAAATTATTCTGGTCATTTGTTGCTTTTATGAAACAATAATATTTTCTTTACTATGGGATGACCCTTATTCCAAAGTTAACATATTAGTAAATTAACCGCTAAAGTAATTGCTAAGTAAGAGTAAAGGGGGAAGATTATAAATATGAAATGATAATGATTTGGTTTTTGATAATTAACTTAAGGGGAGATAACATGGAAAAAAAGAAGTCTATATTACGCTTATCACATGCTGGCTTTTCGATGTGTATTATTATATCAAGCAGCTTTGGTGTGGGTAATTTTCCGAGTAATGTATTAGGAAGTAAATTAAGTTTCTAGGCAGGGAAAACCAGAGCAGAACTCAGAGATTGTTTATATTGTTAGTTAATCTGTTTGTGAGACTGAATTGTATAACCAAACGTTATGTCATTTGGCGGATAAAAGGGACAACTGGGGATGTGGATTGGCAGCTGGTTTTGGTGGGAAAGTTAGGTATGTTGGTTGGTGCGAAGGGAAGTTGTCGAAAGCAGTTTAGCTTATACGAGTTATACGAGTGTGCAGTTTGCACTTCCTAACACTGAAAAGAGTTTAACCTGATTTAGGTCTTGTGTGCATCAACACATATTAGAGTTTTATTAACCTGAATTCCCATAAGTCTTGTGTGAATTACAGTCACATAAATTGATCGATGACACAAAAATCACCAATTATATTATTATGAGTAACATGTCTAAGTTAATCACATGCCACGGAATGTCTTCCTTCTGCCTAAATTGCTAAACTAGAAAATTAACATTTTGCTTGTTAGCTCTGTTGGTCACTTATGGTTGTTTGACCTCTTGATTCTTCACCTTATGCTTATTAACCTTGTTTTGTATGTCCAGTAAAGCAAGCCGTCTGGTTCAAAACAATTTTGGACAAAAGTTATACTCTGGAGTTATATCTACTATGACATCGCTTTTAAAAGAAATGAAAACATCCATTGAAAAAGTGTGGCCTGATGTGCCATTGTTTCTAGAAGAGTTGATCAAGAAATGGACGGAACACGACAATGCATTTCAAATATTAAGGCCCGTTCTCATGTGTATGGATGGTACTTGTACTCCTGGTACACACGAGGCTCATGTTTAAGAGCTCGGGGCTACACTGTGGGTGGATAACGTTATCTATTCTAGCAATATCAGAGGGAACCTGAGATTGGCTGTTGCAGAAATGGTGCAGGAAGAAAGGGAGGGTGAAGTTATTAACAGGGATTTGATGAAGAACTTAGCAAAGATGTTAATGGATTTTGGTCATTCCGTCTACCAAGAAATGTTTGAGCAACCTTTTATTGAGATATCAACCAACTTATACACACCGGAGTCTGAGGAGTTGATGAATAATTATGATTGTGCATACTATCTCAAAATAACTGAGAAACGTTTGAATGAAGAGATTGAGAGGGTGTCTGACTACTTAGATGTGAAACATGACTTAGCTGCGGAAAGCATAACGAAGATAATAAATGTATTGGAAGATATAATGATCGTAACTCACATGGATACGTTAGTTCACTCTGGGTTGGTTACAATGATTGAACATGACAAGTATGATGATTTAGCACGAATGTATAACTTGTTTCGTAGGGTGCCAGATGGACTAAATAAAATATTTGATGTGATGAACTCTCACTTTGTAAAAGCAGTTGCAGAATTGGCCACTCATCCAGAAAGAATAGAAGATCCCGTTGACTGTGTACAACGAATATTGGCCGAAAAAGAAAAACGCGACAAAATAATTAACCTTGCGTTTAACGATGACTTGAAAATTAAAAAAACTTTTGGAGATAAGTATGATAGAGAAGCTAAAAACAGAATTTTCGCATCAGTTTACTTCAGAATTGGAAGCTATGTTAAGTGACGCGCTAAGAATGGAATAATCACGTATGGTTGACATCAGTCGTTCTGTTTCAGTTTTAGTGTCAGTACCTTTGTTTTTGTTTCTGCTCCTGTTTTAGTTTCCTGTTTTAGTTTTAGTTTCAGTACTTTTGTTTTTGTTTATGCTCCAGTTTTAGTTTCAGTATGGAACATTCGAACCTAGAAGTGTTTTGGGGATTGTTCTTGAATTTGTGCAAATTTTAGTTTTGAGACTTTTATTACATTTGTTGATATTTCATATAATAACCAAAAATCCGTTATAACTTTGAACTTTTGATATGAATATAACTTAAGTTGGAATATACGTTATGATTTAAAACTACAAATATGGAATCTATAACTTAGGTATACATGAATTCGGCACAATATGTATTTGATGAGAAACATCACGCGTTACTAAGTTACAAGAAGGGCCAAATATATTAAAGAGTTGTACACAACATTACATAAGATATGATATATATTATTTTGGAAGATTTGGAAAAGAGAAAAAGTCTCCTAACTTCTCCCATAGACTCGGCTTAAGATTGCAACTTATACTCCCCACTTCCTTCTCATTTTTAAACTACCGAATACACATAAAAAATTTCACACACAAAACCCTAGAAACTACTTCATAATCGGCTGCCCTTTTTCCAAGAAGATCAAGAAGGTTCGTGGCGTACAAGTAAAGGTGGTAATCGGATTGGTTTTGGCAAGGTGGTGATCGTGGTGTTTGAGGGTGTGGATGTAGCATACGTTTGAGGTATAAAGGAGTGTTGTTGTGATATTGATTCGTGGGGTTGTGATCGTGTCTTGTTCTTGTTCTCTTTCTCTCTTTTCTGGTCTCGTAACTCAGCAAGGTATCACCAATTATTTCTTTTGTTTTTCCTTCCATTCAACAACATATATGAATCTGAATATATGACCAACACACTCTTGTCTTCTTGTTCTATTCGACACATATAAGTATGCATGATCTGAATTAAACAAACACTAAACAAACACTAAGACTTAATCTGATCTGTTTATTTTTGCTATTCCTTAATCTGTTGTAAACATGTTAAAGGCCACATGAAATCATAACTTAGTATGCTAAAAACTCATGTATTCGATCTGTTGCTCCTGCTTCTATTCGACCCATAAATATTTGACCTAATGTGATCTTATACAACCCTAATCTGGTGTTAATACATGCTTTCTAATCTGGAATGACCCTATAATAATTAATAATGGGCGTACAAAATTAATGAGACGAATTAGGGCTTTGTTTGTGATTTTTTGTGGACTGTTTGGATCGTCATTTTATGTTTGAGTATGTATTGTTGTGTGTCGACTTTAAGGGATGTTGTGCATGTGTAATCTTGACTAATAAACCTATTAAGCATGTGTTATAATCAGATCTAAAGGGAATTAGACATAGGTAATTGATTGATCTCATTATAGGTATACTTGTTTTGTTAAAATGGGCGTCGTGTGTGTGATTGTGTGGATGATTTGAGTGTGTTGTATAAAGTCTTTAAACATGTTTAGATCTGATTAAAAAGGCGTATGAGTCATGGGCATAAAATGGTTAAGTGTTGGTGTGTGTTAATGTAATCAAAAATATGTGTTATAATAGTCTAGTACGTGTTCCATTTTGGGACAGTTTTATAACCCGAATATGTATGCTTTATAGATTATAATGTATAAACATTTAATACTGGATTTTTGCATGTAAACTCAGTTCAGGGTCTTAAATAAGTTTTTCCATTTGGTTTGGGGTGATTTAGAGTTGATTTGGTTGTCTTTTGAATTTTATGGGATCATGTGTCAAACCTGAGTTTTGGGAACGTAAAATCAGTCGATGTTTTTTATTTTTAATTTTCAAACCACAAGGAACTGAGAGCTCTCCTTTTACAGGGGTGATATTTAAGTTAAGTGTGACTTCCTGGAAATTTTGTGGATTTTTCTGAAGTGTCTCAATGAGTTAATTAAAGGCAAACTTTATGTGTGTATCTGCAGTTAATTTTCTGCGTAGGTCTGGAAAGATGATTTTTGAAACAGTAATTGTACTTGGAAATAAAATCTATAAACATTTTTGAAGATGCTAAGCTAATATGGGAATCACATATAATTATTTCAGAATTTTTGAGCTTAATTGGCAGGCATGAAAAATCATAAGGATGTGATCCAGATTCACTAATATATCCTAATTAAGTGATATATGATTTAGAAGTACCTATAAACCCTAAGTTTGATTAATTATGAATGTAACCCTAACTTACTAATTATGGAAACTTGCTAAATATGAAAAGTTACTAATTCGGGAAAGTTACTTAATTCGGGAAACTCACTTAATTCGGAAAGTTACTAATTCGGGAAAGTTATTAAATATGAAAAGTTACTAAATATGGGAAGTTACTAAATTTGAAAAGTTGATATAAATAGCAGGAAACCCTAATATGTCAATCTGAACAACAATAAGTACTGAATCAGAAATAACTTATGAAATTGTTCTTAAATAATTAGACGATCATTAATTCGTGTAGATTCGCTAAAGGAGGAGTAACTTCCGATCCATGTGTTTTCTGATATGGTTTCATTTGCGGTTTGAGGTACAGATATTCTATCCCTTTTCAGTAGGGATTTCTCATGACTTCTCGATCCTTAACTTTGATTTGTTGCTTTGATATGGTTCCGTTTGATATGATTCCTATGATATGATTCAGTTTGCTATCCATTCTGTTATGATGTTCATTATGTTATCTCCTTTGATATGAGATTATGTTCAGTTGATATGCCTTTTTTGATTATGTTATGATTGCTCTGTTATGGTTATGGATAACTTTGTTCTGTTTTGTTTTGTTCTGTTGCCCGAGCTATTTGATTACTAGTCATGGAGGTACCATGACCATGTCATTGAGGTACCATGACCATGTCATTGAGGCACCAATGGCATGACACTTTCTGTGGAGGTGTGATTGATCCACGGCTTCCCCTTCTGTTTTGTTCTATTATGATATATGAAGATTGTGCACATGACCATTATGTATATGTATGTACAGTCTCATACTGGCATATGTATTTTGTTTTACAGGGGGCGTATGGATGCATCCTAGATTCTGTTATGTTCTGTTATGGATATGATTAGTGATTGGTTTGTGCATGCCATGCACCCTATTTCACTTCTGGGAGCTAGCTACTCCATTTGGTACTTGAGAGCATAGCTGTCAAACTCGCGAGTTTACACGTAAGATCGTACGATCTTACGTGCACACCAGCCAAAATAGTGTAAACTCGTCATAGGATCGCACTTTAGGTGGGATCGTACGATCTTACGTAAAATCGTTCGTAAACTCGCGAGTTTACACGTAAGATCGTATGATCTTATGTGCTCACCAGCTCTTGTTTCTGGAAAATAGGAAACGGGAAATGCCTACAAACGCCTAGAAACGCGGTGGAAACGTTTCTGGAAAATGGGAAACGTTTCAAATCTTTTGAAAACGCCTGGAAACGTTTTTGGGACATTTATCTGCGTTTCTGTGCCATTTAAAAGCCCAGTTGACGGCGGTGAAACAGATTTTCCGGTTAAATTCTCGCTGGAGATGGCTCCGGTCCGGTGGAGGATTGTTGCTGGAGCTCTAAGAAATTGTTTTTGTTAGTTGAAATGTGAATAACAGTGTTTTGAGTGATGAGTATGAAGTAAAAAGATAATGGTGATAAATTAGTGTGGATTTGTAGCCGTTGGATGGTGTGACACGTGGAGTATTGAACTTTGAGTCTATCTTTTTGTCTATTGTGTTTAGGTGAGTTTTGGCACTGTATCTCTTTGACACGTGGAGTATTGAACTTTCATAGGCTGTTGTAATTGAATAAGGATGAAGAGTAGGTAGAGAACATCTCATGAAGAGTAGAAATATACAAAGTTTGACTCGTTTATCATTTGCTTATAAAATATGATAAATTGGTAGGATCGTAGGATCTCGATCCGATCCTACGATCTCGATCTTGCAAAGACAAAAACGATCTTGCGCGGGATCGCGATCTTGACAGCCTTGCTTGAGAGGTCTCCCCTCCTTGTACAACTTATGATTTGAGGCACCAATGGCATGACACTTTCTGTGGAGGTGTGATTGATCCACGGCGTCCCCTTCTGTTTTGTTCTGTTATGATATATGAAGATTGTGCACATGACCATTATGTATATGTATGTACAGTCTCATACTGGCATATGTATTTTGTTTTGCAGAGGGCGTATGGATGCATCCTAGATTCTGTTCTGTTCTGTTCTGGATATGATTAGTGATTGGTTTGTGCGTGCCATGCACCCCATTTCACTTCTGGGAGCTAGCTACTCCATTTGGTACTTGAGAGGTCTCCCCTCCTTGTACAACTTATGATTTAACGGATATATGGATACGATATGATGTGATTATGTGACTAAGCATGTGGCATGCTTTCTGAGCTCGTGGGCATTTCTTTTCTGTTCTGTTATATGATTATTATTCTCTGTTTGATTCCTTTGACTTCATTATGATCTCCTTATGTTTCGCTATGATTTGCTTCTTATGGTATGACATTTTGTTCAGTTGATCCTTGATCTCTTATTCGTTTGGCAGATTATATTCGTTCAGCAGGAGCTTATGTTTCTTTTCCCTATACTTATATATGTTCGATTATTCGTTTTGTTTATATCTGTTCACTGGGCTTTTTAAGATCAGCCGCATTTCTTTTCCTGCGGCATGTTTTAGGTTGGAAGCTGGAATTTGAGGGAAGAGTGCATAGGAGCTCTTAGTGGACCACCCTGACGATAGATAACCATTTGCTCCTGGATTAGATTTGGATATAGCTTCAGTTAAATTTAATTTAGTTTTATACTTCAGTTTTGGAACTCAACATGTTTAGAGTTAATATTATATTATTATCTTAGAATACCTTTGTAATTATTTTGTTTATAAGTCTTCCGCTTGCGTTTGTATGATTTGATTGACACCATAATGTGGCATTTTGACACTTGTCGGGTTGGGGTGTTACATTTCATATGTGGTTTATCTGTTGTAGTTTCTTGTACATCTTTCTTGCATTCAAGGACAATTTGAATCCAGGGATTCCAAGCCATTAAGATCACAAAACAGCAACCTGCTCCTATCACCAGTGCGGAGTACAGTCGCTGCTAGTTCTTTTTTACAAGTTCTCTTTCTGAATCTGGTTATGTTTGATTAAAAAGAATTAGATGGATTGGCAAATAGTTACGAAAGTACCATCCTTTTTAGAAGTGCTATATTCTCATCGAAATACCATAGTACAGAAAACCTATGTAAGTTTCATGCTGTTACTAATTTTACAAAGACCATCACAATAGTACTACAAAGAAGTCTGCAATCTTGCCCTTACTCTAAAGAAACCATTGGAGTTTCAAAATTTGTTTGAAAATTCCATCTAATTCCAAGATACATGTTATTGCTACTTTAGCAACAGAAAACAGGACATTACAAAAAGAATATGTCCAATCTTTACTCCTTTTCAACAAAAACCAGTGCAGTTTTTTATTTCAAGATTAATTACCTGAAAATAGTGGGCTTTTTTCGGTTCTTTTCTTAATAGGACTACTTGTTTCTTGATGCATATTTGTTGGTCCAAATCTTGTAGGAGACATAACAGTACTTCTTGGTGATAAACACATTTCTTCCATAGCTCGGGTTTGTAACTCCAAAGGGTAATCCCGAACACAACCAATACGGGGCCCGGCTCCAGTGGTCCACCGGCAACTAAGCTGGTTAGCCAACTGAAATGACTTGTTTTCTTTATGCGAGTTTATCCTCTTCATGATCTTTTCCTTTGGAACATTTTCATCATAAGCTCCATCTTCCTCACCATAATCAAATAGATTCCTTTTGGAAACCATTAGTTCAAAATCAGACAAAATTTCTTCTGCTGTATCGTAATCAGTGGTACTATCAGGGTCAGATTCGGGGTCAGATTCGGGGTCAGGCTCAATAGCCTTTTTCTGGAAAGCTATAATAACTTTTTCATTTTTGGGGATTTCAAGTGTGGTTATCTTCGATTTTAGATCGGTTGACAAACGCAGACTTTTACTACGTCGATCCTTTCTTGAGTTCTTCCGATGATAGGTTTTGGTGCTTGCTTCAACTGTACCTCCAAAGATAACAGGTTCAGATACACTGTTTCGCATCCCAAATCCTGCGACTTCAAAAGAAGCTTCGTCTTCATCATCTGGGCTTTTCTGCAAGGTTATGCCATAGAGGAGTATAGTTCAATACATGATAGGTTTTTAATCATATTCCAAAACTCCAAACCAAGATTATTGAGGAAACAAGATTGGAAATATGGGGAATATAGGTGGCAACATGGGTAGATTGGGTAACGGGTGAATATTTGATGGACCCACAGGTCAATTGATCCACCAAAACTAGTTTCTTTCTTCTTTTTTGGTTCATTACTAATTAATATATTCAAAGGTGATTATAAATAGTCGAAAACGGTTATTTCACTATCATTTTGGCTTGTGAGCTTTTATGATATTTGGCTGTACCAAAATATTTTATTATGAAAAGTCAAAAACAATTCTTAAAAAGTAAAGACACTCTTTACTTTTTTACTCTTTAATAATGCTGTTGAAGAATTATAAATAATTGAGTATGCCATAAGTGACTTGAACCATTTGACCCAATTACTTTTAAGCTTGCCTTGTACTTTTGTAGCAATAAGCCAAATTGACACATTTGGATTATCTTATATGAAATAATATAGTTGATATGTATAATCTTTATTCTTGTACCTTGACAGCATGGAGATCGACATTGTGTTGCTCAAGGAATGATATGAAGGCCTCAAAGTTTTCTTCGGTTGGGAGATAATGTCCGCTATGAGGCCAAACAGCCTGTCAAGTTTTAGAGATGATAGATATTACTAGCTATAAATTATTTAGAACAAATCAGTTTTGCTAAATAATACACACATACCTTTAAGGTACCATCTATAATCACCACTCGACCAGCAGATATTGTAGCTCCACCAGCTAGAAAACTTGAATGTTGAAATTTGCCTTTTTGTTTTGTCCCGATATATAAAACCATTGATGTGCTAAGCACAAATATCCACTTGGTGTCGTCAGAGCCGTCCCTTGTATCAATAACAGTCCTGCTTAGTTTGTACATGAATATCCCATCTTCCACTATAACTTCATATTCCTCCCTTTCTGTCTGTAAATAGAAAGATATACATTTAAATATTGTATTTGTATGTAAGTCAAGCATATATAAAATATGCCAATTTCGACCCACTTACTTATGAATGGGTTGATTTGGGTTGTCTTTTGTATAGCCAACGGATCAGATTAGTAAGATAACAATACATTTAAAGAAAACAGGCCAGAAGTCAGCCAAAGCGTATATTTAATGCCTCTTATCAATATCATTCAAAAAATTATATTATTATTGAAATATTATACAATTTATGATCATATTTTATTAAATAAATGTTAGTAAAAACAAATCCTTTTGACAAAAAAACTTTTTGGGTCAACCCGGCTGACCTGCGTTGACCCATTGCACAACCCACCCTACCCGCCTGTCTTGCCGCCTTTAAATCATACGTAAAAATTCTTTAAAACTTACAGGTCCGAGATACTTGATACATTGCTGAAGAAGTTTTGTTCGTGAGCATCTTTCAAGATTCACCTCTTTACCATCCCCTATGTCAAGCCTGAGATAATAATATCATCCGGTATGAATTTAACTACCTTGGTACGTTTTAAAGCACGTTTATTTATAATCTTTTCTTAAGGTACGTTTAATCTTACCAATAGAAAAAAGGTTGTCTGCTCTCGCAGTTAAGCCATTTGACATAATAAAACTGAAGGTTGTGACCATAGCGATGTCGAGGATCAATCTGTTCCAATGAAAAAGAGTATAAATCTTAAGTAACTTTAAGAAACAAAACAAAAAAGAACTCAAAGACGGATAATAGATGAAGAGACTTACTGCCTCGAGCCAATGTTGTAAGGCAAGTTTACGAGCCTTTTCGTTTTTTGACAAGCCTTTTCCCACCTACCATTTAAGAAATAAAATAGAAGTTTAAAAAAAAAAAACTGAATATTAGATTTGTGATGATTTGAAACTATGCTTCTTATTTTATTAAAAATCGTGTACCTTTGCAGCTCGAGTTCTTGCTCTTGACCAACGGGAAACAGCAGTTTCTGGTTTCTCAACTTCAAAGAATGATACCGAGCTGCATCTCAGCTGGGCAAAATCTAACAGCTTCCACCTACATAAATATGATGAAAAGTTACGTAAGAAAATGCTATCAGAACTATTGTTAAATTTGTAATCTTTTAACCTGCAAACACTTTTTTTGTGCCTTTTAACTTTATGTGCACTAAAAATGATAAGCGAATATTGAATAAAACATTTTATGTGCATTAAAAATGACTTTGGGCAAGTTTCAACCATTTGACCCGTGCCCTTTAGCTAGTTTTTTTTTTTTTTTTTTTGGCCCGTTTGTGTCTTTGAGATAAAACATAACCCAGATCAGCCCATCTATAAGTAAATGGGTCAAAATTGCCATCTCTATAAACAGTGAAACCAAGTAACAAAAACAAAAGCATGCAAATTAAGACTAACCAACTTTGCTCAGCCATGACTGCACAATCAGCTAACTGTCTTCTCGTTCTAAAACTTTTATATGTTTTCTGCAGCCTGATCGCAGCCAGCTCACGGTTCATTAGTGGTTTAGCCGAAGGTGACTCAGGTCCATCTGGTTTTGCATCAGTTACTAAAGATTCAACCGTATTAACTTTAGGTTCTGGCAGTGGACTTCTTGAAGGTGTGTAATATACTTCGGGAGTAGAACGCTTAAAGCTAGAAACTTTATTGAGTTCCCTTCCATTAAAGCTTATAGACCCTCGAACCATCATACTGGATTTGAACGATTTCACCTTTGTGAGCTTAGAAGAACGACAATCGTCAAAACTGAACGACCTTAATACCGTCCTCACGTCATTTTCTTTGAAACTTAAGGATTTAGATATCATAGATTCCATGTGATCATCAAGGTCCTCGATATTTGCATATGGCGATGAAAAAGATAACCCCATTTGAATTAACAGATAAGCAACCTTTTATACAACCTGGTAAATGAAAGAACCACATGTTAGAGACTTAGAGACGTTAACTAGCCATTTTAAAGTTTAAACTTTAAGGGTGTGTTTGGATGTGCGTTTTGAAAGTGATTATTGCAACTTTACTACACATGATTAAATGCAAATATTAGTTGAGGAAAATAGGGGTAGGTATAGCTAATTTCACATTTATTTCAATAGTTCATTTTCCTACAACTTTTTCCTTTCTTATCCAAATGAAACTATTGTGATACTAAACAAATAAAAAAACTATAATCATAACCACTTTTAGCCAAACACTGTAAACTAATTTTGTAACTGAAACTATCAGTAATTAGTTTATACAATCCAAATCATGAAACACAAACCATGATAGGGTCCATCCATCAACTGAAAGTATGAAATAAGCAAAACCAGTGTGCTAAAGTGAAAATTTCCAAACCACAATATTAAGTTTTTTTTAATAATGGCTAAAACACACACTTGATCACTAAGCATAAATCATACTAAAAAAAAAAATCAAGACCACCCATTATCACAAGATTTAAAAGAAACATAATCCATATCATGTTTTTAACCAGAAATCACTCGAACATAAAAATGGCATACATATTACTATATTACTACAATAAAGCATTAAACTTGAAGCCATTTATCAACACAAAACATAAAAAGAAACATAACCCATATCATATTTTTAACCAGAAATCACTCTAACGTAAAAATGGCATACATATTACTATATTACTACAATAAAGCATTAAACTTGAAGCCATTTATCAACACAAAACATAAAAAGAAACATAACCCATATCATGGTTTAATCCTAAAATCAACCTAAACAAATAATGACATTCATACTACAATAAAGTATATATCAAACCTAAAGCCATTTATCAACACAAAACATTAAAAGAAACATTACCCATATCAAGATTTTATCCTAAAATCAACCTGAACATATAATGACATTAAACATAGTATAAATAAAGTTTATACTATAAACTAAAGATTATTACCTCTAACAAATGAGAGTGTTGGAAAAAAAAAGATTCAAGTGGAATGAGAATCTCAAGGATGCAGCTGTTAAAAAATATATATGTATGAAAAAACAAACAAAATTTCTCTCTCACACACAACACATTCAGTGTGTGTGAAAAAACAGTGGTTTGCTAGATTTGTACTTGGAAGATTTAGGAGCAATGTGTGTTTGTAGTGTGCTAGAATGAAAGGGTTTTATAAGTGGCTTAACTGACAATGTGTTGTGTTAGGAAGGTTCGTTTAGACTAGAAAGACTTTTTAATAAGTAGAAGAAGAAGAAGATGTGATGAAAGATGGAAAAATAATGGTTCGTGAAAAATGTTGTTTTTTTACACTTTGAATGTGCCCATTACCCCACCGGCCTCATTATAAACTGTGTTGCTCATATACACGATCGATTGTCTTGCAGAGCCCAAGATTTTCCGACAATTCAAAAATACCCAAGCATCTCGCGTATGTATATACCCGAGCCTTCCCGACATGACGTGGCACATTATCATTGGTCGAAGGAAGGAAAATAAAAAAAAAAAAAAAAAAAAGCCAAAACCATCTCGTGTATATATATACTCGGATCTAGACGTGGCAACTACACTACCCGAATTGAATGTTAACATGCTTTTGACTTTTTAAATTTTAAAAACTTATAATTACAAGTTTTTTATATAACAAACCCGAATTGAATGTTAACATGCTTTTGAATTTTTTAAATTAAAAAACTTACAAAAACCACCCTTTAACTTTTTAATAATTACAATTTTTTTATATAACAAACTTTATTCGTCAAATATTTAGTAAATATATATCGAATTCTTTAATGAAAAAAATATCGTTGCGAAGAGCTCTAAATTACGAACAAAACAAGCACAATATTAACATGCTTTTGACGTACGTACGATTTTATAAAAAATGTTGAAGTTTGATATAAATATATATATTAAAAAAATATTAAAAAACTTTTTATAAGCTTTTTATAGAACTAGACATGACTAGCCCTCGGTTGAAACGTACGAAATTCATAAACTTTTTATTTCGTACATTTACGTTTTATATTTTCTATGTAATGTTTTAAGTTATGAATAAAATGATAACGTTTTTAGTTTTAAATTTTACGTTTTTATTTCTAAAAGATATTCCTATTTTATAGAATTTTGTACGTCTTTGGCCCCTGTGGTTTAAGAGTGTGTTTTGAAAGTTTTTTTTTTTTAAATAAATAAATATATATATATATATATATATATATATATATATATATATATATATATATATATATATATATATATATATATATATATATATATATATAATATACATATATATTTATATCAAACTTCAACATTTTTTATAAAATCGTACGTACGTCAAAAGCATATTAATATTGGGCTTGTTTTGTTCATAATTTAGAGCTCTTCGCAACGATATTTTTTTCATTAAAGAATTCGATAGATATTTACTAAATATTTGACGAATAAAGTTTATTAAATAAAAAGGTTGTAATTATTAAAAAGTTAAAAGGTGGTTTTTGTAAGTTTTTTAATTTTAAAAAGTCAAAAGCATGTTAACATTCAATTCGGGTAGTGTAGTTGCCACGTGTAGATCCGGGTATATATATACACGAGATGCTTTTGGTTTTTTTTTTCCTTCGACCAATGATAATGTGTCACGTCATGTCGGGAAGGCTCGGGTATATACATACGCGAGATGCTTGGGCATTTTTGAATTGTCAGAAAATATTGGGCTCTGCAAGACAATCGATCGTGTATATGGGTAACACAGTAATTTTCGCCATTATAAATGCATTTTTGTTTTTACTAATATAGTAAATTGTTTATGTTAAATGACGACGCATATGGCCGGAAGACCCAACAACCGAACTACCAGTAACCGGAAGGCCTGATGACTCATCGGACCATGACCGGAAGGACCAAGGAACGCCGCCATTTTTCCTGATTTCACGGGATGCTGTCTCCACACGCTCATGCCGACTGACACCTAGTCTAGGAGTAGCTCGGCTCACCATACCTTAGGTGTCAGGAACAATGTTTGATCTGTACTATGAACAGTGCTAGAACAGTAACCAAATGCAGTAATTGGAGTAATATAAATACCCCCATATTTACTCACACACATGTGTATAAAAACGTGTATTAAAACATGTATAAAAATATGTATAAAAATGTGTGTATAAAAAAGTGTATAAAAACATATATATATAAATGTGTGTATAAAAATATGTTTATGAAAACGTGTATAAAAATAGTGTATAAATTTTAAAGATATTAAAAAAAAAAAAAAAAAAAAAAAAAAAAAAAAAAAAAAAAAAAAAAAAAAAAAATTGAGTTTAGTATAAACGGTCTTTAGTATAAAGGACTAACGATGCAAATTTGTTGAAAACGGTCGTTAGCTAACGGAAAAAACTAACGACAGTTGTCTCAGGGATCAAACCCGTTATAGGTCGCAACCACAGGAAATGAATCCGTTTATTTAAATTTATTTTAAACAATTAAATGTATAAATTATTAGCTTGTACTATTGTTTATGTATTTGTATTGGGTCAAGCCCGTTTCTAAAATCAGGCTTGAGCCCAATAAAAATACATAAAATACGGGCTAACATAAATCACTTTTTTTCCGGAGTAATTATTCATTTTGAAAATTGGTTTCTCTATTTCTCATACATCAAAGTCGAGTCTTCTTTTAATTCACATTTTTCGTCGAGTCTTCTTTTAATTCACATTTTTCTACTGGAAGATAAGGGTGGAAAAGTCTCCCTCTTCGCTTTGACTATCTTAACATGCTTGACTATATTGACTTGGCTATGAATTTATTTTTAAACTAATGGTTAGAAGGAGTTGGTAGCATTGTACGGCGTGTAAAGTTTTAATAATCCTTTTTTTTTTGAAAATTAAGTTTTAATAATCCTAAATTCCTAATACTAATGTTTACACGTTACAATATTTCACTATTAAATCCAAAAAAAAAAAAAAAAATGAATTAGAAAACCACATTTCAGATATCACGTCACTTATTCATGTATTCATGTATCATCCATGAATCATACATCGCTAATATTCCTCAAAAGTCTCGAGCTAAAAAGCATCGTATATTCTATTGCGTATCTCAAATGCTGCATTACTTGTTATATAACATTACTAACCAATCAAAAATTTATAAACACTTCTTTCCCATTTGGTTGAAGACTTGACGTACATATCATGAGTGACGACGGAACAGGAGTGGAACAAGAACTGTAAGTTATCAGGTGCATATATAATTTTTTTTTACGAAAGCAAAAAGCAATAAAAATAAACTACAAGTTACTATTTCATTAAAACTACTAAACAAATTACAAAAATGTTTTCTTTTTATATATTATTTGACTATTAACAGATACATGTATATGTGTGAAAAAAAAAAGTTTGCGACCATGTTCATTTTCTGAAAAACGAGATTTTTAATAAAAATTTACACTATGCGGCAAAATCATCGGGTTCCAGTGAACCCTCGTGAAACCCCTAGGTCCGCCCCCTAACGACGATCGGTTGAACTTAACGTCTAGGAAAAATTGACCATGCGATTCTATGTTATGTAACAAAAAGAAAACAAGAAAAAATTGACCATGCGATTCTAGTGAATAGTAATTGCCACAAATTACAAAGTTTTGACCTTTCAATTATTGTGAATAAACAAAGGGTCCTATGGTTTATACCCCATTTGACCAGTTTGACCTATTAAATGTACCAAAAAGCAATGTGGTCAAAAGATCTATATGGGAATTAGTGTATTTTCACTGATTATGAAGAGTCCACATACATCAATATTAGCACAATATTGACTGATTATAATTAGAATTAACATCACCACCGCCACCACCCCTTTCACCGCCACCACCCCTTTCACCGCCACCACCCCTTTCATAAACATCAGACCAAAATGCAACTCACCTTGCCGAGACCACGGGGTCTCGGATTGAACCATGCCGCGCACCACAAAACCCAAACCAAACCATACAAAACCCACTTGTGGGTTCGGTTTAACCGCGACCCAAATCCAAACCATACGACTTCACAAATCCTCATCACCCTCTTCTTCATCGTTTTCGGGTTCATTTGACTCACACCGATCCACACAAGGTTGTGAATCGGTGTGGTTATCACCCTTACCTCTAGATCTAATTTTCACACTTACCAAGACAAGAAAAACGGGACAAGAAGTGGCGGTGGTGGCGCGTAGGCTAGGATTAACGCGCGTTGATCACGGATTCGACTTCACAACAAGGTTTTAATGGTGGGTTTGGTGGTGTTTTTGTTGTGGGAGTGGCGGTGTCACTTAGTGGTGGCGGTTTAATTGTGACGGCGGCGTTTTTTGGTTTAGGGTTTGATAAGAAATTAACCATGGAGTGAGATGAGAGAAAAGAAGAGCGTGTTTTTTATAAGAACCTGTGAGACACAATTCATACTACCAAGAACCCGTGAGACACAGTTCATACGTAACCCGTGTTACATGTTTCTATTTTTTTAATAAACAATTTAAAAAATATATATAACGAGCGGGGTAACCCGCGCGTTGCTGCGGGATTGAAAATATTTTTTCAATTTTTTTTTTTCTATTTTTTCGAAATTATTTAAAAAAAAAAAAAAAAAAAAAAAAAAAAAAAAAAAAAAAAAAAAAAACCATTTACTGTAAAGTTTTTTGAATTTTTTTTTTTTTTTTTTTATTTTTTCGAAATTATTTAAAAAAAAAAAAAAAAAAAAAAAAAAAAAACCCATTTACTGTAAAGTTTTTTGAATTTTTTTTTATTTTTTTTTATTTTTTCGAAATTATTAAAAAAAAAAAAAAAAAAAAAAAAAAAAAAAAAAAAAAAAAAAAAAAAAACTATTTACTGTAGCATGAACAGTAAACACTGTTCATGTTACTGTTCATTTTTCTTGCCATGCTACTGTTCATTTTTTTGTTTTGTGGAGCCCAAGATTTTGGGTTTTAGAAAATATATATAATTAGCTATCTATTAATTAACTATTGCTTGTAATTGTAAAAAAAAAATGATAAAAAAAGTAACAATAATAACAAAATAATAAATGAGAATGATAAAAAAGTAACAAATAATAACAAAATAATAAATAAGAATGATGACACCAATCACAAACATAATAAATGAGAATGATGGGGTGGATCTCCTAATTTGATTGGGTATAAACCCACAATGCCTAAACAAATTATGCCATTGAACTCCAAGCTTAATGCAAAGTTGTTGTATGTGAATAAGTAAAGACTTTATTTATGAGTGTGTCTACATCATAAAATTCAACTTATAAAGAAAGAAAGTATTATGTTAATCCATTACCTAACATAAAAAATAAGTCCACCAAGAAAGGTACAAAATAAATATAAAAAATAAAAAATAAAAAAAAATAATAAAAAATAAATAAATAAATAAAGGTTCAAAATAGTGTGTGAAGTATCATGAGAGCTTGATCGTGTATGCTTGAAGTGTATCGAGATTTAGATTATCGACTCTATAGGCTTTATTTTCGAGTTGTCACGTCTTTTTTATAGATGGATTGAACCAGTTAGATGTTTGTGTCCGTGATCATACTATAAAAGCTTGTATTAGATATGATAGGTGGATTTAATGAGAAAGAAAAAATAAAATGTGAATACCGAGAAGTAACTATAATCACATATTTGATATACATCGATTTGAATTTGATGCATTTTTAATCGTTTCGAAGTGATTTTGAGGTGCAAAAATGCAAAGTAGTACTAGAAACACATTTGCCATTTGAATGATAAAAAATATATAGAATTCACCTAATTTGATAAAGTACATCTAATATATGTATATACATATAATTTTAAGCTAGAATAGACATTATGATGTATATAAATGAATAGAGATACATCTACTTCATGTCGATGTGTCTCAAATATGTAGTTATACTTGCTTCTCATCTCATTGTTTTAATTGTCATTTTTAAAAATACAATTGTGTTTTGACTTAATTGTCTTTTTAAGAATGTTTGTCGGCTTCGCAAATTAGAATCGACTCTAGCGTGCATTTAACTTCTGAAATTTTTGCTCTGAGACCACTTCCAACAATAACTCAGCTTTAAACTTTAAGGCACTTTCACGTCAGCTTTAACACACTCACCCTTAACTCAGCTTTAACACACCCAACAATAACTCAGCTTTAACACACCTTAACTCACCTTTATATCAATTTTTTTTTTTACACAAACTACCCTTAAAAGGGGCTAAAGTGAATTTTTTTTCTTTTTTTTTTTTTTTTTACCCTTAACGCAGCGTTAAGGTTATAACTTGGCACCTTAACGTTGCGTTAACGCCACATGGTTCCAACGCTTAACGCACGTTAACGTGCCCTTAACATGCAAAATTTGCCCCTTAACGTTAAGCGTTGTAAATGGTAGGGGTGTTCGTGGGGCGGTTCTGTTCGGTTAGTTGGAAGATTTAAATTATCCATCGCGGGGCGGGTAATTAATTTTACTATCCGAAACCGAACCGTACTAGGCGGGTAACCGGACAAGCGGGTACCCGAAATGAGCGGTTACCCGCGGTTCGGGTCACGGTTAACCATTTTAGACATTTAATCGAGTTTAACCTTTTAAACAATAACATGTTCTAAAACGTAAAATGTCATTTTAGTAAAATTAAATGACATTTAATAGATAATAGTCATATAAAAGTTATCCCGTTAGAATAATTGCATTCAAATATCCATACATAATCAATTAACAAAATAATAGTTATTCGACGTTTATATATTACAATCACATTTATCAACTTTAACACATAAATGTTTAGAAACGTCCACATTAGGAGCGAAAAAGGCGTTATACAATAAAATTAGTGCAATAATATAATTAATACTTGTACAATTATTTGAATATTTAGTTAAAAAAACCTTCATGTATTAATCTCGGTTCGGTTAACCGCGGATATCAAAAAATAAAAAACGAAACCGAACCGTGATAAGCGGGTTTTTTTGGTTTCGGTTTTTTTCGGTTTCGGTTTCTTCGGTTTCGGGTTTTTTCGGTTTCGGATTGAGCGGTTCGGCTCGGTTCTTCGGTTTCTCGGATTTTTTGAACACCCCTAGTAAATGGTCTAATGGACACTTTGGATCAAATATTAGATTTGAGGTAGTTGAGTTGTGGTCCTTGAAACCATATGTGTCATTTCAAAAACAACATAATGACAATTCAATAAATGAAACCCATAAATAAGATGTCCAGAAAAATCCCAAAGTGATGAAAAGAGAAGCTTCTTCTTTTGTTTTTATCATCTTTTTAGATTTGTGCGAGAAGACTTAATTAGACTCACCCAAAATATGGATATCCAAAGGAAACAAATACTGTATATCAATAGTCAAAATTGACTAAAGATGTGATTTCAAAGATACATATAAAACCTTGATTATAACGAGAATTTTTTCACCCCTCATCCGTTGCGGGACACGAGGCTTTTACAGGAAAAGAATTTAGGTTATTTTAACATCCCATTTGAATCAATGTTACTTTTTACTAATAAAATGTTTTAAACATATACAAATAACTTCTACACAATAAATTGATAATATTAAATTATTTGGTAAAGATATAAAAAGTTGCAAATAACTTGCTAATGTAGTCAAACTTAAAACTAATTAGCTAAAATTTATATAAAACTAGAAGTATTTCTGTAAAACTTATAAACATGAAAAAAATATATATTAAATTTTGAACTTAGTGACGGTTATTGTAAAGTGAGGTAACTGAAAGGGACTATTTATGTAATTTTTCGCTACATAAACTGCCCCTAAATTTAACACAAGGATTATTTCTGTAATAGAAGGTAAACTGCAGGGACAATATTTACACTTTTCTCGGGTTGTTTCTGCAACAAAACTAAACCACATGTACGATTTCTTGAAAGGTTTACTGTTCATACAGTGAATGGCCTCTGGCAATTGTCAACAATAAAGTTTAATGCAAAAATGGTATGCATTGGCTCATCAATAATATGTCATTGATGACTTATGATGTTCATACTTCATAGTACCAAAAGTAATACATTGATGATTGTCGGCTGTATGTTGTGTAAGGGTGAGCATCGGGTCAAACCTGGACCGGGCCGAGACCGTTTTAGCCCAAAACCACGGATCGTGGATCGGACCGATTGTGTTTTTCGGTCCGGTTCTTCGGTCGGTCCGATCCGAGAAGGCATTATTAGTCGGTTGTACGTAAGACCGGACCGGACCAAGGACCCAACATGAGGTAAAGTGTGGACCGAGAACCAAACCGAAATAGGTTCGGTCCGGTCCTGTCTAGTTTCTCGGTTTGGTCTGGTCCACGGTCCGATATGCTCACCCCTAATGTTATGGCATGGGTAAATCCTTGCGAGAATTTTTTCCCTCCGACAAACTCTACGGTCCTTGTGGCAAATTTGTGGCAAACATGAACCTGTTTAACATGCATCATGTTAGTCCCACAACAATTAGAGCACTTGTCAAGGCTTGGCGGCGTACACCAACCTCCTTTGAAGCGTGCCAGATCGGTGGTGGTGTTAAACCACCAACGCTATAGCCCTAAGCCATAGTGGCATACGCTATAACTTGGTTATATGTATGTTTTGAATTCTCTTTTTCTTTCGAATTAAAAATGGTGTACTTGTGGGTCCAAAAATGAGTGTTTTGGCTTTAGTTATGAACTTATGATGAAGGGTTTTTTGGGTGTGTGACTGAAAGAGTTATGTTAAAAGGAAAAAAATTGAAGTTGCACTAGAAAGTTTCATAGCTTGAGCCATAACACCTTGTGCTCTTAGAAGATAGAAAGGATATTATTGTAGGTGTTGTGAGAGTGTGTGTACTTGTCGGGGTCTTTTTCTAAGCATTCACCCTATTTTCGGGTTTTCTCTAAAGCAGGGGCATGTGGTGTTTACATTTTACTTTCTTGTTGGAAGAAAGTTTTAGCTTCTAAGAAGAATGGAGGTCTTGGTGTTTCTAGTTTTTTCGCTATGAATCGCGCCCTTCTCTTCAAATGGGTATGGAGGTTTATTGCCAACGGCTTCTCTCATTGGTCTCGCTTTATCACAACCATTCATGGTATTCGCGGTGCTCTTGATAAACCTTTTTCCTTTCTCTAGGCGATCTCCCTTGCTCGATATTGTTAGGGAAGTTAGAAAGCTTTCCATTAAAGGTATTGGTATGTGCTTATTCACATACCTTTTCTTGACCAAAATCGGACCCAAAAAGACTAAAAACTAACCAAATTGCCAAAAGATATTGTGTTTTTGTGTTTTTGATTGTGCAGGGATGGATATTGCAAAAATGGACAAAATCTAGCAAAAACCAGGAAAATGAGCACGAGATATGGAAAAGACTCAAAGCCGATGCCGGGAGTGACATGTTTGGCCAAAAGTCAAAAATCACCCTTAGATCAACTTTAAAGAATTGGCAAGATCAGTCCCCAAGATTTCAGCATTTACAAAAATGGTCCCTATAATCATAAACCTTAAATCCTTAAATCTTTCCCAAACCCGGTTTTATTAAACAAACCCAGCCCACCTTATATCTTTTACCCAAGCCCAATCCACTATCACACTAACCCGACCCATGTCCAACCCGGTCAAAACCATAAAAGAACAGTCAAACAAAAATAAAATAAACACACACCACACGCGCGCCTTTTTATCCCTTAACCCAGAAAATCCCCATTTACCTCGAACCCTAATTTACCCGTACGTTTTTTTACAGCAATTAAGGACAAATTCGTCCAATCATTGGGGTTCTAGAAGCATGTCAGGATGTCAGAAGAGCAGGGAACGCACGCATGGCAACGTGGCATACTCCTATTGGCTGGGACACCTCACCAAAATTGATCCAAGGATCGTGATTGATGGGATGATGATAGAGATTGATCTAAGGGTGGTAAAGGACTCAAGAGCACACGGATTGCCAGGGTGGACAGCCTAGAATGATCTTCCCGTGGCTATAAATAGGGTCCTATTCTCCTCAATGAATCATGTAATGTTTATGTAATTTTTAGCTAAGTTTTTAAGTAGTTGTTAAGCTGTTATTGTAATTTTTAAAGTTTCAGTTGTAATTTTAAAACGTTTGGTTAATAAAATTTAGTTTGTTCTTAATTTCAATTCGTGTCTCTTAGCTCCTTATTGAGTTTTTACAGCTTATCTAGCTTATTTCCATTCATTTAGTCATTTCAGTTCACTTTGATTCACTATTTTCAAGTATTATTCATTTCATCTAAAAATCCAAAAATATATTGAAAAATATCTTTAAAAATAAAAAAAAAAAAATGTTTAAACACAGCTTCATTAAGCTGTTTTTCACTTAGATCTAGCTTATGTAAGCTTACTAGCTTATTGTAAGTGATTATTAGATCAAATTCTGTCCAAAACTCAAAAATCCAAAAAAGTCAACAAAAGTCAACTGTTGAGTGAAGATGATGAACCTGGATTAATTACTGGTAGATCAAGCTAATTCTGGAAGAGCTTATCTAAAGATAGGCTTCATTGGAAAATCCCTTTGTTCTAGCTAAGGGATGATTTTGTAAGTTCATTTTCATTTTAAGGTCAATTTTCTGCATCAGTTGAGTTTAGTTAGATTAAGTGTTGTTTGATTGTTGATTTGTGCTTATTAGTTGTTAAGAAGATTAGGTAGTTATAGATTAGTTGGTTTCTAGCTTAATTCAGTTGGTTATAGTGGATTTAGTATTAACAGTTGGTTTAAAAAAAGGCTATGTAGGAACTGTTTTAAGAACATTAGTGAGGAACTGTTCATTTGCATCTAATTTGAGTTTTGATTGAGTATTATTAAGGTTTAGGTTGCTGTTGAGAGTAGATGATAATGATGTTGTAGTGCATTTGAGGTATTTGTTCATTAGTTGCAAAATTTGAAGCATAGGCTGCCATAATAAGCTCTCAATAAGTTAGCATGGATCTGTGGTAATCTGATGGTATTTCTGTGTTTCACATAGTGTTTTTAGCAAGTATTCAAGATTTGAATTGGTTTCAATTGGTTTTGCAAGTTTAGAAAGTTCAAACAACCTGGTCTGCTGCATCAGAAAATCATGTGCAGGGCAGTCATAAGCCTGCTGTTCTAGCTTAATTTGTGGCTTATCCACTTGAGCTTAGGTTTTGATTTTTGGTTTTCAAGTAGTTTTCATAGCTAGCTTCTAGTAGAATATCTGGTATTCAGCTTTTTAGCTTATTTAATAAGCTTATTCAGGCCTGCAAATTAGACCAAAAATCCTGTGTAGACTTGTTTTTTTCTAAATTGTGCCTACTAGCAGCTTTTCTAGGGTTAAATTGAAGTTCAATTGGGATATTAGAATTAGGGCTTTTGTGTTTTTAGAGTTCTCAGTAGGTCTATTAAGCTTTTGCCCCCTTTAGTGTCACCTTATCAGCTTATTATAGTGCTTATTTTGGCTGTGGAAGTTGGCTAGTTTCTGCCCTTTGTTCACCAACAGTGCAGTCAATAAGTGCTTATTCTCTTGTGCTTATTTGAGTTTTCTGAGTTGATTTGAGCTTAATTAAGTCCATTGCATGATTCCTGAGCTTTTGAGATTATTTGGTCATCATTTGCTTATTTTGTGCTTATTTTCAAAGTGCTTATTGGGCTTTTAAGCTGAATTAAGCTCTGATCTTATTTTTCCTAGGTAGAAAACTTAATTTTAGATTTTTTTCAAAAATTTTTAGATTTTTCCAAGTTGTTCTAATATTTTTAAATCATTTAAATAGTTGAAATTAGTTTTTAAATCATAAAAATTAAATAAAAAGTCAAAAAAATATTTTTCTTTTTCCAAAAATTTTCTTTTAATATTTAGAATTTAGGAAAATTATTTTCATAAATTTAGGACTTAGATTTAGAAATTTGCTTTTAATTACGTTTTTAAATTACGTCGCATACGTTTTAAAATTTAATTTCCGTTTTTAGGTTCGTATGCTTAGCTTAATTTTTCCTTTAGTTTAATTATTTATTGTTGTTTGTTATTTCATTATTTGTAGTATAAAAACCCAAATCAAAATCACTCTTATTCACATTCACTTCACGAATCACGATCTCGAATCACGATCCCGAATCACGATCCCGAATCACATATTCCATTCAATCTTCGTCGGGACAAACGACTCGGGTTTTGCATATTTCTTGTGCAATTCCTTGGACTATAATCGACTATATCAGGTATTGATCTCCTTTCACTTATCAAAAAGAAAGTAGGGAATGGTGAGGCAACTTCCTTTTTGGGACGATGCGTGGCTTGGTGATTCTCCTCTAAAGCACACATATCCGAGGTTGTAGGCTTCTAAGTTAAGAGACAACTCTCTTACTGATTCTTTTCTAAGGCCCCCTCGAAGTGGTGTTGAAGAAGAGCAGCTTCTTCTTCTTATTTCCAATACTTCTACTGTTATGCTTCCTAACACCAGTGATAGATGGACTTGGCGGTTGGATTCATCGGGTGTCTTCTCGGTGAAATCGGCTCGTGAATTTATTGATGATTCTTTCCTTCCTAATAGGGCTGTCATTCGGGTTGACCCGGCCGGGTTCGGGTCAACTCGGGTCGGGTCAACTCGGGTCAAGCCTCCTAAAAACATACCCGAACCCGACCCTGTTTAGAACTCGGGTCAACTCGAGTCGGGTCAGTTCGGGGTCGGGTCAACTCGGGTCGGGTCAACTCGGGTTTGGGGTCAACCCGAGTTTTTTGCATTGTAAAATGTTAGTTTTGTCGAGTCAACTCGGGTTCGGGTCGGGTTCGGGTCGGGTCAAGGCTAAAAAAACATACCCGAACCCGACCTTGTTTAGAAGTCGGGTCAATTCGGGTTGACTCGATTGACCCGAATATGATTTTTGACCCGAGTTGACCCGAACCCGGTCGGGTTCGGGTCGGGTCGGGTTTTATGACACCCCTACTTCCTAAGGCAGAAGTTTGTACTCAATGGGTTAAGTATATCCCCATCAAGATTAATATTTTTGCATGGAGGGTCTTTTCGGATAAGCTTCCATCAAGGTTGAATCTTTCTCTTTGTGGTCTTGACATCCCGTCTATTTTGTGTCCTCTATGTAATATTGCGGTGGAATCAACTTCGCACCTTCTTTTCTCTTGCCATTTGGCTCGTCAGCTTATGATTAAGGATGCTGGGAATTAGAGTATCAAGACTTTCTCTCATATGATGGTTGGCTTCTTTGGTTAACAAATCTTCGTGTTACTAAGTGTTTCAAGGATGTATTTGAAGGTGTTTGTTATATCATTTGGTGGGTCATTTGAAAGTTTTGCAATCAAGTTTTGTTTGGAAGTGATTTCCCTCGGGTTGATCTTCTTTTCGATGAAATTGTTCGGTTGTCTTTTAGTTGGTGTTCTAATCGTTGTAGTTTAAATTTTGATTGGAACTCTTGGATGATAAACCCTAGTTCCTTCAATTTGTAATTTTTTTCTAGCTCTTTGCTAGTCTTTTATAAAATGCCGTTCAAACAAAAAAAGATATTGTTGTTGTACGAGTGTGTGTGTGTGACGATTGCTAGAAAAATTGTAAAAACATGCATTAGAGTTTGGAAAGAAATAAAATGAAATATATCTATCTATATCTATATATATATAATAAAAGAAGTTTTTTTTTTTTTTTTTTTTTAAATTGACACGTCATTAAAGCCACCTTGGCAAATAAAGTCAGCTCACTAATGCCAGCTCATTTAAGCCACGTCAGCGGAAGTTGCTAATTCACGATTTATGAGAAATATCAAATTCAATGGGTGCGTCAAAAATTTTTGCCGTGATTTATGCGCCGTTCAAAAATAAATGATTATGTATCTCTTTTATTCGTCAGTAATATTCATCCTCCACTGATACGTATCTCTACTAGGGTGTTGATGAGTGTCTAAATACTCATCATTTCTGTCTCATTTAGACTGCAAAAACATTTAAAAACATGCAGATATGCTTCAAAATACAGGAAATATCATTTGATTGTGTTTTTATGTGTTGCAAGTGCAAAAAGATTGAAAAACAGGTTAAAACGAACGAAGTTTGCATAATTGGCAGTTTCAGTCCCTGAACTTTCACAAGTTGTCAAAATTAGTCCTTTAAAGTTCAAGTTTGCAAAATGGCAACTTAGGTCCCTGAAGTTTCAAAAATGGCAAAACAAGTCCCCCGGTTTTCAAAAAATAGAAAATTATCTTTTATGGTCCTTGTACTATTGAAACTTGGCATGAATGGCCCTTGTGATAAACTTTGGAAAATTATCACTTCAGCCCCCTCAAAAATCCAAATGTTACACAAATGGTCCCTAAAGTTTAAAACCCTTAAACTCTAAAAACAATTAAACCGGATCAAACTTAATTCCCTAAACCCAACCCAATCTTTAATAAACCCAAAGCCCAAACCACAAACACAAGCCCACTCCCACCTTTGTTTAAATAAACCCAATACCAGAGTTTGACTCTGGTCAAACCCGTCTTCCCCAATACCACACTTGCCGCCTAAACTAAAACCATACCACCACACCTCACCTTATCCCTGACATACAACCCCCTCCTCTCTGCTACACTTCACCTAACTGCCAAGAAGCATTTAAAGCTTCTTCTCCACCTCCACATCTAACCAAAAATCCTTAATTGCTAAAAACCTGCTTTTGATATTTTGGCGCCAAAAGTCCAAATGGACGTTTATGATGAATTTGATGAATCCAATGGCCAAGATCAAGTGGGAAAGTCTCAGAGATGTCATCTGAATATCTATAAAGAGAAGAAGTGAGGCAGAGGAGAAGACATCATAGATTTCATAGTTTACGATCATTTTACTTATTGTCATTTTATTGTCTTTCTTAATTACATTTTCATTTAAATGCTTTCAGGATCTTATTACTCTTTGACAAATTGTAATAAACCTATTTACAGTACCCTTTTCAATCTATCTTTACAGTTTTCATTTATGCTTAATTCGTACTTTAATTTTCAAGTCATTTAAATACTGTCGATTATTGTTGTTTATTGGACTTCTTAGCTCACATAAGCTCCTGACAAAGCTTATTTAGCTTTTAGGAACCTTAAAACAAGTTATAGTCATTAAAACAAAAATACCAAAAAGAAATCAAGAAAATCATAGAAAAGAAATAAAAAATCAGTTTATATCATGAATCAAGCTTGGAGCAGGGTAGATAATGGATTGCCCTTGGTTTAGTGCTTATTGGTAAGCTATAGGTGTGGTTATTGGTCCTTGGATTTCAATTTAACACCTTTAAGCCATTTGTAAGCCATTTCATCAATTTTGGCATTCCACTGTTCAACTGCTTAATACTGCTTATTTGTGGTTGTTTTATGCTTATTTGGTGTTTGTTAGTTAAGTTATTGCTTTAAATTATATGCTTGTTAGTGAGTTTAAATAGTTACTTACAATTTCAATTTCACTGTTAAATTGCTCATTTTTGATTATCTGTGCTAAGCTGTTGTTATCTGCATGTTTAAGCTTAAAAAGGTTTAATTTGACAAATTATAACCTTTGGAGTTGATATGATAAGTTAATTCAGTCTAACACTTTGAAAAATTGGAAATCAGTAGTTTATAGGGGTTGTTTGGATTTGCCTGCAAGCCAGTGTTTAAGTAAGTTGTTGTTGTTGTTTATAGTTGTTATCTGTTATACTAAGTTCTATTAGACTTCTTAAGTCAAAAAATTCAGTCTTTATTAGCAAAATAGTCAAAATAGGTTTTAATCTTCATTGTTTTATTGTCTGTTAGGATTTTTAAGTTCATATTCTACATAATAGTGTACAAGTTGTTTATCTAGCTTAATTTAATCTTATTATAGCTTAATATAACATAATCATTCAGTAGATTAGGTTTAAAGTTCACATAAGTCAAATATTAGTGTTTACTTTAAAAATTCAAATTTATACCCTGCACAGGATAACTAGCCAATTTCACAAGCTCACAACTTGTTCATCATTTGGCTTTAGCTTGTGTAATTTGGTGTTTTGTGAAGCCCTCCTGGCTAGCTTGCTATTTGATTGCTTATTGTCCATTAGCTGCTTATTTGGACTGCTTATTTATGCTTATCATGTTCATCAGAAAAATCACTCCCTACACTGATTCATCAGTGTAGGTGAGCATCTTTCATAAGCAAATCAAGAGCTTATTTGTGGACTTGAGCTTGTGATCTTTAGCTTTTTAGGAAGCTTAGGTTCCCATCTCAAAATTTTAAAGCTTATTTTTCATTTTCCAGCTTATTAAATAAGCCTGCTCATAGCTTTTAACTTGTCCCATTTTGCTGAGTATACTAAGTAATCAGTATAAACAAGCTTTTTCATAAGCTCCTCAAAAGCTCACCAGTAGTTCCCACAGGGTGAGCTTGGACTTTTTGGAAAGCTAACCAACCCATCTTGCTACTCCAATATTCACTTTGTGCTTTATAGCTTATTTCATAAGCTTATTTTGCCTCTAAAGTCAGCAGCAGGTTGATGCTCTAGCAGTACCTTGCTTACACTAGCAGTACCTTGCTTATTTGCTTATTCCAAGCTTATCAGTGCTTATTTCTTGTTCCTCTAGTTTCATTCTAGTACCTTTTACTTGTGTTCATCTTATTTTTCCTTTGGTTCCAACTGTGAAGCTTATTTCAAGCTTGTTTGAGCTTGACACATCAATTTAAGCTAAAAAGCTCATCTGTTAAGCTCTTAAGCTTGCAATCTGCTTATTTTCAAGTTCCAAAGTTTTTTGTCTTTATTAAAGTTTGTTATTTTCAGTAGTTAAATAGTTTTGTAAAAGGAAAACCAAGAAAATCAAATTATAAAAAAAAGTGATAGCTTCTATTTAAGCCATTTAGCTTATTTTTCTGCTTTTTCATTAAGCACTTTTCATTTTTATATTTTTCCTAGCTTCCTGTACTTATTTAATATTTCTATAAAAAGTTTTATATTTTTCTCAGATCATTTAGTATTTATTAGAATTTTTATTAGTTTAAAAAGTATTTAAATAAGTAATTAATTAATAATAATTAAATAAATAGTCAAATAAATATTTTTATTTTTCCTAAAATTTTCTTTTATCATTTGGATTCTAAAAATATAATTTTCACATCCGTGGGATTTATATTGGTCAGAATTCACGTTTTATTTTGTACGTTTACGTAATTTTTATTTAAACGTACGTTTTTAAGTTTTAAACGTTTCTAAGTCATTTTCTTTTACGTAATCGTTCTTATAGCTTGTTTAAGTTATTTTCTTTTATAATTACTTAGTTTAATCACTCACAACCTTTTCCTATTCAATTTCACCCGATCACAAATTCGTTCTATTACAGTGTTCACACCTCGTTGGGACTTAACGACCCGGGGATACACTAAACTCCTTTGGTAAATTGTATTGTGCCCTAGATTGTTTGACTCTTGTTGACCATTTACTTGGTCAATATTAGTTGACCGTTTGGGGGCGATCAAATTTTGGCGCTGCTGCCGGGGAGGTGTGCTGCGTAGATCGCATTTGCTGAATCAGTGTTGTTGAATATACATCCATTGTATATTTACCATCCTTGTTCATATTCTCTTATTTTTATATATATATAAAACCAAAATTATCGTTAAGTTAATTCGTTTGACTGATCGATAACCAAAAATATCGTATTTCAAGTTTCCATAAACAAATAAAATCCAAAAAGATTCTTCTTACCCTTTTCTAAGTTTCCATCACTCTAAAGGATTCTTAGACTCGTCTTAGTGCATGCGCACTCGTTCTTCTAGGTCATCGAGCCCTTTTCGTGAGCTTGTAAACATACCTCGAAGACGTCGTAGACGTTCTGCTCCATCAGTCGTACCCGAGATACGTACTGATCCTAAAACTCCTGTCATCATGACAGAAGATCGTCCGATGAATGAGCTTCTCCAAGCACCCTCCGATGGGTACGGAGATGCCATTGTTGTTCCAACCATCGTGGCTGAGAATTTTGAGCTTAAAACTGGATTGATAAACCTGGTAACCCAGCGGCAATTCTATGGTTTTGATAGGGACGATCCTCAAGATCACATTAGATGGTTTAACAAAATCAATTGCACCATCAAATGTAAAAATGTCCCTGAGGAATCAATCAAACTTCTTCTTTTCCCATTTTCCATCGATGGGGCAGCCCGGATTTGGCTTGACAAACAACCCCCTCGATCGATTGAAACATGAGAAGATTTGGTTCAAAAGTTCGTAAATGAATTCTTTCCTCCTTCCAAAACCACGTATCTCAAGAATGAAATCATGAAATTCTCTCAAAGGTTTGATGAACCATTTGGAGAGGCATGGGATCGTTTTAAAAGAATTGCTCCGCAAATGTCCTCATCACGGTTTCACCGATTTGATGCAAATGGACACTTTCTACAATGGGTTAAACCCATCTGACCAAGATTCTCTCAATGCCTCAGCTGGAGGTAATTTTTTGAGCAAATCCACTAAGGAAGCCATTGCACTCATTGAAAATAAGTCAAAGGTCCGCACTGCACGAGCCAGACCATATAATTCTCAGGCTAGTGCTGGTCCTTCTACTTCATCTCCCGTGAGTCAGTCTAGTACTGATACTCAGCTTGCTGAACTCACGAAGGCTATTCAATCTTTGGTTTTCTCCTCACAAAAGAAAGAGTCCGCTCCGCAAACTTCTCACACTGCTGAAATTAAAAAGGTAGAAGTTTGTGTTACTTGTGGTGGTCCTCACGCTTACTACAATTGTACTGCCACCGATGGCACTCCATTTGAAGTTAATGCTATAGCCGGATCTTCCAATCAAGGAGGTAATCAATACCGTCCTCAAATGGAACCAAACTACCGTGCTAGCAACCAAATTGGACCACCTGGATTTCCTCCTCCCAACAATCCTAATAGGATTAATCGTAATCAACAAAAAGGGCAAAACATGCAAAATCAATTTCATGCCCCGAACAATCAATACCCACCCCAAAGGGGTAATCAAGGGTATTCAGCTCCTAATCACCAAGGACCTCTCTCAAATGAACTTGATAACTACATCAAGGTTAATGAGACCAAAATGAGGGCAATGCAAAATCAAATCTCTAATTTGAAGAATGAATTTCAATCTTCAATACACAAGCAAGGAACTGAGCTTAAGAATGAAATTTCAAACAAGATTGATCATTCTCAAAGCGAAGTTAAGAATATGCTTGCCAGTCTCATGAACCATCTCAATCCACCTTCTTCCTCGGGAGGTCTCCCTGGTAACACTGTTGTCAACCCAAGGGGTGAACTCAAAGCTGTCACTACACGTAGTGGTAAAGCTCATGATGGACTCAAGGTGACAAAGGACCCGGTACTTCCCTCTAACAATGGAAGTGCTAAATACGTCCAACCTATGGTTGTCCAAAATTCTACACCCACAATTGCTCCTCAACCGTCAAGAATAGATCCTACTCTTTCACAATTTACGGTTAAAAGTTTGTCAAGCAAACTTAGTGAGCAAAGAACAGCTAGAACTTATTCCAATATCCTCAATGCTGCTCCAATCGGTGCAATTGATGACAGTGATGATGATGAAAATACCAATTTCATCAAAGCTATCACCACTCGTAGTGGTGCTGCTTATGAAGGACCCTCTGGTCCTATTCCTCCTCCGTTGTATGAAATGGAAAGAGAGACGGAGGTTACAACGGACAAAGTGCAAATTCCAAACCCACAAAGTACAGCACAAGTCCATCTTCCGGTTGTCCCGAAAAAGAAATCCAAACAAGGAGTTGTCTTTGAATCTGTTGAAACTCCTGAAGTTGCTGCCCCTAAATCCAAACCTTATATTCCTTACCCATCGCGCTTAAATGAGCAAAAGCTTCGTGAAAAGGCTAGTCAACAAATGGACAAATTCTTTCAAATCTTTAAAGAATTACATTTTGACATAAGTTTTGCGGATGCTATCATTCTGATGCCCAAGTTTGCATCAACAATCAAACACTTGTTAAGCAACAAGGAAAAACTGATTGAAATGGCTAAAACTCCATTAAATGAGAACTGCTCAGCAGTTATCTTGAAAAAGCTTCCCGAGAAGCTTGGAGATCCTGGAAAGTTTCTAATACCTTGTGTATTTCCGGGAATGGTTGAATGCTATGCCTTGGCCGATCTTGGTGCAAGCATCAACCTGATGCCTCATTCAGTGTGGAAGAAACTTTCTCTTCCGGCTCTTACTCCTACCTGCATGACTCTTGAGCTTGCAGATCGTACTATATCACTTCCTCTCGGCATTGCCGAGGATGTGTTTGTGAAAGTAGGGAAGTTCCATTTTCCAGCTGACTTTGTGGTTGTTGAATTCGACGCAGATCAAAAGGTTCCTCTCATTCTTGGAAGAGGATTCCTAAAAACGGGACATGCTCTTATTGATGTATTTGAGCATGAGATCACATTGCGTGTGGGTAATGAAGCTGTTACCTTTAACCATGAACAAACTTCGAGGTACTCCTCAAATTATGATTCTGAATCGGTTAACCGAATCGATGTCATTGATATTGCTTCAGAGGAGTACTCTCAAGAGTTTCTTGGTTATTCTCATAATTCTGTGAGTGGGGTTCCCACCACATCTTCTCTACCTATCATTTCCGACTCTTCCCCTTCTCTCACTCCGTATGAGGGAAGTGATTTCATTATGGAAGAGATCGAGGCTTTTCTCAAGTGTGATTCATTTCTAGAAGGAATTGATAACGCTGAGATTGATCTGGAGGGAGATATTCTTCTTCTTGAGAAATTGTTAAATCAGGACAATTCTCCTCCATTCCCCCCCGTTGAACTTCATAATGAGGAAATCAAGTCAGTTGAGAAAACTGATAAATTTCCTGAGATCAAGTTTAAGGACTTGCCTCCTCCACTTGAATATGCAATTCTTGAGGAGGAAGTTCTTATCTTAATTGCTATTCAGATCTCTCTTCTTCCCTTCACCTACCCAGTGATTTCCCCTATCCTTCACTCATTCGGGAGTGAGGATATTACCTTTGACCCCGGCATTTTCCATCTAACATTGGTTTAAAGCCGGATATATCTCATCGGTGTGGACCTTTCATATACTTCAATGTTTATCTAGACATCTTGAATGAAAGTCCGATTGAGATGGTCTCTTCCACTTACTTCCCCATGAACCAATGAATTCGGGGTCGAGTCAAGCTAGCGACTCGGTTAATAAAAACAATAGTAAAACATGGGTTTTCACCCATGTCTCACCCAAGTGTGGGGGAGATGCCCCACATGTTGTATATATGTACAGTTTTCAAAAAATAAAAAAAATAAAAAATAAAAAAATGTTTATGTATATATAAAATAAAGGCTATTAGTATTTCCTTTTTACGTTCTAAGTGTCAGCATAATAGCCGGTACTTTGAATATTGAGGGCAATATTCAGTTCTAAGTGTGGGGGGGGGGGGGAATTCTAGCGAATTTGATCATATGTACCATCTAGTACCCCATTTTGGCCAAAATTTTAAATTTTTTTTTCTCACTTTGTGTTACACCCGTACCCCGACAAGGTACCATTAATGTAAATATTATGCTATGTAAACATAAGTTATGTACTATAGATTAAGTTATAACTTAATGTGTGACTAAAATAGGAGGAATAGAACTAGAAGGACCATAAGTGTCAAAAGACCAAACTTGTATCTAACTCCAAATAAATCCCAGACTTTAGAGAAGTCTAGAATTGGTTGGATACTTCTTGTTGGTGTCGACATTTTTAGAAAAAGAGAGAAGGAAACCAAAATCATCATTCTAGTACATTGTGGTTAGCAAGAGTTGATCAAGAAGCTTTAGAGATTCCTTAATTATAGTCTCTCCACAAGTAAGTAACTTTCCCCAAATGTGAAAATTAGGGTTCATATGGTGGGTTTTGAGGATTATGGCAAAAGGTAGTGAATTAATGATCTCCTTAGTTAGTTAGTTACTAATTGTAGTTAATCTTGTGATAGGGAGCAATTATAGAAGCCCATTCAAAGTCAAGTAGGAAGCTAGTAGGAGTTGAGGTAAGTATATGAGTATAATCTTTGTAATGTTATGCTATTAATGTTATGATTGTGTTAATGTGATGTTTTATGGAGCTTGTAATGATGTGTTAGCTTGGATCCAATGCTAGATATGAAAATTTATATATATAAATATTACTTGCTTGATCAAGGTAAGTAATAACCCCACTTGATGCTCCTTGTTAATGTTATGATTGGTGGTAATCACCAATCTTGTGTAAATGTGATGTTGATTATACCTTGTATACTTACTAAGTGTTTTCGCTTACGGTTTAGATGTTAATGTTTTTGTAGGTTCTAGCGGAGGAAGCAAGGGTAAGGATATAGCCTAACTTATAGCATAAGAAGGTAGTTTAGAAGATCGGAATTCTTTTGGACCAAGCATATTGAAGTTGGAAGCCCCCAAGTGTTCTTTTGTGTCGTGGGTACACTTCTTTTTATATGGTCATTTTGTTAGTTCACGGTCTTGTGGTCATATATGTTCTTTGTTTATGTTTAGGTCAAGGGTCAAGTTTGTGGATGATTTATGATGTTCATATAGTGTCTAAGTTAGAACTTGTATGGTCAAAGTACTCGTTAAGGGGTGTTTGGTATTAGCATGTTTCTACCCATTTTGAGAAGTTAACGGGTCATGTATGCATGGAATGCTTTTGATATGTTAAGTTAATGGTTATGGTCAAGTTATTTGTGAATTGATAGTAGTATAAATGGTCTTGTAGTGTAATGGGTCATTTTGGGTATTTATGCATAACCCGTCAAATTTTGAGGTACTATTACGGGTGGTCAAACGGGTGATGTTTTTGCATGAAATTAATCTTACGGACATACTAAAGGATTCTGGAAAGTTTCGTCAAGTTTCGAGTCCGGGAGGTCGGGTTTCCAGCCGAGGCTGTTGATTATGCATATTTTGATCAGTAGGGTCTGTCCAGAATTTCTGTGGTGCAGGGTAGATACGGCGCATCTCATTTGAGATCCGGCGTATCAGGTGATGCGGCGCATCTCCCTTTGGGATATGGCGCATCGTAGCTATTTTCTTGTAATTTTGTCTCAGTGAATTGATGCGGCGTATTTAATTCAATAGATGCGGCGTATCCGAGTTTAGGATAATACGGCGTATCACTTCAAATTGATACGGCGTATTGTCTTTTGATGCGGCGTATCCCTGAAAAGGATACGGCGTATCTTGGTCTCAGAAGGGTTGTCTGGTCGTTTTAGAAAATTTGTATGAAATGTTTGGAAGGGTCTTTGAGTAGATGTTCTTGCAAGTATATTTAAAAGGTTAAATGTTATAAGTTATGGTCATTACATGAAGAATTTGTATGAGTTCAATTTAGTCAATCGTTCCCAAGTATAAAGTTCAAAATTTTTGGTATAAGTGGTCACGGGGCGTTACAACTTGGTATCAGAGCTTCGGTCTAAGAGATTTAGGATTTCATTTTAGGATTTCCTAGACTTAGGCCTTGGATAGATGCGGTTAGAGCTAGTGTTTGTTATTTATGTATTGTTTGGATGGTTTTGAGGACCCATATGTTCAATATTTCCATGACTACGCCTGGCCACCGTAGTAATGAAAATACGGGACATATGTGAAATTGAAATCATTTAGATCATACATGAGTGACAAGCTAGGGTGCTAGAATAAGATAGAAATGTCATTCATGCATTGGCTAAGTATTTATAATTGTGTTTAATGTTGTGAATTGCTAATTTTCAGTAAGAAGAAATGGAAACCCCTCACCCGAAGGAAGTCGCGAAAACCACGGCTTCCAAGCATGCCGAAACTTCGGCAAGTGATCCGGGCAATGCTAGTAAGGATAATGAAAGTTCTTCCTCAAACTCCGGAGGCCCTGACTTTAGAGGCTTCACGAGAGATGAAATGAAAGCCCTAGACAAAATGTTAGCAAAAAGAGTGGCTAAGGCTATTGAAAAAGCAATGCCCTTCTATGTTCAACAAACGACGCAAAATCTTAAGGAGCTAATGAAGGAAGAGTTTAAGGAGTTTAAGAAAGAATGTGGTCCGACAAAAGAACCTAAGAATGACAAAGCTACTTACCGGGATTTCACGGCTTGTGATGTGCCACAGTTTACCGGTGTTCTTGATCCCATTGTTAGTAATAGGTGGATAACGGCGGTGGAAGGCGCTTTTCGTACTAGTGGTTGTGAAGAAAGGAAGAAGGTTATCTATGCTACTAACTTTCTTCGTGATAGTGCGAAGACTTGGTGGGAAGGAAAGGTGTGCGAGAAAAGTGAACCTTGGGTAGAAACTTGTACATGGAAAGAATTCAAGGAGTTGTTTAGTGCCGAGTATGCTCCGGTTGAAGAGGTGGACAAAATTCGAGAGAAATTTCAATCTCTCACTCAAACTAACGAGACGGTAAATGAGTTGTGGAGGATGTTTAATGATATGATTCCCTATTGTCCCGAATATCTTGGGAATGACAAGCTTAAGGTTGACAAGTTCCAAAGGATGCTCAAGGATGACATTCTTTTATAGTGAAGAGTTGACTAGCCCGCAAGGTTATGGCTTGTGGTAAAGGCAGTGGAAAACCATAATTGGTAATCAGCTCACCAAGATAATAACTGTATTTTATCTAAGAGTTGGCTAGTCCAGAAGCAAACGGCTTTTGGTAAAGACAAATCAAATCCGTTGACAGCTGATGATTTGCTCAAAATCATTTGGTTATCATTGTACCAAAGTATCACATACTAAAACATTGGCTACTCCAGAAGTAATGGCTATCTGGTAAAGAGAAAAATCCATTAAATTTTCATAAAAGATTGCTAGGGACTAGCAATAGTTTAGTGTGGGGGATTGATGAGTGTCTAAATACTCATCATTTCTGTCACATTTAGACTGCAAAAACATTTAAAAACATGCAGATATGCTTCAAAATACAGGAAATATCATTTGATTGTGTTTTTATGTGTTGCAAGTGCAAAAAGATTGAAAAACAGGTGAAAACGAACAAAGTTTGCATAATTGGCAGTTTCAGTCCCTGAACTTTCACAAGTTGTCAAAATTAGTCCTTTAAAGTTCAAGTTTGCAAAATGGCAACTTAGGTCCCTGAAGTTTCAAAAATGGCAAAACAAGTCCCCCGGTTTTCAAAAAATGGAAAATTATCTTTTATGGTCCTTGTACTATTGAAACTTGGCATGAATGGCCCTTGTGATAAACTTTGGAAAATTATCACTTCAGCCCCCTCAAAAATCCAAATGTTACACAAATGGTCCCTAAAGTTTAAAACCCTTAAACTCTAAAAACAATTAAACCGGATCAAACTTAATTCCCTAAACCCAACCCAATCTTTAATAAACCCAAAGCCCAAACCACAAACACAAGCCCACTCCCACCTTTGTTTAAATAAACCCAATACCAGAGTTTGACTCTGGTCAAACCCGTCTTCCCCAATACCACACTTGCCGCCTAAACTAAAACCATACCACCACACCTCACCTTATCCCTGACATACAACCCCCCTCCTCTCTGCTACACTTCACCTAACTGCCAAGAAGCATTTAAAGCTTCTTCTCCACCTCCACATCTAACCAAAATTCCTTAATTGCTAAAAACCTGCTTTTGATATTTTGGCGCCAAAAGTCCAAATGGACGTTTATGATGAATTTGATGAATCCAATGGCCAAGATCAAGTGGGAAAGTCTCAGAGATGTCATCTGAATATCTATAAAGAGAAGAAGTGAGGCAGAGGAAAAGACCAATCATAGATTTCATAGTTTACGATCATTTTACTTATTGTCATTTTATTGTCTTTCTTAATTACATTGTCATTTAAATGCTTTCAGGATCTTATTACTCTTTGACAAATTGTAATAAACCTATTTACAGTACCCTTTTCAATCTATCTTTACAGTTTTCATTTATGCTTAATTCGTACTTTAATTTTCAAGTCATTTAAATACTGTCGATTATTGTTGTTTATTGGACTTCTTAGCTCACATAAGCTCCTGACAAAGCTTATTTAGCTTTTAGGAACCTTAAAACAAGTTATAGTCATTAAAACAAAAATACCAAAAAGAAATCAAGAAAATCATAGAAAAGAAATAAAAAATCAGTTTATATCATGAATCAAGCTTGGAGCAGGGTAGATAATGGATTGCCCTTGGTTTAGTGCTTATTGGTAAGCTATAGGTGTGGTTATTGGTCCTTGGATTTCAATTTAACACCTTTAAGCCATTTGTAAGCCATTTCATCAATTTTGGCATTCCACTGTTCAACTGCTTAATACTGCTTATTTGTGGTTGTTTTATGCTTATTTGGTGTTTGTTAGTTAAGTTATTGCTTTAAATTATATGCTTGTTAGTGAGTTTAAATAGTTACTTACAATTTCAATTTCACTGTTAAATTGCTCATTTTTGATTATCTGTGCTAAGCTGTTGTTATCTGCATGTTTAAGCTTAAAAAGGTTTAATTTGACAAATTATAACCTTTGGAGTTGATATGATAAGTTAATTCAGTCTAACACTTTGAAAAATTGGAAATCAGTAGTTTATAGGGGTTGTTTGGATTTGCCTGCAAGCCAGTGTTTAAGTAAGTTGTTGTTGTTGTTTATAGTTGTTATCTGTTATACTAAGTTCTATTAGACTTCTTAAGTCAAAAAATTCAGTCTTTATTAGCAAAATAGTCAAAATATGTTTTAATCTTCATTGTTTTATTGTCTGTTAGGATTTTTAAGTTCATATTCTACATAATAGTGTACAAGTTGTTTATCTAGCTTAATTTAATCTTATTATAGCTTAATATAACATAATCATTCAGTAGATTAGGTTTAAAGTTCACATAAGTCAAATATTAGTGTTTACTTTAAAAATTCAAATTTATACCCTGCACAGGATAACTAGCCAATTTCACAAGCTCACAACTTGTTCATCATTTGGCTTTAGCTTGTGTAATTTGGTGTTTTGTGAAGCCCTCCTGGCTAGCTTGCTATTTGATTGCTTATTGTCCATTAGCTGCTTATTTGGACTGCTTATTTATGCTTATCATGTTCATCAGAAAAATCACTCCCTACACTGATTCATCAGTGTAGGTGAGCATCTTTCATAAGCAAATCAAGAGCTTATTTGTGGACTTGAGCTTGTGATCTTTAGCTTTTTAGGAAGCTTAGGTTCCCATCTCAAAATTTTAAAGCTTATTTTTCATTTTCCAGCTTATTAAATAAGCCTGCTCATAGCTTTTAACTTGTCCCATTTTGCTGAGTATACTAAGTAATCAGTATAAACAAGCTTTTTCATAAGCTCCTCAAAAGCTCACCAGTAGTTCCCACAGGGTGAGCTTGGACTTTTTGGAAAGCTAACCAACCCATCTTGCTACTCCAATCTTCACTTTGTGCTTTATAGCTTATTTCATAAGCTTATTTTGCCTCTAAAGTCAGCAGCAGGTTGATGCTCTAGCAGTACCTTGCTTACACTAGCAGTACCTTGCTTATTTGCTTATTCCAAGCTTATCAGTGCTTATTTCTTGTTCCTCTAGTTTCATTCTAGTACCTTTTACTTGTGTTCATCTTATTTTTCCTTTGGTTCCAACTGTGAAGCTTATTTCAAGCTTGTTTGAGCTTGACACATCAATTTAAGCTAAAAAGCTCATCTGTTAAGCTCTTAAGCTTGCAATCTGCTTATTTTCAAGTTCCAAAGTTTTTTGTCTTTATTAAAGTTTGTTATTTTCAGTAGTTAAATAGTTTTGTAAAAGGAAAACCAAGAAAATCAAATTATAAAAAAAAGTGATAGCTTCTATTTAAGCCATTTGGCTTATTTTTCTGCTTTTTCATTAAGCACTTTTCATTTTTATATTTTTCCTAGCTTCCTGTACTTATTTAATATTTCTATAAAAAGTTTTATATTTTTCTCAGATCATTTAGTATTTATTAGAATTTTTATTAGTTTAAAAAGTATTTAAATAAGTAATTAATTAATAATAATTAAATAAATAGTAAAATAAATATTTTTATTTTTTCTAAAATTTTCTTTTATCATTTGGATTCTAAAAATATAATTTTCACATCCGTGGGATTTATATTGGTCAGAATTCACGTTTTATTTTGTACGTTTACGTAATTTTTATTTAAACGTACGTTTTTAAGTTTTAAACGTTTCTAAATCATTTTCTTTTACGTAATCGTTCTTATAGCTTGTTTAAGTTATTTTCTTTTATAATTCCTTAGTTTAATCACTCACAACCTTTTCCTATTCAATTTCACCCGATCACAAATTCGTTCTATTACAGTGTTCACACCTCGTTGGGACTTAACGACCCGGGGATACATTAAACTCCTTTGGTAAATTGTATTGTGCCCTAGATTGTTTGACTCTTGTTGACCATTTACTTGGTCAATATTAGTTGACCGTTTGGGGGCGATCAGGTGTCAAATTGTTTATGAAGTAATACGATTTTTGTCATATTGTTGATGTGTTTACTGTAAGATTTTTGCATAGTAATCTTGTGTGTGGCAATTACGTAACTTATTTTCACAAGCTCTATGTAGATTTATTATTACATATGACGCAAACAAACTGTTTGATGAAATGTCTTATAAAGATAATGTGTGAAAATGATAAAAATGCTTCATTTACTTTTATCAAAATTTGAATTTATTATATGTATGCTCTATTGAACTACAATTTGCATTAAGACAACTTATTTGGTTGTTGTTTGGCTAACATTTTACTAACAAGTTTTAATGATTAATAATGTATTCAGTTCTAGTGCTATACACCATGATGCAACAACAGGCAAGTAGCTAGGTCCATGATTGTTGGAAGTTGTGGATCTATATAGTGCACTTACTTTAGTAAACCATGATGCAAATTAGTAGACATTTTTTACTTATGGAGGTTAGACTCGAGATTATATGCCAAACTATATGATTATTTAACACGTTATTTTTTGCAGGATGTTGATCCTTTTGTGAAGGCTGCAATCATGGGGACTGAGTGGAGTTACAAATACAGTTTGGAGGCCATGCCTAAGTAGTAAGCCAATATCAAACCACTTACTACTAAATGGTCGAATGGGTCAATTTGGATTGTGTTTCACCTCCGACGGGTCAAAAGGACATAAAAATGGCTTTAGAACACTTCGAGCATGTTGATAAATGCATAATTGTGGTTTCAAGGTATACAATTTGCGCATAACATGCTATTTAGATAATTAAGTTACGTGATGATGGAAATTCAGTGTGGTTGACTTGTGCCCGATTGACCAGATTGCTATGTTTTGAGATATAATAACTCAAGTTAACACATTCATGAGTAGATAGATTGAAATTGCCACTTACCTACAATGACAGTCGCCTCCTTATTGTGTCGAAACACATAGGCACTTGGCAGTTTTAATGTTTATTCCCATACACCTATTAATTGTGTTTTCAACTTACTTACTGAGAAGCATATTGGAGCTACCGATTGTATATAGGAAAAGTGAATAATGAAATGTTTTAAGCAATTAGTGTGTCAAGAATGCTTATGTGATTATGTTTTTATAAGTATTTATAAGTTGTTGACATGATATATGACAGTTTAATACTTTGGTGCATTTTCTCTATATGATATAATCTATAATTTTGTTAAAGAACACTCAAAGATCAAAACTATTTCTATTGTTTAGATGTTGTTCAGCAATACTTCAAAATTCAAATATGTACTATATGCTCCAACACAGGTGGTGACTTTTATACGTGATGTCAAAGAGTCGATCAAACATAGGTCTATAAGAGCACTTCCATCGCTTAACGCACTTGGTGCGTTAAAGCAAGTTAAAGGATGAAAGGAGGTGCGTTAAGGGTGCGTTAACGCACCTGCGTTAACCCCTTAATGCCGAGTTAAAGTATGCATTTTTGGTGTGTTAAGGTTTAACACGGTGTGTTAACCATTGAAAGGAGGTGCGTTAAGGTGAGTTTAATGTGTGTTAAGGTTTAACACGGTGTGTTAACCATTGAAAGGAGGTGCGTTAAGGTGAGTTAAAGGTGAGTTAAGGGTGAGTTATGATTGAAAAAGTTTTTTTTTAGTTAAAGGTGAAATTGTTAAAGCTGACGTGGTAGTGTGTTAAAGTTTAACTCCGAGTTATGGTTGAAAGTGCTCTAAGCTACCCGTGTTTTATAAGCTAATGAGTGTCTTTTATGAGTTTCATGAGTCTATACTCTAATAATGATAATGAGTGTCTTTTAAAGATCTAATCTAAAAAAGTAATAAAGTGGCTAATATTTTGCGGACTTTTATAAGCTACCCGTGTTTAACACGGGTCTATAAGCTAGTTAAATTATAACGAGTAATTTGATGTTGCGTGAGGAAAAATAATTCTTTTGTTTTTTTACGTGAACTTTGAAGTCTTGTTTTCAAGTAATGGGCAAAGTCGTTTGTTCAATTTTTGGTTTTCTAGCCTTTTAGTACTTTTTACTATTTTAATATGTCATGTTGTTAAAATTAAGAAAAACTTAACAAAATACTTAATAAATGAGGGTGTGAACATACTGTCTTAATTTGTATAAATTGACGACGTGAATAAAGATCTTATGATCAATAAAAGAAGATACATAAAACATAACGAGTCAAAAAGAAAATGTTAATCTATTCGCGTAAACTTGAATTAGTGTGATTTTATATCGTAACATATTCACACATGATTAATTTAATCTACCACGCATAAACATGACGATTTTCAAAGCAAACGAGTCAAGTTTAAGATGTCACATTGTCACCTCTAATTCAAAACAGAATTTTAGTCATATTTTAAACAATAGAATCCACTAAATTAATTGATAGTGGGATCATTCTTTATTCCAAGACAGAATCGGATCATAAATCAGATTCGGGTGCATGGTAAAGTGGTCGGAGGGAGCACACCGAATCCAATTCAGCAACGGTGCTTTAGAGTGACAGATTGCCGGTTATATAAGTAGAGAAACGGCGAGGTGCGTTCAGTTAAAAAACAATTAATTTTTTATTTTAGGGGTTTCATTTTTCATAAAATTAAAAAAAAATGCGTTTATATGATATATATATTTTTTTTATTTTAGAAAAAAATAAAAATAAAAAATGGTTACAAGGAAATCACAAAAATTAAGTTTTGTAACTTTCTTTGTTAATTTAAAATTTGCAAATTTTATATTTTGTAAAAAAATTGATAAGAAACATTTGATTTATACATAATTTATATTTTTTCTTAATTTTATACAAAATATTTTGTGAAATACAAAGTTGTTTCATTTTAACAAAGTACACCATTTTACATGTTAATCATTTATTGATCAGTAAGAAAGCATATACCGAGTACTTTTTATAAGTCTATTAATGATAAACACGTAAGATGCCATCTCAAAAAAAAATTTAACAAGTATTTTTAGAGCTTGTTTGTTAATTTTTTTTATTAAGTCATGTTTAATTAAGAGATAATTTAATGCAGACACCCTCAGTTTTATTATTTAATATTTTCAGTCATTTTTCTCTGTTAAATATATAAAAATAGTTTTCATATGACTTAATGAATTCAATTTTTTCATATTAAGTCGACTTTAAACGCCACCTTATTTTGCTTGTTATTAGACAACGAATTATGCACAACATGCAACATTTGTTTCATAGTAGTTGCTCATTCTAAAAATATATAAAGTTTTATATGTGCACATTAACACAAAATATGAAAAATTAGAGTTACTTAATGTGTTGCAATACAATTGATAATCGGATGTGTTGACAAAGGCCGACTCAAATATGGGTGTGGTTTTTTTCACCCTCAAAAAGTAAAAATACGCTCCTTTCACTGAATGAAGATCAAGGAAAGAACTTCAAATGTTTAACCATTTAGCTATGGATGTGGTTGAGAGATCCCTTGTCGCCAACAAAGAAAAGAGGTAAAACCAATGGGCCTCCCGGACTTCATATTCATCATTTTTGAAAGCGGGGGGAAGGGATCTTTTTTCTGCAACGGAAAAAAAAACGGAGCAGATTTGACTCGGCACAACCTAAACGTCGAATATCCCTAGCCAGTGAAAAAGGAATGAGTCTACTTCTTTGCTGGCTTGACTCCAGAACTCATAGAGGAAGGAAGCGATGATCGGTCTATCCCATTAAGCGTAATCCCGCTAGCCAATGAAAGGACTACTCTTCTTGGACTGTGAGCGACGACACCAGATCAGAGCTAAGTGAGAGACGAGATTTTTACTTTTTTTTTTTTTTTTTTTTGAGTAAACTCCAAAATACATCCATGTGGTTTGACCAATTTCGCACGATACATCCCTCCCGAAAAAGTTGCAACATACACATCCCTCCGTCAAAATAAGGACTAACGGCGCAAACCATTTCTCCGTTATCTCCTAACGAGATAGAAAATGTTTACACCGTTAGTCCTCTGGGTTAACACTATTTGCACCGTTAGTCATTTTTTACGTTTTCGTCCGTTTTTTTACGTTTTCGTCCGTTTTTTTACGTTTTCGTCCATTTTTTTACGTTTACGTCCGCTTTTTTACGTTTTCCTCCGTTTGGTTTCAAGGATTGACTTAATCAGCTGACTCGAATCATTTATAAAAATTCGAAAAAACTTATAAAAATTCGAAAAATTTATAAAAATTCGAAAAAATTTATAAAAATTCTAAAAAACTTATAAAAACTCGAAAAATTTAGAAAAATTCAAAATTTTTTATAAAAATTCGAAAAATTTATAAAAATTCAAAAAAATTTATAATAATTCGAAAAAATTTATAAAAATCTGAAAAATTTATAAAAATTCAAAAAAATTTATAAAAACTTCAAAAAATTTATAAGAATTCGAAAAATTTATAAAAATTCATAAAAATTCGAAAAAATTTATAAAAATTTATAAAAATTCAAAAAAATTTATAAAAATTCGAAAAATTTATAGGATTCGAAAAAACTTATAAAAATTCGAAAAAATTTATAGAAATCCGAAAATTTAATAAAAATTCGAAAAATTAATAAAAATTCGAAAAAACTTATAAAAATTCGAAAAAATTTATAAAATTCGAAAATTTTATAAAAATTCGAAAAATATATAAAAATTTGAAAAATTTATAATAATTCGAAAAATTTATAAAAACTCAAAAAAATATAGAAATTCGAAAAAATATAAAAGATTTTATAAAAATTCAAAAAATATGAAAATTAAAAATTTTCGAATTCAAAAAAATTTAGAATTTTAAAAAAATTTCGAATTTTTAAAAATTTTACGAAATATTTATAAATTTTTTCGAATTTTTATAAATCTTTCGAATTTTTATAAATTTTTCAAATTTTTATAAGTTTTCTCGAATTTTTTAAATTTTTCGTATTTCTATAAATTTTTTCGAATTTTTATAATTTTGTTTAATTTATATAAATTTTTTCGAATTTATATAAGTTTTTCGAATTTTTCTAAATTTTACGAAATATTTATAAATTTTTTCGAATTTTTAAAAATCTTTCGAATTTTTATAAATTTTTCAAATTTTTATAAGTTTTCTCGAATTTTTTAAATTTTTCGTATTTCTATAAATTTTTTCGAATTTTTATAATTTTGTTTAATTTATATAAATTTTTTCGAATTTATATAAGTTTTTCGAATTTTTCTAAATTTTACGAAATATTTATAAATTTTTTCGAATTTTTAAAAATCTTTCGAATTTTTATAAATTTTTCAAATTTTTATAAGTTTTCTCGAATTTTTTAAATTTTTCGAATTTCTATAAATTTTTTCGAATTTTTATAAATTTGTCGAATTTATATAAATTTTTTGAATTTTTATAAATAATTCGAATTTTTATAAATTTTTCGAATATTTATAAATTTATCGCATTTTTATAAATTTTTTGAATTTTTATAAATTTTTTCGAATTTTTGTAAGTTTTTCGAATTTTTATAAATTTTTTTAAAATTTTTGAATTTTTATATATTCTTTTGAATTTTTATAAATTTTTCGAATTTTTATAAATTTGTCGAATTTATATAAATTTTTTGAATTTTTATTAATTTTTTCGAATTTATTTAAATTTTTCGAATTTTTATAAATTTTTCGAATTTATATAAGTTTTTTCGAATTTTTATAAATGATTCGAGTCAGCTGGTTAAGTCAATCCTTGAAACCAAACGGACGAAAATGTAAAAAAGCGGTCGTAAACGTAAAAAAACGGACGAAAACGTAAAAAAACGGACGAAAACGTAAAAAAAATGGACGAAAACTTAAAAAAGGACTAACGGTGCAAATAGTGTTAACCCAGAGGACTAACGGTGTAAACATTTTCTATCTCGTTAGGAGATAACGGAGAAATGGTTTGCGCCGTTAGTCCTTATTTTGACGGAGGGATGTGTATGTTGCAACTTTTTCGGGAGGGATGTATCGTGCGAAATTGGTCAAATCAAAGAGATGTATTTTGGAGTTTACTCCTTTTTTTTTTGATTTTATTTTATTTTTATAATTTTGTTTATATCGAAAAATATAAACCTGAAAATATAAAATAGAAAATATAAAGTTTAATAAATTAAATGGTTAAAACTAATAGAAACACGAAAAAAAGAGTTTTTTATTTGTCCATAGTACTTTTAAAATTTATTTAACAAAACATAGTAATTTCAAATTTATTTAACAAAACATAGTAGTTTTATATAAAGCTAAGTATTATAGAAAAACAAACAAACTAACTCTATACAAACAAACTAATATGTTTTGTTAAATAAATTTTGAAAATACTATTGTTAAATAAAAAAACTCCGAAAAAAATGATACAAACCTGTATTATACTCAAAATCAGAGGGACAAAAAAAATCTTTAACTTCCACCCGTTTTATGTCATATAGGGTGGGAATAACACACTCGTCTTTTCTTACTAACCGTCTGTCACCTAAAAGTTTTGTAAAGTGACACGCTGGACATGCAAATTAGAGCCATCTCACACGTGCTATGATCTCTAAACTTACACGGTTTTGACCCTTTATATTATAGAACTAGTATCACTCACGATATTCAAAGTTAAGTCACCGACTTGCACAACTAACCATTGTAAAAAGAGTCAAAATTACTTTAGAAACGCTTTTCATAGTTGTACCATACTACCTTTAAAGCAAAATAGTACTTTTATAAGATTTTGCAAGTTCTAGAATATTGTGAGTTTGTGACGACCTTTTTGTTGTACATGTCATGTGGGTGGTGATTTCGCACTTTTTGTACCAATGGGTTGCTTTTACCAAGGCATATTTTGATTAGATTTATGCAGTTTCAAATATTTTTATGCTTGTTGAACAAAAAAATAGGTAACATTTTTTTAAGAAAAAGCAAACCATTTTCATGAGACACTGAATTAGGGCATGGGTTATAGGGGTGAGGAATGAAGAAGATAATGAAAAAAAGGTGTTTGGTAGAATATAATTTAATGACCAATTACTCAAAAATGTGTAATTGTCAATTACCTAATAAATTGGAAGGAGTCCTTTTTTTTCCCTTTTCTTTTCCCCACCATTATCATTATTATTTATTTTTATTTTTATTTATTTATATTTTTTTTTTCGAGAGATTAAACCAAGCACCACCGTAAACACTTGATCAGGAATGCCATGGTATATTCTCTTAAAAACCTTTCTAACTTGTCTTTTTATTACCGCATGTCAGTTAGTCTTATACCGTTAAGTGAGAAAATGAGTCATTTAAACAACTAAATGCATATGTCTCGGTTGAAATCTTGGGACGTTGTTGTGTCTAAGTTGAAAGCTCGATTGTCTAATTGAAAAGTTAAAACTTTATCTGTTGGAGGTAGACTCACTTTGTTGAAGTCAGTTTTGGGTGCTACTCCCATTTTCTATATGTCTATTTTCAAAACTCCTTTAGGAGTGATTAAAGTGATGGAGTCGTTACGGAACAAATTTTTTCAAGGGTCGAGTATGTTGGAGAAAAAAATCTCTTGGGTGGCTTGGAATAAAGTTTTAGCTTCTAAGAAAAAAGGTGGTCTAGGTGTGGCTAGTTTTTATGCCCTTAATCGAGCTTTACTCCTTAAATGGGTTTGGCGGTTTGTGACTCAAGACGATTCTCTTTGGTTTCATGTTATTCAAGCTATTCACGGGCCTCGCATGCAGTTTGATTATCAGTCTAATCAGCCTCCGTCTCTTTGGATTTCTATTCTAAAGGAGGTTTCTGAGCTTAAAAAGAGGGGTTTTGATTTTATAGCTAATTGTTTTAAACGTGTCGGGGACGGTTCGAATACCAGATTCTGGTTAGATATTTGGAAAGGCGGAGTGTCTTTTCGTGATGCTTTTCCTCGGTTGTTTGCTTTGGAGTTGAATCCTCAGGTTTCTGTTCGTGATAAAATGGGTTTTTCTTTGGATCATTCATTTCGAAGGCAGGTTAGAGGGGGTGTGGAATCAGATCAACTTAACAGTTTGGTCGATATTATGAACAGTGTGATCTTATCTCCTTCTCAGGATCGTTGGTTTTATTCGATCTCTCCTGACGGGGAGTTTTCTGTTAAAGTCACTCGCTCTCTCATTGACGAGTTGTTTTTGCCTTCTCATAATGTTCCTACTAGGTGGGTGAAGAGTGTGCCGGGCAAGGTTAATGTGTTCACTTGGAAAGCTCGGCGTGATGTTCTTCCTACTCGAGTTAATCTGATCAAGCGAGGTATTACTTTGGAGTCAGATCGTTGCCCTATTTGTGAATCAAATGTTGAGGATGTTTCTCATATTTTATTCCATTGCTCTTTGGCCCAATCGATTTCTAAGAGGATTTGTAGATGGTGGGAGATAGATTGGAGTCAATGGTCCTCTTTTTCGGAGTGGTTTGATTGGTTCTCTAATATCCGATTAAATTCTAAAGTGAAAAGTCTCCTGGAGGGAGTATTTATGGTAGCTTGGTGGGCTCTTTGGGGTTTCCGGAATCGGTTGGTTTTCGAGAGTTCGTCTCCTAAAAGATGGATGCTTTTTGATGATGTAGTCTTTGCGTCTTTTTTATGGAGCCATAGTAGATGTAATAGGTCGTTTAATTGGGATACTTGGCATAAAACGCCTTTTCTTATTTCTTTATAATTTTTGTTCTAGCTCATTGCTAGTTTATATAAAATTTGCCGTTCAAAAAAAAATCATACATGCATAAGTTACACATAAAATGTGAGAGGATAAACAAGATTATATTTAGGAAAGATATAACATTTCTCATACTCAATTACATTCGTTTAAGAGTCGCAAGTTATAGGGCGGTGTTATACCCGTCATGTTAGTTTCTTTTGCTTATAACTCAACATATACTCTTTCTGTCCCAAATTTATTATTCGTATTTCTCTTTTTGGGAGGTCCTAAAATAGTTGTTTATTACTAAAAATTGGTGGAGAAGTTTGATCGAGTTTCTATATTACTCCTACTGACATTATTAGTAAATAGTACAATTGTTATTCTGCAAAAAGTAAAAATAAGAAACTAATAATTATGATGATTTTCTTAAACTGTGTGTTTTTTGTCGATTAATAATTATTTTAAGGCGGTGAGAGTAAGTGAGTAACATAATACAAAGAGGTCTCCTTCATCTATGGAGTTCTTGACCCTACAGATTTTAATTTAGTTTTTTCTTATTTTGTAAATAAAATAACATACTAAAATAGAAACAATATATAAATAAAATATTACAGTTAAACAGATTTTATACATTTTAAAGGAATGATTGTGTATGGAGAAAAACAGAGACTAACATTATAACACAATAAAGACTAAGGGTGCGATTGTTTTTTCTTTTTTCCCTCTGAACAGCATTTGAACGACACAAATATCTGAATCGGTCAGACATTTTGTCGTTCAGACCGTTTGTTTTTTTTTTTTGTTTTTTTTTCGTTCAGACGCGTTCAGATGCAGTTAGATCTTAATGGTCAAGACCTGAGAGGGGTGTCTTAACGCGTCTGAATGCTTCTTGTTGACACAAAATAACCAAAAAAAAAAAAAAAAAAAAAAAAAAAAAAAAAAAAAAAAAAAAATTCCCGTTCAAACACGAGTTTTTTTTCTTCCCGTTTAGATGCGTTCAGATTCAGACATTTACGCCTCAGATTCAGATTCAGATGTGCGGTTCAGATTCAGATTCAGACCCTCTTAATAAACAAACACCACCTAACTATGTTAACATTGAGAAAAAAAAATAAGAAGAAACATTCATAGTTAAAAATGTAAGAAAATAATATATTCATATTTCTCTAACCTGGAAAAGAAAAGAATACACACAAACATACACCAAGATAAAGGCAAAAAACCAATAAACCGCACGCCATGGCTATGTCGCAAAAACCTAAGACGCCGGTTGCGATGCCATGCCTTGCGTCATAGGCTAAATTTTTTTATTACAACGCATCCCTAGTGGGTGCTCTAAAAACATGTAACTATTTAAATTGAGTTGGCGAAACGCGTTTAAATTTTTTGTCTAAAATATTTTACCCATTTATATTCATTTTGTGATAAGGTATTCTTTGAAATTGTGAAAAGTTGTGTTATTATAAGTTTTTTAACTATTAAGATTTTTAGTTATTAGTGAATTTAAATACTAGTATTAAGATTTGTGAAAAACTGTTGTTGTAGTTATCCTTCTTGTTGTCGTTGATGCTATGTAGCTGTTTCACATCTGCTTTTCAAAAAAAAAAAAAAAAAGCTGTTTCACATCTAAGTATATACCGAAACTTTCTAAAATTACGTTGTTTGTATTGCGTCACAACAAACAACGTTGAGTTCACTATAATATATGTTTTCTTGTACATCATTTCGTTGAGAACCAATTCATTCTATATTAAATAATAGTTTGATTGAATCCACGCTAAAATTTACCCCAATTTTAGTTTTAAAAATCACTTTAAATAACAAATTTAGGTTTCGATTTCCATTTCCATTTAATCTAATCATGTATTCTTTTAATCGCCACAAATTATGACCATTTTCAAGAATTCAAATTCATCAAAATTAGGGTTTCATTCAATTTGAGGTAAAACAAAATTACATAACAAATTTCTATTAACAAACCCTAAATTAACATCAATTCTTCATCTTTTTTTATTTTTCTAAAGTTTTTCTCATGAATTCTCAAAGAAATCACACATTTATGAAAACACCCATAAGGTGTTCGATGAAATGTCTTAATAAAGTAAACTTGATAAAATTTTATAATTTTATGAGGTATTAAATGTGTTACATGTATTTAGTTGCAATGAAAAGGTCTACGAACTTGGACCTATTTCATTCCTTGTCATCATAAACCTCATATCACTATAGTGACTCAATTTATAAACATCTTCAAATTTATAAACCTTTTCATGAACCTCTCATAATGGATGCATTAATATAAATGATTTAGCAATTAATAAAAAATTTAAAATTAGATTAAAAAATCAAAATATTGATGAACAAAACTTTGAATATGCAATTGTACATCAAAGAAAATTCAACAAGAATTTCATCAAAAAATATGAATGAAACAAAATTGTTCATCAAGTAAAAGTTCATCAGTGAATATTTGAGAAGAAAGTTGTTCATCAAAAAATGTTGAGTAAATAAAATTGTTCATTTGAAAAACAAAAATGTTTGTTATATTTATCAAAGAATACATGTTCAAAACAAAATAATAATAATAAATAAATCAAAGAATACAAAAATGTATGTTATGTTCGTCAATACAAAATGTTCATCAGTTTAAATTCATCGATACAAAGTGTTTATCAGTAGAAAATGTTTCATCAATATAATCAATATTCTGTCCAGGACAAACAAAAAATAAATGTTAACATCTGATAACTTTTTAGATTTTTTAAAAGGTAACCAACTTCTTATTTTATACTCATCCACATTATTATTATATTGATATCTTATCTGTAGACCAACAATACAATACTATGCAGAATACTAGGGTGCCAATTTCTGACCCGATATGAAACCTAACCTAAAACTGACACAAAAATTAATAGGTTCGGGTTGAGTTTAAATAGATTTTGGGTCGGGTTTGGGTCGACCCATCTAACCCGTTTATTAAACAGGTCAGGTTCGGGTTGTGAATAAATTAAGTGGGTCGACCCGCCAACCCGTTTAAGATTTTTTTTCTTAAATTAAAAATTATTTATACTAGTATTTTATTATACGGGTTAAATGGGTTAAACGGGTCAACCCACAAACACATTTAACCCGTCTAACCTATTTAACTCATGTAATGTGGCAACTTTTGTATAAAAAACGGGTTAAATAGGTCAACCCAAAACCCGTTTAACTTTTTCAACCCGTGTAACCTATTTAACCTGCCAACCCAAGTATATATACGGGTTAAATGGGTCAGGTTTGGGTTATGTGTAAACAGGTTAGGGTTGACATAGCTAACCCGATGATTTAAATGGGTCAGGTTCGGGTTGGGGTTTTCTAACCCGCCAACCTGACAACCCGAACCCAACCCGAATTACCACCCCTACAGAATACAATTGAAAACGTTAAAAGAGAAAAGACATCCACCAACCAGACCATGATATTGTACGACTGTGCTTGCCATATTTAAGGAAAGCATATTCGATTACACTTTGACACTTTCGGTACTACGTACGCAGGACTCATAATCTTATTATGAGCAAAAGCTACTATTAGCAACGGCATGGCTGATTAATTCATTACTCCGTATAAAAATACTTTATATGTTTGGCTATATCTAAATTGCCTTGTGATTATATACAACAAGACACTATACAAAAAGATGGGATAAATATGTTTATAAATGAAAGGAAAAAAGACATTGCCAACGAAAGCATGTAACAACGTTTTTCAACTCTTTCTCATCTGAAAAAGGGATGCTTAGATTATTATTTTTCAAGATATGATGTTATATTGAATAGTTATCAAATCATGTATAGAATAAAATAGGACCAAAAGTTTTCTACCTGCTAAAGAAAAGAAGTAATTATAATATGTAACTACGAGTAAACACATGATCACTAAGGTGGTGTTTGTTTTTTTTTTGTTTTTGAATATCTTAACAGCTTTTTAATGTCTCTTAATGAGCCTAACCTCTTAATCAGTCAGACATTTTGGGCGTTCAGACTGTTTGTTTTTTTTTCCCGTTCAGACGCAGTTAGAGGCAGTTAGATCTTAATGGTCTAGATTTGAGAGGGGTGTCTTAATGCCTCTTGTTGACACAAAATAACAAAAAAAAATTTAGTACGAGCAATCAAATGACACAACACCTTACTTTAACAAGATTTTCGATTCAGATTCAGACATTTACGCCTCATATTCAGATTCAGATGTGCGGTTCAAATTCAGATTCAGAGTCTCTGAATAAACAAACACCACCTAATTAAAAGCCTACTCGATAAGATATAAGTTTGTTATAATATTCAAATGTTTGACTTAAAATGAAAAATATTTATTTCTTTACAACCTATTAGTTTTTGAAGTTAGTGATTCATGAAGACGGTAACTGGAGCTGGGAGTTCAGTATAAGGGTGTTAATCGGGTCGGGTTGGTCGGGTTCGGGTCAAAGTCGGGTCAAGGCTAAAAACAATACTTGAACCCTTACTTTATTTAAATTCAGGTTAGTCGAGTTCGGGTCAAGATCAATTCGGGCCAGGTGCATTCAGAATCGGCTCAACCTGAATATAAGTAAAATATACCAAAATTGTCTATTTGTACTCGTTTAAATAGATAATATATAAAAATTAACAAAAATCATTTTTTGGGTCAATCAGGTAGACCCAAACCCGAGTTAGCCAAACATTTTCAACCAGATACCCGACCCTATTTGGTATTCGGGTTACTCAGGTTGACCCGAATAAAATTATTGACCTGAGTAACCCGACCCGATTTCAGACTACTCGGGGAACAATGGTCTCGTCTAAGATGTTCACATAACGGGATATGGACTCCGGTCTCATTTTGACGTTGAACGGAAGCATGAACTAAAACCCTAACACGGGTTAAACAAATCACACAGGATTTAAAGATTAAAAGTCAAGAACTTAATTGACAATTGAATGTTTAAACAATGAACTCAAACCCTTTATTTATAGGGAAGTAAATCTTAAGAAATAAGAAATCTAAATAAAGTAAAAGTCTGACTTAAACTATAATTATAACTTTTAATTATCCACCCCTCTACGACGTAGAGAAGGGTTTCTTTCTATTACAAAAGAAATATATTTTTAACAATTTTAAAAAGAATTAAAAAATATAAGGTTATATCACGATTTAAGGTTACAAGAGGTGTCAAACAATTCTTATCGCACAACATACATAACCTAAAACCATCTTCTCTTTATAACACCTGCAGCTTCCATATATAATTCTGAAATCATCACAATTCTCACACACAACGCTCGACGACCTTTCAACAATTTTTTTAAATTCACATGTTTCAAGTAGTAGGGTTGTAAACGAACCGGACGAACACGAACGGAGCCTTGTTCATGTTCGTTTATTTAATTTTAACCGGACAAATAAACGAGAACGAACGCTTAAACGGACGAATTTTCTTGTTCATGTTCGTTTATTAGGAAAATGAGTTGTTTCGTTTATGTTCGTTCATTAAGACACTAAACGAACGCTAAACGGATATAAACGATCGAATATAAATAAACATAGAAAAGCAAACATAAACTTTATTAAATTGTGCATCTAATATTGATTTATAAGTGTTGTTTTGTTTAAACTTTAAACAAACTAATTTTAAAATTATACAATTAAAAAATATGATATCCGAACATAAATAAATAAATGATATATAAACGAAAATTAACGAACGCATAATCGCACGTTTACAAACATAAATAAACGGACATGACTTTTGTTCATGTTCGTTCATTTAACTAAACGATCGTAAAATATTGTTCATGTTCGTTCATTTAATAAATAAACGAACATAAACAAACTTTTTACCGAACGGTTCATGAAATGTTCACTACATCTCCAATGTCACACCCGCCTATAAATACCTTAGGGAGTCGGATAATCATTTTCAGTATCTTGTTTCGGTTTGTATCATTATAATTATTTTTCACAGGCTATTAACTTCAAATTTTATGCAACTACTGTAAACAGAAAAAGGATATGTTAGCTATAAAATTTTGATTAGAAACCAATTTCACACAGTCGATCACTTCGAGATAAGATTCAAAATATATATTCTAGGTATTGTCTAAGAGTATTTGTTAATGGAAAAAAAGAGAAAAGTCCAAAATACATCCCTGTGGTTTGCCAAAAAACCGATTTACATCATTTTTCTTTTTTTTGGAACAAAATCATCCACCGTTAGTAAAGTTGGCACAAATACATCCCTCCGTTAGTTATATCAGTTACTATGGACTAACGATGCAAATGATTTTCCGTTATCTCCTAACAGGAGTTAAAATAGTTGCATCGTTAGTCCTCCTTCAGTTAAAATTTTTGCATCGTTAGTCCTCATTGACTATAGAGTTAAAATATTTGCATCGTTAGTCCTCCTTAAGTTAAATTTTTTGCATCGTTAGTCCTCATTGACTATAGATTTAAAATATTTGCATCGTTAGTCCTCATTGAGTTAAAATATTTGCATCGTTAGTCCTTTGTTACGTTTTCGTCCGCTTTTTTACGTTTTCGTCCGATTTTTTACATTTTCGTCTGTTTTTTTACGTTTTTCAATGTAAAAAATCGGACGAAAACATAAAAAAACAGACGAAAACGTAAAAAAACAGATGAAAACGTAAAAAAACCGGACGAAAACGTAAAAAAACAGACGAAAACGTAAAAAATCGGACGAAAACGTAAAAAATCGGACGAAAACGTAAAAAAACAGACGAAAACGTAAAAAATCGGACGAAAACGTAAAAAAACAGACGAAAATGTAAAAAATCGGTCGAAAATATAAAAAAACAGACGAAAACGTAAAAAAACAGATGAAAACGTAAAAAATCGGACGAAAACGTAAAAAAACAGACGAAAACGTAAAAAATCGGACGAAAACGTAAAAAAACAGACGAAAACGTAAAAAAGCGGACGAAAACGTAACAAAGGACTAACGATGCAAATATTTTAACTCAATGAGGACTAACGATGCAAATATTTTAACTCTATAGTCAATGAGGACTAACGATGCAAAAATTTTAACTTAAGGAGGACTAACGATGCAAATATTTTAACTCTATAGTCAATGAGGACTAACGATGCAAAAATTTTAACTGAAGGAGGACTAACGATGCAACTATTTTAACTCCTGTTAGGAGATAACGGAAAATCATTTGCATCGTTAGTCCATAGTAACTGATATAACTAACGGAGGGATGTATTTGTGCCAACTTTACTAACGGTGGATGATTTTGTTCCAAAACAAAGAAAAAGGATGTAAATCGGTTTTTTGGCAAACCACAAGGATGTATTTTGGACTTTTCTCTGGAAAAAAATTAAGAAGAAAACCCACTTTATAACTGAACTCCATATTTACATACTCGTTTTCCATACTTTGAAGGTTTTTGCCACAAAAAATAACGGCAACACCGATAAACTATACATATACATCTACGATTAAACACTTTCTACCTCTCATTCTAAACAAAGCTAAGTGTCTAGTGTCATTAATACGGAGAATATTTGTATAATATTAAATTAAAAGAAACAAATGACAAAAAAAAAAAAAAAAAAAAATTCAAGTGCCGAAAATTTATCTACGAGCAGCATGAAGAGGGCATGTCTCCATGTTTTCTAAGATCAAAGATCCATTGCCAGGTTATTGAGGTTCTATTGGGTGCCAAGTGGCACATACAGAAAACCATTATAGCTTCCTGAAGTCTGCTCTGCTGCCAATACGGATGCTGCTTTAATTACTTGAATATTAATTGGCTAGAAGACCCTTTAAAAGCGACCAAAACCATGGTTGTTTGGAAGAAATTTAAGGTCCTCGATATTAGTTTAGAGCATAGTGGACTCGTTCAAGAAGTCGCACAACCTTATTAACATTGATCCGTAAATGTGGTGGCTTTGAACTTCTTGATGTGTAGGCCTTACGAGGGGCTAGGGGTAGAGCTAGTACATCTTCTTGTTGGGTATTTGTAAGCTCCAAAAACTGAGTTAACATATCACCATCAAGTATTCTAGGTACGCCTGCCTGCAAATTTGGATGACATGCATGTAAAAAAATAATATCAGTCAAACCGTACAAGTATCAGTCAAACAGTACAAGTATATGTGGCAGGGTGGGTGTATCGGACAAAGATTGGTGCGGGTTGAAACAAGTTTTAGTACGACTGGAGCTGACCCACACACTCGACCTATTTATAATTTAAATACCATCAATGATTAGTGTGTTAATTATGATTACAATTATAATCTAAATACTGAATAAAACGGTTTTGGAGGTTATATGCATCAAAGATAGACTTTAGGCAACTTTTAAACTGTTTGACCCGTTCAACCCAATTGAGCCGCTTGAGATAAAACACAGCCCAGATGGACGCATTTACAAGAATATGGGATTAACCTTGCGGCCTTGCCACTTCTAGGTACCAGCTTTGAGGAAGTAAAAATGATATAAAATCTCTTTGTAGTTAATGCACAAGTGACATGTCATGCTAGCAAGTAGACAAACACCGAAATGCTGGAAAGCAATCATGATCTACCTGCTCATATATAATCTAAAGATATTGCAATAACTAGGATATAACTGTGTACTTATCTTACCGAACTTTGACGACTGCGGAACTCATAATGATCATTCCCGAGAATAGGAGCTGTCAATGGGTGAACTGCAATCCTGCATTGTACATCTTCCAATAGCTCATATTCATCCCTGAAAGATAAGAACCGGTTTGAAAAGTATGTACTTAAAATAGATCCAATAATAATACAATCATTAAACACATATGAGGTTGTAAAAAAGAAAACTAATTAAACAGAAGTTGCTTGTTCATTCAAAGGCTTATATGTTATATTGAGATGACCAAATGAGACACAAAACACCTAAATAGCCAAAGTAAGACCTACAAAATAAGCTCTTTGTAGTCGTAGCCAGAAAAAGTAGATTCTAAATATATATACTAGACATTAGAGGTGGCAAAACGGGCGGGCCGGGCGGGCACGGGCACGGGCTAGAACGGGCACGGGCTAGAACGGGCACATGTTATACAAATCGCTTTATAGAAGACCAAAAATAACGAAATAAATTCCTTAAACGTAATACTTCATTTATATTAAAAAAAATTAAATATATTATATATATATAAGTTTTTCTTTAAAAACGATTATAATGTTCTCCAATTAAGAGAAAATATGTGCCCGTTAGTGCCCATTTAATTTTTCAATGGGCTAAATATGCCCATTTCAAATAAAGGAGGGGGCTAAATGTGCCAAAGTCTTTTACAAAGTAGCCAAAATTAGCCCATTTTTTATTTGGGCACAAATTGCCACCTCTACTAGACATTTATAAAACAGGTTAAACCTTTCAGAGGCTCAATAAAGAGCATAGCGACTAGGGTGGCAAAATGGGCAGAATGAACATATAAAATACAAATAAGGCGGAGGAAAGATGCAAATTACATACAAGCACCGAGTTCTATATCCCAATTTCTTTCTTTTACTTATTTGATTTTGGTGATCATAATAGATGCCAAACTCATTTGATATTTAAACAACATATAAAATCATACCCAGATATAGGAACAAAGGTCATAATGCTTCCTAACAATGTGCTTGCCACAATACTACTGTGTGATAAATCCATAATTGAACTAGCAATGTCGCAGTCCCTCATTTCATCATCAGCCAGAAGTTTGTATGAAAATGAACCCTACAAAAATGATCAGCAATAATGATTAGAAGTCATTAAATACACTCATTTAAGCTAATCATTAACTATTAAGAAGTAACGAACTTGCCTTTCTGATGCTCATTGCGACCTCACCCATATAAAAGGAAGAACAAACCTTTAAGTTGCATTCCGGACTTGCTTTATCTGTGTCATAGCAATAAAAAATCTAAATACGAATATCAAAAGTAACATACTGATTACAGCACGTGATAGAGCTTTAGCCGTTAAAAAGGAAACTCCTTAACATGCATATAAATAAGCTAGGAAGAATATGGAACTTCACCATAGCAACATGCAGTTGAATATCACATGCTCAGATCAAGAATATTAAAGTGAACTAAAGGAAAAAGCTCACCGCCTGAGTGATGTGAAGAGGACAAGACGGAAATGTTCCCCTTGCGATCTGAAACGACAGCTGTATCTTTATTCATAAGCAGGCAATCGGCAACTAACCTCTGAACAGGGTCACTGTATACTTGCTCCACCTTCTTCGCATCCTGTAATAGCATTGTGATTAGAACAGACAAATAGAACATAACTCTCATACTTTTGTATAAGGAGTGGCAAATGGGTCAAACAAGTCCTTTTTAAAAATAGGTCATATTTTAGTACTTGACACTTGAACACAATTCTGTCCATACTTTTTTTTCAAAAAAATTAAAGCATTAATTATGATTACAAAAACAATTTTCCAAATAAAACACAGCCTGAACCAACCCATTCAACTTGCGGGGGTTTCAACCAGTTTGACCTATTTTTAGCTAAATTTTCTTATATGACGCGCATAGTCGCATACCCTTTTTCAAATAAAACACAGCCTGAACAAACCCAATCAAAAGTAAACACATCGAAATTGCCACTTTTATGTATAACCATCAGATATAAAAAGATGAAACGATAATATAACTTCAGTTAATACGGTAAGTATTGATTGACAACCTCATCATATGCATAGAAAAGAATGCCATCACGACAATCACCAACAGCGATAGTTTTATAGTGAGTGGTCAAAGTCATGATCATAAACCGTGTCCTTCCAACAGCCAATCTTTTGACCCTTAAAGAATTATCATTCTGAAAGCTGCAGACATAAAACTGGGAAGAACATAATTAAACATTAGAGACCGCCAGTTTCAAACAGCTTCATTAGCATAGCCAATAGTTCACAAAAAAAAAATAATAATAATAATAAAATAAATAAATAAATAAAATAAAAGCTGGAAACTTACAGCACTGCCAGCAGAGGCCAAGAAGTAACAGTCAAGATAAGGACAGATGGCAAGTACAATCCCACGCATATTGGTTGAATAAGCTAATCTCAAGTTCCATGGTTCAGTTTCTTCAAGTTTCATCCCGTCAGAACTATTATCATCAGGGCTGCTGCAATGACTACTGCTTGAAAGTTGCTCAGTTCCATAACCACTGATTTCACGAAAAGGGGAAGTTCGGAGGGAAGATGAGCCAGCTTTTGAATAAAATGTCATTGAGCCACTATCTGAGTTTTGTTTGTGCTCCAGGCATAGGACTATTAATCTGCCTCTTGTACTGTTGACAATAATCAAAGCCAAAAACATATATAAAATGGAATAAGAATGGTTATAAAAATGGAATATATTCTTGTGTACATGCAAGAGAACTTCTTGTCAACCAACAATCATAAGTTTCAAGAAATATCCAAAATTATAAATTTTGATTTAAGGTGATCCAACCCAACCCTATTCACAAGAGAAGATGATGATGTGGTGGTTGGCATAGCATTAATCTTGACCATGTTGACTCTTTTTAGAGGGTTAAGTAACTTTACTTTGTGTTTTTGTTCACTTAGGTTACTCTACTATTTTTTCACTCACCTAGATCACTGAATTTACTAACATGATATTTAGGTTACTTGACTTATAAAAGTCATATGTTGAGATCCGTGAACTTTATATTTAGGTTACTTAACTTAAAGAAATTATACGTTCAGATCACTCAGTTTAACCCGGAAAAAAATAGTAGAGTAATCTAAGTGAACAAAAATGCAAAGTACAACAACCTCTGTATGTATTAACCCGACCTAGTGTCTCCCGACAACTTAGATTACTTGCAGTTAAACCATTGTTCTAATGAATGTACATAAGTTACCACAGTTTTAGCAAAGCTAATGAATTTTGGACATCCCGGAACATTTAAAACGAAAGGTAAGAAAATGCCATTGTTGGTAAAGAAAAACTGCTAATTTTTGCAAATTGTGGTGTTCTTTGCATTATGACAAAACAACTGATGGTCTGTTTGCAATACTGAGCCAAGTATGTTTGAAAGTTAATGTCTAAGAGAAAAAATAAATCAACAGTAACACGAACAAAAAGATCAGAAAAATCATAGAAGGTATAGAAGATCACAAAGGTAGGCATGAAAAGAAATTTCAACCTTTCAGCTTCACCACTTGGCATTATAGCAGGACCAGCAGAGAGACTAGTACCCACCACCAATATTTGTTCACTCCCCACCTTCAATAATTGCATGCACTTCCCTGTTTCCCCGGGATCAAACTTAAAAGATGATAAAACTGAACCACTCAGGGGGTCCACGCAGCATATATCTGATGTACATGGATCATCACTCAAATCTGTCCTCAAAACCAGTAATAATCTGCTATCAGCATGATATAGAACCTTTCGTGGTGTGCCTCCAAGATGAAACTTCTGGACATTCAGCCTCTTGTTGTGCACCATCTCCAACTACAGCAACCACATTAAATTCGACTAGAATCAGCAGGGCAACAAGTTGGCAAAAAAGAAACTTGTATAAATAACATAACTCAAACGAGCAAAACGCCTCTTTTTTGCACAAAAATTGCCTTTTAAGTCTTTTAATCTATTTATTATATTTAGTCAGAATTTTCCAAACACTCAAAAATAGTCAAATAGCTAATTCTCTAAATTTTTATATCACGTGATCAGTTTCTAAAAGCACATTAAAACACCCCTAAATCCAATGGATTGGTATGATAGTTTTAGAACCTTACCAAATGGAGACTGTTCTCTGAGACAAATAAAATTCCATTTGGACATTCACTCGAACACACAGGAGTTGCATGGGTGGAGGCTTGGAAAGATATAGATGTGTATGAGAGGCTGTGCCTTGCAGTATGTAATAACCAAGGCCGGTCACTGAGAGCAATTATATCAGCGTCGGGAAAATCGTTCAACGGAACCAAAAAAGCTGGAGAGATGCCGATTCGACGGATAGAAATTAACTTGAGATTTACAGGGTAATTGTCCTTTACCTCTTCAGATACAATGGACGAATGCATAAATGTAACTGAATTAACATATGGTTGTGATTTTGGAGATTCTAATGATGAGGTTGTAGAGACAGATGGCCACTCAAATCTTAGTAACATACCGTTCCTTAACCCCGAAAGGATATAAATCCGGTCAACTTGTACAAGCCTTGCATCCTGAGGTACAGAGCCACTAATGGTTGTTCCAGTGCTGTTCACTAATGAAATCCCCCCTATAGCAAGAGCTTTGATACCTTTACCAGGTATAAAAGATAGAACCTCAACTGAAGGCCTATGTGTGCCAATAACAAATGTATTTCCAATTTCGACCCCATTTGTAGGATCAATCTTATTCGAGCTAAACGGGTCTTCTTGTACGGGTTTTTGCGGAATGGAAATGCAGGACAATTCGTACTCCAATCTGACACTTTGCATGTGGTATATATCATATTGATAATCTGCCAGTTGTCTTACCCCAAGAACAAATAAGTAACACGGATTTGAAGTTGCAACAACTATAAAACTATGCCCTACGGCACCGAGACTAATGGTCGTGTTATCAGGGGACCAAGATGTCCAATTTGGGGACGGGAACGGAATGCCATCGGGGTGAGCTGCAGCCGTAGGTAAAGTGAGTCGAACAGCGGTCTGGTGGATCTGAACCAGTAACCCATCACCGATAACACCGCATGCCAGAGTGCATACATCGGGGCAAAAACCAACCGAATCGGTAACATCAGTGAAACTTACACCAACTGCAAGCACACGTGTCTCTTCTACAAATGATAGCACTAGGAAAGAATGGTAACAATTGATTAAATTCATTTTAATTGCCCATGTACCTGTGATCCCTTGATAATCAGGGGCGGTTTTCAATAGTTTCTCTAAACTGATGCCATTTCGGATAACTCTTAATGATCCTTCAGGTGCAACTCCACAACAAGCAAACATTTGTTCATGTTTCTCTTCATGGTAATCCACAAGTGACATATCTAAGATTGGTGAAATGTTTTGAACTGGACTTTTATAATTTAGTTTTCCTTCTTCAAATTTCAGTACCATCCCATCACCCATTTCAGCAAGTGCAGTCAAAAATCCATTTTCAGTCCATAAGAGCTCTTTACATGGTAAACCTCTATAGAGACAATCAGAGAGGTTAACTTTGAGACCATTTAACTCGGAAGAAATCTCGACCATAAAAAGCTCCCCGGTATCCAAACAAAAAATCATTCTTGGGTTTTCTACATTTCCCGGTTCCCAACACCATGAGCACACACGGTTGGATGTTGACTTTGATGAATAACCGTTATCATCATCTATATTCATGGGATCATCATCATCATCATCATCATCTTTAATTATGTCTTTTAGCTCCAAAAGAGCAGATGCAGCAACATTGCATATGTTACCTTCTTCATCGACATCATTTGTTCGATATGATTCCTCAATGAAATTATGGTCATCGACCGCTGATGGTAAAAAGTTTAGACTCGTTCTGTATACACATAAGGGGCTGTGTGGATCCCTAAGATCCATTAGAAGAGCATCACTAACTCTAAAGAGAAATGCAAATCCATAAGAATGGGGAACTTCAACTATATCATGTGCTAGTGGTCCAAGCTCGGCATACTGGGATAGTACATGGACAAAATTGTCTGCAGTGTCCCACTCTATTAACAAAAGCTCATTAAGAAGCGATCCTTTTCTGCAAACATGAAAAGAAAATATTACCAAAATTCCAAGTATGTGCGCCTTTTGAAATTGATAGTGTAATTTTGAATAATCAACAATAATAAGATCGCCTGTAAAAGATAGTGCTTGGATGTGCTTTGCAATTTGAGTAATAAAATCTCGTAATCATATGTTTGAGTGTTTGACAAACTTTAGCTAATTAGGAAATCTGAATAATAGAATGACCAAATAAGAAGTTTTGTGAAACTAATTATTTGACCCCTAACTTATTAGATTGTTTGATCCTAATTATTTTATACATTATGATTTTGTTTCTGATTATTTAAGGGTTAATTAGCAAAATCTGCTTATCCAAACATCATAAATTGATCAAATAGAAATCAGTCCCTAATACCCCCCTGACTCTCAGTTCTATTAATTTATCAGATTAACAAGTCCCCATGTAGATGCAATGCATCGCCATACCTATTTAGAAGAATTGCTAACACAGGGTTTTGCTCCTCACTTATATGACTCATATCTTTCGATATAAAGCACATGCTCCATATAGTACCATGTATACCAGAAATTCCAGTGCTTGTACTTGTTGTCTTTTCATTGTCAGACGGACAAAATAATTTCTGCAGCCAAAAATTGAACAGGCATCATACATCTTTCTTTTTTGGTAAGACATTATAGGCATTGTAAATCTTAATTGATAAGTAAAGTACTATCTTTTTTAATATTTGATTGCTGTGACGTTAAGAAGCAACATAATGATGGCAGCAATTTAACCTTATCGATGATGTCAGCGCCACCAGAACTAGAAACCGAGAAGAGAGCCAAACGGTCCTCGTATGCACAGGTAGCAATGAAACAGCCACTGAAAAATCACAATTATCAAACAGTCACAGTTGTTAGTTACACGAATTGATACTGATCCCCTTCACAGTAAGTTAACCAATAGTAACTTACTTGGAATCAACAGCCAACATTCTGCCGACATGATGTCGTAGATTTCCAGGTGAGCTAGATAGTTGAATGTGTGTCAAAGGAAAGAACCTAAGCAAGAAACAGGTGCATAGAAAGAAAATATCAAAAAAACAATGTAAATAGAAACAAAATGACCAATAACACCTTCATGATAATTGAACGTATGAACAAGAAAAAGAAAAAACCTATGCATTTCATTCGAGAATGTGAGGACCGTGAGGTTTCCAGAATCTGAGGTAACAAGCAAAAGGTCCTTGCCTTGTACCTAAATCATATATACATGCAAGCAACATTTAACAAAATTATCGTGCATTGCCCGGAGATATTTGTTCAGATACTTTAAAACTTATCATCAAGGATTAGGTTAGCAGAATAAGTGGGGCGAGCAAGTTGGGTAACGGGTAACTTTTAGTGTGAGTTGGACTGGCTTTACATGAAACACTTTGTCTCCAAAAAAAATTACTACAATTTTTAGATAATTAGCGTGTCAAATATGATTGTATATACGGTTCCAATAGTCACATACTTATTGAGTATGGTAAGCTTATGAAGTTTTATGCATTAAAAATACAGTTTAGGTAACTTTTGAGCAGTTTACGTAACTTTTGACACGTTCAACATTTGAGTGGCTTCCTATTAAGCTAATATCTATAAATCTACCTATTTGACCCCTTAGAAATAAAACGCAATCTAAATTGACCCACTCATTAGTAACTGATTCAATATTGCCGCCTCTACTCTCATGGGTGGTCAACAGTTTAGGACGAGGTTATCCATATACCTCTTTGCATCTAGCACCTCAGAGGAACACCACTAGAATACTTTTTGCTTAATAAGCGTGTTTGTGTCAGCTAATTTACCGGGCTTATGAGCTTATGTAAATTTGGAAAAGCTCATAAGCCGAAAAAAAAGTAAAGTTAGTAGCTTTTCAAAATTTACATAAGCTTACATACCCGGTAAATTAGCTAACACAAACACGCCCGTATATAGTCGGGAATCATTACGTCTCCTAGTTTAACCTAACCAAAGCACCTAAACATTCACAAATCCCTCTACCTCAGCATTAGCTCCACGAAACCTTTCGTTCCACGGCACGACCGCAACATCTTTAATTGTCCCAAACACAGCCTGGTCACAAACCGACTGCAACACTCCATACTTATCAATCACCACCAGCTCCAAAGAGGTCTCCTGAATCATTCAAACAACTTAAATAAAAACAACATTTACAAAAAAAAAAAAAGAAACAAATTAAGTTATATAAAAGAAAGAAAGAAAGAAAGAAAGACCTTGCCGAAAACGATGTCGTTTGATGAATTGGATCGGATATGACCGTAAACAACTTGAAGAACAGCGCTGCCTTTGAGAACGCATTTGGCCAGGTAATGAGCTCCGGCGGTTGACGACGGTGAGGTGGTGCGGCTCGCCGACGATGATTCCTCCTCCGTAACCGCCATAACTAACTAGTAATTGGTAAGTTAATTTAAAAGATAAATTAAAGACCTAAAAGATGATTGATTGTGTATTGATTGGGTTTGGGGGACATTTATAATGAACAAGAAGAGAGGAGAGTTGAGATGTCATGTAGATTGTAGACCCATACCAAATTAAAATTGACCAAAATTATTACTATTCATTTGTTGATTTTTTTGGTTCGGTAATTGTTTAATTTAATTCAATGCCACTATTTCTTTGTTAAAGGAGAGAAAGGATTTGTTTTTCATACTTATCTAAAGTTTTACTGTCGATGATATGTGAAAGATGATATTTGTAATGATTTAGGACCGTGTTAAAACAACATTCTGTGTTAGTACCCAAAAATGTTGTAATGCTAAGAGCCAAAGGTATTATAACGAATTGAACTCGCCGTTCATACGTGGCTCGCTCACCACACCGGCTATGCTTGCCGTGAGCTCGCCATTAGGTGTTCGCGGGCCAAACGAAGTAAAAAACGACAAGAAACTTTATGTACTTTCTATCCGTTTAAAATCAAACCGTTGCCCCTTTTAAAATTCTATCCGTTACTTTCTTCTTCTTCTTCTTCTTTTTTAATTAATCTCACTTTACACATAATAAATAACACACAATTTTAACAACAATTTTCACACAATTCTCTACTAAAAAACATTACTTTCAATATCTCAACAATCAAAAAAAAAAAAAAAAAAAAGTCTCAAAGTCCAAACGACGGGTATTTTACTTCGCTACTCAACTCTAACCCACAACAATACTCGACTTCTTTGAATCCGTCTACCCCATCGTTACAAAACTCAAATTCTTCCTCGCAAACGATTCCACCGTTTGGTACGCAAATGACACCCGGCCAAAGTTATCAACTACAACTTGCGTATCATCAAAATCAACCACAAGAATTCCAAAATTTCCAATATCCAAGAAATACATCACCACAATTCTTTCACCCACAATCATCACAACCATTACAACCACAGTTTTTTCAATCACAACCGTCACAATCACAATTCAAAGTACCACAACCCCCATCACAAGACACCCGTGATGCACGGCGTAAAGGAAAAAAGCTCGTGAAACCTTCAGAAACAAAAAAAACCACCCATGGTAAATTTGGACGCGGACGACGAGGATGACGTGGAGGAAGTGACACGAGCGAATACCCGTTGGACACGCGACGAAGAAACGTTGCTAGCCGAGACTTGGGTGGAAGTTTCCTAGAACGCCGAGATCGGAAATGACCGTTCCGACGAAGCGTTTTGGAACCAGATTATCGATGATTTCAACACGGCTACAAAACGTGATCCTCGTACCAAAATATGATCTCGGGGAAATGGAGCAGGCTTAACGGTGACTGCCAAAAGTTCAACGCTATTAAGAAACATTTACAACGTAGAAGCGGGGAAAATGAGGGTGATCATATCGAGAATGCAAATATCAATTTTAGTCAACGCTTTGGTGGGAGAAATTTCCTACATGTTCACAGGTGGGAGGTTTTGAAAAAATACCCCAAATGGCACGCGGAGGACCCGATTGATCTGACAAATCTCGCCGATCTATTTGGCCCTGACACCCGACCTCGTCCCGCCGGCAAATCTCGAGTTGCAAAAAAAGCCAAGTCGGTGGAGACGTCGAGCGCCGGGGGAGCTCCGGGGGGAGTCAAACGGAGTCTTTTTCGAGACTTTTATCTTCCGATTATAGACGCAGAGCTGAAGCAGCCACAACCGCGTACGAGGCGACGAGACAGAAAGAACTGGGTACCTGGAGTGTAGAGAGTTGGAGTTTCTCATGCTTGATCCTGAAACGATTCCACCGCAAAAAGCCGATTACATCCGGAGGAAACAAGAAGAAATAATGCTGAAATATCCGTCTAAATGATCGGGCAATAAAATGTATTTCTTAAGTTTCGTATGTTTTTCTGTGTTATATGTTTTTTTTTGTATCGTTTTTTTTGTATCGTTATTTTTATGTTTCGTATGTTTTTTAATATTTTGTATTGTAATTTTAGACTTGAAGTTTATCACGTCTTTGTAAAAAGCTATTCAAAAAGCTTTTGATGCAATGCATAAAAACCTCTTCCAAAAGCTTTTGTTGGTTTTGCCATTGCGGATGCTCTTAGTTTATTTGGAAAAATGAAAAAGAAAATAAAATTGGGAGTGGGTGGACCCAAATGAAGAGTTTGTTTTGTGTTATGATAGGGGGTATTTTGAAGTGGTAGTGTTAAAGTGATGTGGCACCTTATGGGACCCAAATGAAGAGCTTGAGGTATTCATGACACCTTTTGTTCTAAGAATGAGCCTGGGGCGGGTGGGGCGGTTTTATGATAAAAACAAAAATCGAACCGTATATTTTGGTTTTTGAAAACTATAAACCGTTAGGTTTCGGTATTTCGGTTTTTGACATTGAATTGGTTCGGTTTTGGTTTTTTCTTACTTGACAACAAGCAAGTTTTAATCTTATATAAAGTTTACGATTCCAAGTTTTCAAACAAAAATATTTAAACAAATATCAATAATAGCATAATATCTTTAGAAAACTAGAAGGGGGGGGGGGGGTTGAATAGTTTTACTGATTAAAAATTCCTTTTAAAACTTTAGATCGACTTATGTCAATCTATTAAGGTTTGTCGGATATTGATGATTAGATATAGAAATATAAAAACTAATCTATGAGATACTAGGTTTGTCGGATACTAAGGACTTGTACTCTTTCTCCTCTGACTACCAACCTGTTGGATTGATTGTGAATCCATTGGTTGACTTGGTCCTGCATCAGTTTCAGTTGCTTCAGTGTCTGCAACACCCTCAAATCTTGCCTTCTTCTTGCCTTTCCCCTTTGCATTCTTCTTTCTTGGACCTGTACATGCTCTTTTGTTGTGACCTGTTGTACCACATTGGCTACAAGTGACAGTTTTTCCCTTTTTTAAAAGCTTCCCACCCTTAACCATTCCCTTCAACGCATTCTCAGCCGTCTCATCTTTGGTTTGTCTCCTCTTTTTCCTTGGTCTGCCAATTGGAACATGACGGTGTGGGGGCAATAAGATACTAGGGATGATGCACTTGGGCCAAAATTGATTGTTAGCAACACATTCAATCTTATGGTTGTACGTCTCCTTCCATGTTTTTAGCCAATATGCTTGATGTACCCAATCCTCAGGTATACCTACCTCCCTACCATCACTTGCCATGCTATACATTGCTGCCACAAGATGTTTGCATGGAATACCGGTTAGCTCCCATCTCATACATGTACATGTCCTTAACCTCATATTCACTACATATTGGTCACTCCATGGTCCCTTACACTAGTAACTGTCAGCCCCATTCTAAATAACATCACAGTGTTATTCCCTTTACACAGTTAGAGTTAACTATAAAGTTAAGCTAACTGCGTTCCATGGTTAAGTAATGTAAAGATATTCTTTGACAGTTATAAGAAAGAAACGTAAAAGTAAATAGACAGTAGTTTATCAACGTTTAAATTCTTATTAGAAATTAATCAAAGAATCTATACCCAAGTGTTTGCGGAATAACACTTGGGATTGAAATGACAAGTGTGATTTTCTCCTCTCTAAACTTAAGCTATGCTTAAGTACAACTATGCTAACCAGCTGAGCTACCTCATGGACTTAGTTGCTTTAGAGGAGTAAAAAGGATTGTGAATGTTAAGCTTTTTACACACAAACTTGTCAACCTTTCTACTCCAACTTGTGATATTATTTATACTAGTACGAGGATGCTGCTGGAGAGGTTAGGTAGGTGCGTGTCATGATTCTAAGGGACGAGGTACAAAGAGGTAAATCTTCCATTTAATGCGTCAATATTGGGAAACGCTCTTTCTTTGCTTTTGTTAACAGTGCAGGCAACTGTTCACTACCTTTATCACCAACTCGTACTTGACTTGACTTGTCACTAAAGTTTACTTTATCCCGCTCAAATGTATTAGTGAAAAGTCGCGCCTAATCTTCAGTCTAAAGACTTTGATCTTTAGATCTTGGTCTTCATAGAGGAGGAGGAGATTTGGGAATCGTGGAGCTGTTGTCATCACTCCCTGAATCCATCATCTTCTACTTTGGCTCAGGTATCATTCACTGAGTTCCGCCTCACTGAATGGAAAGTCCTTCTTTCATTGGACTTATCCTGAGCATCCTGAAGATGACTCACTGAGTGACTTGATTGTGTTTAAGGATTTATCCGAAAGAAAGATAATAATAAGCTGCACAGTAGGATAACACGTCAACTAGATATATATATAAAATTTCAGCTAGTAAAACTAGCAAACCTAATTCAAATGCAAGCATGCATTACAAGTTTAACCAAGTGTTATTCAATACTACGAGCTCAAGTTTGTAAACATTTGTATCAGAAATATTTTTTGTGAATCAATGTGAGCTTAGTCGAGCATATTTGTGTTGCAACGTAGAATATATAACAAAAGGTGTCAGCATTGCAAAATGAAAAAGACCCTCAAAAAATAAATTTTAAGTAACCATGTTAAATTTCTTTGTACGAGAAAGGGGTTTTACGATAAGACTCGAGAGCAAATTGATGAGCTTAGTTGCTAGTTATTTTTAAAATTTTTGAGTTGACAAAATAACAAATTACTCTGTTAGTGCAAATATTACGATATTTAAACTAAACGGTTTCTTCGGTTTTAATGATGACAAACATGTAACTTGTAATGCATAACGTAAAATGTGCAAGTTACTTGTAAACACAAATCATCAATGCATACTTCATCAACACCTCCCGACGTCTCAAGTATGCTTCAATGAAGTCGTAGATTTCCATCCCGACATAAATCACTCAAGGTATGGACAAACAAATCTACTACTTGACAAATGATCAAAGGATTATATTTTTCTAAACTTCACATTTTTAATGTGACAAAACATTTTTTCAAAAATATATTTTACAAATTATTTTTGAATTAAAAAGAAATGTTTTATTTTGAAAAATAAATTTGAAAACTCCCAACAGCCATTTTCCCCCCCAAAATAGCTCCAACTTCCCCAAATAAATCTTCCCCACTAAAGACAAGAAAGGGAGCGTCCAACGGCACCTTTAAGTATGGACGGCTCCACTAAATTTAGTGGAGCCGTCGGGTATTTAGTGGAGCCGTGGGTCTGTAACGGTCAGATTTTCCCTTGCCTATAAATAGTGGACCATTCCACACTTCCAACTTGATTTTTCCAGTCCTTTTTCTCTAGTCTAATCCCTCCTCACTTAGAAAACTTTCTTTGATCATTTGGAGAGTTTTAGGTTGTTTAAGAGTGATCCAATCATCCACTCAAGTGATCCTCTTCATTCCCCTTGATTAGCAAGAGAAGAACACAAAGTATCCTAGATACAAAGTGTTGTCATCCCTCTTGATTAGCAAGAGAAGAACACAAAGTATCCTAGATACAAAGTGTTGTCATCCCTCTTGATTAGCAAGAGAAGAACACAAAGTATCCAAGTAGATACAAAGTGTTGTCATCCCTCTTGATTAGCAAGAGAAGAACACAAAGTATCCAAGTAGATACAAAGTGTTGGAGTTGTTAGGTCTTGTAACATTTGTTACACTCTTGATTGTATCATAGAATACATCAAGATTACTTTTCTTTGTGGAGAGAGTGAGTCAAGATCATTGTGATCTTAAGAGATAGTGAAGATCTCTTGAAGCCATTGGGCTTGTGTGATTGATCATGTGGATCAAGGGTAGATCGGGTAGATCGTGGTAAATTGGTGCTAGCTAAGATTAGCACTCGACATCTAGCTTAGTGTCGGAAATAGGATAAGCAACGTGTATGGTGTAGATCGGGTAGATCGTGGTAGATTGGTGCTAGCTAAGATTAGCACTCGACATCTAGCTTAGTGTCGGAAATAGGATAAGCGACGTGTATGGTGTAGATCGGGTAGATCGTGGTAGATTGGTGCTAGCTAAGATTAGCACTCGACATCTAGCTTAGTGTCGAAAAACAAGTTAAGCGACGTGTACGGTTTTCTCCGCCTAAAGGGAGTTTGTTAATTAGTGAAGTAACTCTCGAGTTGGGTACTCGGGGAGTGGAGTAGGGCGAAGAGGAGCTTCGTGACCGAACCACTATAAATCACCGTGTCCGGTTTGCGCCTTTTAACTTATCTCTTTACTTTCATTTCATTAGTTATCGCTTTATATTTATATTTTCATTGCATATGTGTTTGTGTGGCTTGTTGCTCATGTAGTGATTGATCATGTATGTTCCATGGTTTGATTGTGCATATGTTGTAGTTTACTATAGTCATCTCTAGATGCTATATACTCATTGTTGACACTCTTCATATTACGTCACACTTGATCGGGTGTTTGATACAAAAGTTTTAAGTTTTTAAATGGAAACGTATTCACCCCCCCCTCTACGGTTTCCACAATTGGTACCAGAGCCACGTCGCTCAAATTTTTAAAACAAATGATTTTCAAAATTGAGTACGATCCATGTATCAAATTACCCATGAAGGTGATAAAAATATGAAAAGTATTTAGTTGCTTAATACTTACAAGTTTTGTTGTTAAGTATACTTTGTCATACTAGCTTGAAGGTTTTCTTAAACCACTAAAAGAACAGTGTCTTTAAGTGTCCGGTCATGTTTTCAGAACGAGTCATTAAGTCATGCAGTTCTGAATCAGAAAACAGACCACGGTACCACTAAACATTGTACGGTACCGTTATATTTAATGGTACCGTGGGTTATTTAACGGTACCGTGCATCTGATTGTCTGTTTTTCATTTTTGGTTCATTTTCAAAAATCCATATAAAATCAACCATGAGTCTGTACGAGTCGTGTCGCCCATCATTTTAAACGATGTTGAGTCTACTTTCATTTGAGAAACATTTTTATGAATTAGTTCTAAATGAAAGTATGTTAAAGTCCTTGATTTTCAACTAAAGGTCTTCTGGTCATGCAGTTTGCGTAAATTTTTGGTCAAACTGAAAAAGGGCGATTCAACTTTTAAACCTTGACGTGTTTTCAAAGTGTCTTAGCAAAAATCTTTGAAATGGGGAGGAAATCAATTCGTTTTCAAATAAAATCAAGCTTAGTATACATTGTTATACATAATACACAAAATGACGATAAGTATTTTTGTGTGTTAAGCTAAATTGCTATTTGCTTACTATAGTTTTTCGGTTTATGCATTTATAAGGCTCATGCTAAATCACTTGCACTATATTAAGTAATTAGTTTGCATGGCATATAGGCATCAACCATTTGTCTTGCATTTGTTGCAAGTTCTTAAAATGGTTTAGTAACTTTCTTAGGAATAGAAACTAAGTTGGTAGATCATGTGTGTAGAAAGATATTGTCTTACACAATTATTTTTCCAAAGGTTTAAGTGTAAAAAGTATATCACCCCAAAACACTTAACACTTTTATAAAATCCGTAACATGATCTTTAAAACATTATATCATTTTGTCTTGTTTGACCATGGGTTGTCTAAACAAGATAAAAGGTCAATCTAATACATTAGTACTTAAGTAAAGGAAAATGTATTAAACTTGAATTGATCTAACACACATACAAAATGTTTTAGACATTTAGTATTTTACGTATGTTGTATAAAAATAGTTAAGATAATTATTTTTATACTAATGAGGTGTCGAAAAACTAAAAGTATTATACTTAATAATATAAATAGTTTTTCTCAAATAAAAATAAATGTCAATATCAAAGTAGTAACTTAATATGTCATTAACCTCACACATACAACTAGTATTAGAATAAATGGAACACACTCCTTAAATTTTTATTTTCTTTTTAAAAAGGAGTGATCGTGAGGGTCAAGAAAGATTTCGAGTACATATCAATTCATTATTCAAATTATGATTGATATCATCATCGAATCTAATTGACAAGTTTTCGAGTGTGGACATGAAATTGGAGTCATTATTTGTTTTGTTTCAAGATAACATCAAAACATGATGAAACATATTATCTTGAATCTACATACTCAATCACACTCGATTGTTATGAAAATAATGACGTCCTCTCAAGACAAGAATAATATGCATCGGATCATAATTCACACTTGTGTTGAAGATGCCATATTGAGTCTTGTTGTCCAATAGTTGTGTTCCAAACATTAAACTAATATGTTTAAAAGATGCATAAAATACACTACTAAGTAGGAGTGACAACTTGGATGTTTCATCCGAAATATACAAGTAATTTACATTGCAGTGCAATTAGTAAATGTGTCTTTCCGAAAAACCAAACAAGAGCAAACAAACAACATATGTAAACTTTGCTCATGAACAACTCAACACTCAAAGTCACATGTCTAGTAAAAGTGTCATACATAATATGTTATTAACTATTATGTAAGTCATCAATCTTTGAGAATATCACATGTATTTCTCTTATCAAAAGATTGACAAAGGATAACTTATATCCTATGCATCTTATTTTCTTTGTGACATGAATGGTTATGTTACAAGAGAATACATTGCATCCTGTTAACAAATATAGGACATTAGAGTTGAATAATAACCTAATATGACATGTGTCATTTCATAAACAAGTAAAATTGGTCATACACTAAAATACTTGTTTCACAAAGCATTCTTAAGAGTGATACGTTTCCTCTTAGAAAAGCATACTTGTTGAAATAAACAGTATGTCTCATTTTAAATAAAACACTCACAAAATCTATTGAGGTAAGTAACCTCTACTAGATTCTTTCCTCAAGTTATGCAAAGGAGCATTCTTGAAACACACACAATGTAGTAGGTTCTACATTGTATCACATTAGAGTGTCTCTTGGTTCTAGGAAACCAAATAATGTTAAAATAACATGTAACAACTCAACAAACAAAGATGATGTCCAAGAGATTATAAAATACACCACCTTCATCAAATAACCTCTGAATCTCAAACACGAAATTAAAACATTTCGCTTGCCTTTGTTAGGAGTTGTGTAAGACATGTCATTCTCTTAACCGACTTTCAAAGTATGGTTAATTGAGTCATATTAGGCCATGTATTAGCGAAGTAAGCTAATATCATCTTTGCTACACTTCAATAGGAAAATATAGGAATTTGAATTTTTCTAACATGAGAATGACTACTGGAGAACCTATCGCACTAGAAATTCAATTTGACCTAACGGTTGAATTGCTTCCAGGAGAGAAGTTGGGTTCGTGTATAACCCGTAAAAATGGTCGTGTTTCGCCTTAATTGAGCACCACTAGTGATAGTCTCATACTCATTCTCTAACTTGAAAAACTTTCATTCCTACATTTGACTAAAGATAGTTTACATCGGTGAACTTTATCTCCCATTAGGATGTCATCTTGAACAAGTAGTAATTAGGATCTGCCTTAGCAAACCTAGATTGCTTGCATCCCACATACGTGTTTCAAAATGATAACATGTTCTCGTAAGATATGGTTAAATGTCTTCATGATCTTAAATGCTAAATGATTATCATGTTTTACATGATCCTTGCATTTATTCCTTATGTGCATTTTACATGATTTACTTGTAAAGTTTGCACCCACACTATGTCCTTTTGACACATTAGGAATTAGGTATGCCCATCACTATGAACCCTTAGAAGTCATAGAGCCATACACTAGTGTCAAAACCCATAAGTTAAAGTAGTCGAAAAGTTACCCTAATTCCCCAGTCATCACTTCGCCTTCTTCCAAGTAATACACCTTTTTGTCATGGGAAGGTTAGGAACAAACCTAGTAGAACTCGGAGTAGGGTTGACAACTTAAATATTTCATCCGAAATATTCAAGTAAGTTTAACTTGCGATCGCAATTGTTAAATGTCATATCCGAAACATCATACTCAAGCCTTTTAACAACATATGTTAAAACGCTCATCCAAAGGACTCACGAGTTACTATATAAGTAATTAGTAGTTCCTTTCGTCCTCGTGTGAATATACACGTCTTAAGATCCCAAACCCTGCTGCAAATCAGCACCATAGGCCTAGCTTTACATCTTTCAAAACCCCATGAAACACTCACGTGCGAAGCACATAGAAACCCTTAAATCAACCAAACCTCTCAACCGAGAATCCCCTTACCATCTCCATCTAGGTCTAGGAATGATGGAACATTTTCCATAAAACTTATGACTATTTAAATATTTCACTGGAAATATTAAAGTCATCTCTCGTACCCCTCTTATGATTACTTGAATATTTCACTGGAAATATTGTAGTCATCTCGTGCGTCTCGTCTCATGACTCTTTAAATATTTCACTGGAAATATTAAGTCATCTTTCACATCGCTCTAATGACTACCTATGTATTTCCTCGGAAATATAAAAGTCATTTCATCTCGTCCTGTACCGGTCAAAGAATTTATTAGGTATAAATTCTCTCCTCGTGTCGAAAAATCTCCCTTAATCAGTGAAGATTTATTCGTAAAATCCTCTTAAACTCCAATGACAACTTAAATATTTCATCCGAAGTATTTAAAGTTTATTTAATTTGCGAAATGCAATTAAATGTCATTTCTCGTTCTCGACAAACGTTCATCGAATCCCGGTGGATTCATTCATAAAGGAATTTATTCGGTATAAATTCTTTTAATCTAAGGTCCAGAAAAATCACAACATATGTGAAATTTCTTTGTCAGAAATCTAATTTTGGGTCAAAACTGACCTCAGCAGGTAACGGTACTCTTTAATAGGGGACAATATCATTATTTTTAACGGTACCGTTGGACCGTTATTTGCTGAGACAGTTTATTCTCACTGTTTCAAAACCACTATCGAAACACACTCGATGTAGTCTTGAACCAGAACTGTATCCTATCAGAACAGATTGTATCTATCTTCTGATTCCTAAGTCTTCTTCTCTTTCACTTCCGCATGGTACTAAACACTACCAATGCTTCCGCATCCCACTCATCTCACAAACACTTCAAACGAAGACATTAGGATACGTTGAGATAACCCTCCTTCATCAACATAGATAACCCTATAACCTTATCACCTACCTCACAACCCTGAAGATTTTATCTTTTTAACCCTTAGGATATCTCTAAGTAATCACATGTCTCATCATATAAATATTCTATGAATATTCACAATGATTGAGAAGAGCTACGTGACTTCAAAGGTGAAGTTTATCGTATGCTATCCACTACTTGTCATGACGTTACTAAGCTCATCGCTTCAGTCAACGTTTGTTTTCCTCTTTATCCTTTACATCTTGTCCGGTTGGTCATAGATTAAGGGGGAGCGAAAACATACTCATATAGTCTTTCACTAAACACTCTCAAGAACACACAAATGTGATTCTTATTCCCTAGGAAACTTCCCTTTAGCTGCCCAGAACTAGGCTGTATAGGAAAATTCGTGACTTCCAGGTCACGGTACCGTTAAATAGGCCACGGTACCGTTAAATTTAATGGTACCGTGTGGTATTTAGTGGTACCGTGCCTATGTTTGACGAATTTTCACTGTTTCCTTTAGATCCCTGCATTCCTAACCTCAAACCTGCAAAATCTTGCAAACTCACATACACCTTAGGATTCCTTCACTACACCATAGGACTCTAACACCAACTTTAGTTCGAATCCCACAACTCTTGCCTATATAAGGCCTCACCATTGCAAGCTTATCTTGCATCTCACCTTCAAACCTCACATTAACATCATTATCACACTCAAACCTTTTAGCTACACTTCACTCTTGACAGTGACAGTTAGTCTAAGAACCTTCAACCCATAGATCATCACACTCAAACCTTATAACCTTCAACTCATCACACCCAAACCTTACAACTACTCCTCACTTTGGATAAGTGATAGTTAGTTCAACAACCTTCAATCCTCACAAACACACGAAACCCTTCATGCACCAAATTATCCCTAACACACAACTAGGATCATCCAACCTAGAAACCTAGAACTTCATTACCTTAACCCCGTTAGAGATATCCACCAACAATCCTGTTAGGATCACATGCACCTTTTCTTTTTCCCTTTTGAAATATATCATGCATCTCATTGTCAGTGCAAACGATATATTAACCTAAACCATCCTTTCCCACCTTTCCTCAAAGGGCAAAACCAACATCTCCAACACATCATCCTTATCACCATCACCATCACCACAACCTTTAGCTCTCACACTAACCTTATCACTATCACCATCACCACAACCACTAATGGGTCATCCCATTATTTATCCCCTACAACCACATAACCCAAGTTGTCCTTGTTGTCACCACAACCAACACTCTCCCACCTTATGGAATCATTTAGGTATAACCTCTATCGAGTCTACTTTATGGCACGACTTGTCATAATAGTAATCATTTAGAGTATGTCTTATCAACAAACTATCCTTAACATCAATCATCTTAGGTAGATGATTATGTTGTTCAAAAGGTTTGTTAGAACTTTCCTTCCCAATGACAACTTGGAATAAGTCATTTAGTGCGTCAATCAATGAACGAATCTCGTTCTTGATTAGTGTGATTGAGTGAACAATTACACCTTAGGTTTTCGGTCGGGTTGTGACACTTACGTGTTAACATAGTTTAACCCATGCATGTCTTGCTATGTGTATTCTATCCCTATAATGTTGCTCCTATACTGTTATATATTATGCTGCACGAAGCTAACCCTTGATGTAGGAAAAGCCTTTGTAAGAATTTGATCCATGGATCCGCTAGATACTAAGGTAAATAAACAAGGGGATTAAGTCACCATAGGGGAGCATTGAGCTAGGGGGAGCTCGGGAGTATTTGAATACATAGCATGGAGTCATCTTCACAAGTGTTGATAGAAGGCTTCACTAGGATGATGCAAACTCGCCTTTCTAGGAAAAAAGGAATGTAGTTCAATAAGGGGGAGCAGGGAATGAATTCAAGGGAGCGCTCGAGGCAACTACCTTTTTGATTCGACAAAAGGGAGAGAAGGGGAGTGTAAACAGGTAACTTTTACATTTTACTATGTGTTTCGGTTTACATATTTGTCATCATCAAAAAGGGGGAGATTGTTAGTGCAAATATTACGATATTTAAACTAAACGGTTTCTTCGGTTTTAATGATGACAAACATGTAACTTGTAATGCATAACGTAAAATGTGTAAGTTACTTGTAAACACAAATCATCAATGCATACTTCATCAACACCTCCCGACGTCTCAAGTATGCTTCAACTAAGTCGTAGATTTCCATCCCGACATAAATCACTCAAGGTATGGACAAACAAATCTACTACTTGACAAATGATCAAAGGATTATATTTTTCTAAACTTCACATTTTTAATGTGACATAACATTTTTTCAAAAAATATATTTTACAAATTATTTTTGAATTAAAAAGAAATGTTTTATTTTGAAAAATAAATTTGAAAACTCCCAACAGCCATTTTCCCCCCCAAAACAGCTCCAACTTCCCCAAATAAACCTTCCCCACTAAAGACAAAAAAGGGAGCGTCCAACGGCACCTTTAAGTATGGACGGCTCCACTAAATTTAGTGGAGCCGTCGGGTATTTAGTGGAGCCGTGGGTCTGTAACGGTCAGATTTTCCCTTGCCTATAAATAGTGGACCATTCCACACTTCCAACTTGATTTTTCCAGTCCTTTTTCTCTGGTCTAATCCCTCCTCACTTAGAAAACTTTCTTTGATCATTTGGAGAGTTTTAGGTTGTTTAAGAGTGATCCAATCATCCACTCAAGTGATCCTCTTCATTCCCCTTGATTAGCAAGAGAAGAACACAAAGTATCCTAGATACAAAGTGTTGTCATCCCTCTTGATTAGCAAGAGAAGAACACAAAGTATCCTAGATACAAAGTGTTGTCATCCCTCTTGATTAGCAAGAGAAGAACACAAAGTATCCAAGTAGATACAAAGTGTTGTCATCCCTCTTGATTAGCAAGAGAAGAACACAAAGTATCCAAGTAGATACAAAGTGTTGGAGTTGTTAGGTCTTGTAACATTTGTTACACTCTTGATTGTATCATAGAATACATTAAGATTACTTTTCTTTTGTGAGAGAGTGAGTCAAGATCATTGTGATCTTAAGAGATAGTGAAGATCTCTTGAAGCCATTGGGCTTGTGTGATTGATCATGTGGATCAAGGGTAGATCGGGTAGATCGTGGTAGATTGGTGCTAGCTAAGATTAGCACTCGACATCTAGCTTAGTGTCGGAAATAGGATAAGCAACGTGTATGGTGTAGATCAGGTAGATCGTGGTAGATTGGTGCTAGCTAAGATTAACACTCGACATCTAGCTTAGTGTCGGAAATAGAATAAGCGACGTGTATGGTGTAGATCGGGAAGATCGTGGTAGATTGGTGCTAGCTAAGATTAACACTCGACATCTAGCTTAGTGTCGAAAAACAAGTTAAGCGACGTGTACGGTTTTCTCCGCCTAAAGGGAGTTTGTTAATTAGTGAAGTAACTCTCGAGTTGGGTACTCGGGGAGTGGAGTAGGGCGAAGAGGAGCTTCGTGACCGAACCACTATAAATCACCGTGTCCGGTTTGCGCCTTCTAACTTATCTCTTTACTTTCATTTCATTAGTTATCGCTTTATATTTATATTTTCATTGCATATGTGTTTGTATGGCTTGTTGCTCATGTAGTGATTGATCATGTATGTTCCATGGTTTGATTGTGCATATGTTGCAGTTTACTATAGTCATCTCTAGATGCTATATACTCATTGTTGACACTCTTCATATTACGTCATACTTGATCGGGTGTTTGATACAAAAGTTTTAAGTTTTTAAATGGAAACGTATTCACCCCCCTCTACGGTTTCCACATACTCAAAAAATGGTGCCCGTGACAGAAAAGAAAAAACTTTTAAAGTTGATGTACCTTAAAAGGGATTTTATTAGAAAACCTAGGCAATTTCCCACCATTCCCATCAGCAAAAAGTGAGCCCAAGTCATCATCGGTTGATCGACTCAAGTTTTTCGGTTTATCCTTCCTCTTCTTCTTCAATACCATAGTCTCTGTTCCAGTTTCAAACTCTTTGTCAACCTCTGCTCGAACTTTATCTGCCTTTGCCCTACTGAGTGAACTTTGTCCACCTACAACACTCAAAACCTAAGATAAGTATTCTAATACACGTTTATATTAGAAGAGATAAAAAAGTTGAATTCTTATACCTCTGGGAAAATCAAGGACATCGTCTTCAAGCTGCATTGGTATAGCGTTATTTGATTTTTGAGACGATTTAAAAGGCTTTTTTGATGATTTTTGAAATGTCTTAAGCCTGTCAACTGATTTCTTATTAAAGGGTTTCTTTGGAGGTCCCATGTTCTGCACAAATACAAAAAATGACTAATCTGCACATGTGTAGGGTATTCACAATGCAAGAAACACTAGTTTGAGGCTTGGTTATGGATCGATTGAACAAGAAGCTAGAGAGAGGTAGGAGAGTTAGGGAGCCTTTGTAGAGAGAGAAATAAGATGATATTAGATTAACATGAAAGGTCCAACCCTTCCCATGGGTGGGAAGGGAGTATTTATAGTGTTACATAATATGTCCCTAGTGGACTGTGGAGCGAGCTGACAGAGGGTAAAGACCCGACCCACTCCACAATACTAATTAATAACTAAACTACTAATAATATTACTGATAATCCTACGAGCTATGATGATCTAATAAGTACTCGGGGTGACCGAGTCTTCAGCTGAATATTCATATTCCTAACAATCTCCCCCTAAGGGAGGTCACCCGGAAGTAATGCTCTGAAATTCAGTACTTTTTCCTTGGATCTTGACATCATAGCTCGTAACCCTTGATTCTTCAATATCATAGATCATTGTGCAAACATCCGTGATCTTCAGATGACTTCTCTTTTGTTTTGGATGAACTTTGAGTAATCTTTGAAAGTGTCATCCCACTTGATTCTTCAAGTCATCTTTCAGTAGCAAAGCTCCATGTGATGAAATATACTTAGAGCCGACATGCTCACACTATATGATGTCATGATCTTCAGCATCAGAGTTAGCAGAAGCTGTGTTGAAGGTCTTTTAGGTTGATCATGACTTCTTTGATGATGATGTGGTGTGAGCATGTGGTGATGGATTGGCATCTTTTCTGCAACCAGCTACAACAGCAACCAGCTACAGCATTCCACAGCTACAATCGCCAGAAGTTCCTGCATACGACAGTTAGCAATAATTTGACCGGTACTTACAAGTTTGGACTTCGAGATAGTCAACAGCATAATGTGAAAACTCTCTCTAATCCTTACCAAGACCGTTCCTAATCGAAAACCCACAGAGGGCTTTTTAAGATTTTACCGTAGTAAATCAACGATTAGGTGAGTCGCTGGAGTTCACTCCACGACTGTAGACCGGTTGAAACCGTCGCGACCACTAAGCGTAATCCACGAGGAATTACCGAAGTGACCCGCTTTCAGGGCTGCTTGATGTTGACCCTGGCAGGAATTTCCATTCAATCATTGAGAATTACATTTGTAAATTCTCTCATAAATGTTCTGGCAGATTGCTAAGATCTGCGTAGGACTCTTAAGTTTACAACTGGTGTCCTTAATGATGAACAACCAGAGTAGAAATTATCCGTGTTCCTATGAGATCTTATTGTGAATCTCTTGGCTCTAGACTCAATTGTGCGTTTTGATTTGGTGATCGGAGGCTGGAGAGAACTGCCACCTTTTCAATATCATCTGACTCGGAGTGAGAAAGACGATAGGAATGTATTGAACTCCGTGACAAATGAAACAAGAATCCTTTGAGGGACCTTGAGTGGCTAGGGAGGGTTGTGCAGCGTATCACTGGGTCCATGATACTTTGTCTTCAATGCCAGCAATCAACTAAGTGATTCTGACAGCATATGTATTGACCCGGTTTCTGCCTAAGTTGTAAGGAGGGCTATTTCTTTTCACCCTTTATCTTTACAATTCTTTTTCATTCTTCAACCCCTTCAGTGCTTACCGAGACTTCATAACTAGCACCTTGTTGGGTTTGTTCCAGTACTAGCTCCATCTCAGTCGGCACTTTTCCCTTATCCACTTTTCTCCTTTTTAATCATACCTAAGGACTTCTACACTAACTAGTGGATTGTCCCTGGGTAGATCCCTCCGGCTCTGGCGGGATCGTGGGAACTTGAGCCTAACCTAACCATCCTTATAACTCCATGCATTAATTAAAGTGGTCGGTCTTTGGTGTACTTCCACGATTGCCATAAACCAAATCTTTGAAAAAAATTTCTCAAAGTGTTCATGATTCTGAAACACATTTTTGCAAACACTTGAGAGTTTTATATTTTTCAAATGCTCCCCCTTAACATGTGCTCGGTTGATTGTTTTATAAATTTGCACATGTTAGGTAGAGCTCGCACTTTTTGAATTGATCCACTTTCAGTGAACATGACCGATTCGAGACACGCTTACATCACTAGTTAGACTAGCTTGAAATTATTACCCGGCCTGGTCAAGTCCACAGAAAGTTTCTCGAAATGGTACACTCTACTCAGATACATCTTTTTCGAGACACGCTTACATCACTGGTTAGACCAGCTTGAAATTATTACCCGGCCAAGACGAATCCTTTCGATTGATGACAGTTCAAGTTTCGTCAATTCATTGGTTAATTCTGAGTCACGGTCACATGAGATGCCAAATCCTTTGTTTTGTTAAAAACATTTGCTCCCCCTCAATATGTGCATTGATATAAGAAAGATTTTCGCACATGTGGAAGAGCTTGCGATTATGACCAAAATATTTTGCTCCCCCTCAATATGTGCCTTGATATACAAAATGGTTTAGCATATACGGGAGAGCATACATTAATTTCCAAATCATCACATTTTATCAGAATTTTCTATTTAAATCACATTCTCTCCCCCGATAAAAAATTTCAAACCATTTGAGATTTGTGATCTCAATTGATTTAAATACATTTAGAAAAATTTGGGAGAAAATGTGGTCAGGTTTTAAATGTATTCTGATTTTGGAGCATACTATGCTCCCCTTGAAACAGCGAGAGAGTGTCACTGCTGATGTTTGCACAAATTTGGCAAGGTGTCGGAAATTTGAACAAATATGCTCCCCCTCAATTAATGACCCGTTTTCCATTAAAAGAGCTGTAGTCATTCAATTGAGCGACGGATATTTGTGAAAATTTAGTTCAATTTACCACCTTGTGTAACATCAAGACTCTCTTGAAGGATCAAACAAGATAGAGAATCTTGATGAAAAGAAGACTTCTCTTCTTATATACGAAGTGATGCACTGAAACGTACATCAAGTCGGGGAAACATGGATATAAAGTAATCCATGCCCAGGTGAACATCACCCGGTTGGAGGAACAGCTGTCTTATTGGCGACATGCTTTCCCCATTGTACAGCTCGGGTTGCAGTATGAAGTAACTGCAAGCCATTTAGACATGTTTTAACTGATTAGTATAACTTCTGCTCGAGCTTCATTTAAGAATCCGTGCCATTGTTGAATGACATTTCTAGATCCGTAAATGTTATCGATAAACAGAAGACATGCCTAGGTAGGACTATTTTTGATATTTTTCTGATTTTTCGATTTTTATGGTTTTTATCAATGTTGCAAAAATCGTGAATCGGTACTGAGGCGGTCCGGGGCCGATTAACGATTTTTTACCGATTAATCGGCCGATTTTCTTGACTCGGCCGATTAATCGGCCGATTACCTTGGAATTCTCTCCAAGTTCCAGGGCCGATTACCTTGGAATCGCCGATTAATCGGCCGATTCGGCCGATTTTTGCAACACTGGTTTTTATAGATTTTATATTTTTGTATTTTTCTTTTTGATTTAAGATATGTACAACTATGTACAAGGATATAAGAAGACAATCCTTTACTCCTCCTTTTCTTCCTGAAGACACTTGAGGGTTTCAGGAGTCATGCTTTTCATGCCAAGGCGTGGGAGAATAAACTGAAACCTTTCTCTTGGGAGGGCCTTGGTGAAGATGTCAGCTAACTGAAACTCTGTCCTCACGAAGTATAGTTCCACAATTCCTTTTTCCACTTGTTCCCTGATGAAGTGATGCCTGATGTCGATGTGTTTTGACCTGGAGTGCTGAACATTGTTACAACAAAGAGCAATGGCGCTTTTGTTGTCACAATATAGGGGAATTTTGTTGTATGAGAATCCATAGTCCGAAAGCTGTGATCGCATCCAAAGGATTTGTGCACAGCAAGCAGACATAGCAATGTACTCAGCTTCAGTAGATGATATGGAAGTACTCATCTGCTTCTTAGAAGACCAACTAACCAACTTTTCCCCTAAAAACTGAGCTCCTCCTGAAGTACTTCGACGAGTGTCTTGACATCCCGCATGATCAGCATCCGCGTAAGCCGTTAACTCCATTGCAGTGTCCTTAGGATACCAGAGACCCATATGAACCGTGCCTTGAAGATATCGGAAGATCCTCTTCACTGCTTCAACATGCTTCTTGGTTGGTCTGGATTGATACCGAGCACACATACACACAGCAAACAGAAGATCTGGTCTGCTAGCCGTGATGTACATCAAAGATCCAATCATGCTTCGATACTTTGTTATATCTACTGGAATCCCTGAAGGATCTTCATCCAGCTTTGTTCTATCAACCATGGGAGTGTCAACAGGTTCACTTGAATAGAATCCAAACTTTTTCAAGATCTCGTTGGCGTATTTGGATTGATTAATGAATATGCCTCCGGAACTTTGAGAAACTTGTAATCCTAAGAAGAATGACATTTGTCCCATCATGGACATTTGGAACTTGGAATTCATCTCCTTTGAAAAACTATCACATTCACTAGGATCTGTTGAAGCAAAGATGATATCATCTACATATATCTGAACCAGCAGTAGATGGTTTCCTGACTTCCTGGTGAATAGTGTGGGATCAACAACACCCTTGGAGAATCCGTTCACTAGGAGGAACTTGGACAATGTATCGTACCATGCCCTTGGCGCCTGTTTTAACCCATAAAGAGCCTTCTTCAAGCGGTAAACATGAGTAGGATGTTCAGCATCCACGAATCCTTCAGGTTGACTCACATAAACTTCTTCCTTTAAGTCACCATTCAAGAATGCTGTTTTGACATCCATCTGGTAGACTATCATATTTCGACTAGCAGCATTTGCGAGGAAGATTCTTATGGCTTCAATTCTAGCAACAGGAGCAAACGATTCTTCAAAATCAATGCCCTCTTCTTGTCTGAACCCTTTAGCAACTAGCCGTGCCTTGTTCTTTAACACATCACCATACTCATCAAGCTTCACTTTGAAGATCCACTTTAAAGCAATGATCATTGCAAGCTCTGGAGGAGGCACTAATTCCCATACTTCAAGTCGATCAAATTCATGGATTTCATCCTGCATAGCCTGGAACCAGCAATCTTTAGTCATTGCTTCTTTGGCATCTTTTGGTTCGACTTTGGACAGTGCGAAATTGAAGAAGCACCATAGTGCATCAGTGGCTAGTTGATTACGTGTGGATACTGGACGTGAAGGATTGCCTATGATGTTGTCGATTGGATGATCACTGGTCCATTTCCTGAGATGGTCGTGAGGTTGTGGGTTTTGAACAGACGTAGCAGGGCTGTGTCCTTCAAGTGAGGATGTATTTGATGAATGTTCAGGAGCAAATATGTTTTCAAAAGTAGCCTCATCAACAGGAGCAAAAGGATTAACTTCCAAAGAATGATTAACTGAAGATTCTTGCATTACTGGAGAAGATTGAGCGTTTGATGACGAAGGCGATTGACTGGCAGCTGGAGCATTGTGACTGACTGATACTGAAGCTGTAGGGCCCTCTGAACCTTGTGGGGCTTGAACCTCAGTCATAGGAAGTATAGCAGGTTCACTCGGGATGGTTCCATTCGTTGGCTCAAAGTATTCATCAAACATAGGATCGAATAACTTCTTCAACTCCTCACAAGTAGGTGGCACATAAGAATCTGCAGACGTGGAATTCTGTACAAGTCCTGAACTAATGGGTCCAGGAGACAAAAGGTTAAGATCGGGTCCAGAACTAATTTGTCCTGAAGCAGGTTGCTCACTCAGCTCATCGAACGTAACATGAATGGTTTCCATAATTTTTTGGGTTCTCTTATTGTAGATTCGATACCCTTTACTGTCTGGTGCGTATCCAACAAAAATACCTACATCTGCTTTAGCTCTTAGCTTTCCCAAGTCTTGACTATCGTTAGTTGGGTAGCAAAGTGCACCAAACACACGGAGAAAGGAAAGATCTGGTTTCTTGTTGTGAATTAGCTCGAAGGGAGTCTTCTCATGAACCGGATGAATTAGGGATCGGTTTTGAGTGTAACATGCTGTTGCAACAGCCTCTGCCCAGAGAAACATCGGTGTCTTTGAAAATATAAGCATAGTTCTTGCAGCCTCCACCAGAGTACGGTTCCTTCGTTCAACCACTCCATTCTGTTGAGGAGTGTGAGGGATACTTTTCTGATGCGTGATGTCAATATTTTCATAGAAATTACGAAGTTGTTGGTTAACAAACTCCGTACCATTATCAGTGCGGATGATTCTGACAGTTTTATCAAGCCTTACTTGCAGCTGTTTTATCAGTTTAATGATAACCTCTGGAGTTTCGTCCTTGGTTCTCAAAAACTTCACCCATGTGAACCGAGAATAATCATCTACTATCACCAGAACGTACTTCTTTCCATTTATGGTTTGTATTCTCATTGGTCCACACAAATCCATGTGGAGGGTATGAAGAACTTCCAAGTTGGTGTTGATGGTTTTAGGCTTGTGGGTTTGTTTCTTGCTTTTACCCAGTTGACATGCAGAGCAGAGATGATCTTTCTCATATTTCAGTCTGGGCATTCCTCTAACAAGATCTTTACGGGAAAGATTATTTATGGTACCGAAGTTCAAGTGGTTCAAACGACGATGCCACAACCATGATTTTGTTTTAGAGGCTTTAGAAAGCAAGCATATGGGAGAGGACTTCAACATTTCTTCAATCGATATGGTGTATAGATTGGTGCCCCGACTGCCCTTAAGGAGATCTATACCATCCAATTCTCTGACGAAACATGTGTGCTTTCTGAATGCCACTTCCAGATCTGAATCACAAAACTGACCCACAGAAAATAGATTGTGCCCTAGTCCTTCCACATAATATACCCTTGAGATTACACTGTCACCAAACACATAATCTCCATAACCCATAATAGCACCAAAGTGGTCGTTCCCAAATCTAACTGTCCCGATAAACTTTTTCACGAAGTTCTTGAGCCGCGAGCGATCCCCAGTCATATGTTTTGAGCAGCCTGAGTCCAAATACCACAGGACGATTTGTACGACCTGCATTTGAAACCAGACAACAATGGATAACTGAAAAATGTGGATCCCCAAGTGCAATTGGGGTCCATTTGGTCAGCACACACATATTCAGGAACCACAGATTTCACAGATGCTACTGTCTTTACTGAGGAGACAGAACTAGAGGCAGGACAAGACCTAGATGGAAGGCATTGTGACTCTAAAGACAGGATTCTACCAGTTGGTCTCCATTCCTTATTCATCACAATTTTATGCATATTCATTTTAGGTAATGATCTCTGTTTTCCTAAATTGAATTTCCTTCCAGTGGGTCTCCATTGATAGCCTATGCTAGCAAATGTTTTTCCTGTTGCTTTCCAAACCTTTTTGCATGCTTCAGTTATCCTACCATTCTTAACATGGGATGATGCAGAAGACATCAGGAAAGACACAACACATTCATCATGATTAGCAGAAATTAAACAATTGTCGCATGTTTTACAGATAGCATTAGAATTCGAATTAATTACAGTACTTTTGATACTAGAATCAACACGATTCATCCTACTCATTGCAAACTTATTGTTCCTAGGTTGGGCTTCTACATTCTTCAAGTGATCATTCTTAGCTGGCGCAGTCATATCCTTTCTTTCATTTCCTCTAGACCTTGACCCGCTAGCTTGGGTGTCACTTTTTACTCCTGTAGAAGCATCGAAGGTAACATTAGTTTGTTTTTCTGTCACATGCCTTCCTGATAATGATGTGTTGGGTTCTGATGTTTTGGGTGGTAGATCCAAGGCTACATGTTTGTTCTCAACATTGGATGATGATGCAACAAATCTATCTCTATGGCAGCTAAACTTAGGAATTGAGCCTATGGCATATTCTAAGTTTTCCTGAATCCTTTTCGTGAGTTTGCATGCATAAACAACTGCTCGATCAAGTGGCTTATCAGTCCTATCCTCTTCAACTACCTCACGAAGTGTGTCAAGGCCCTCTCTAAGATGATCGAGATATGTTTGATGGGCAAAGCTGTTATTACTAAGCTTAAACGGAATACGCCCAACATCAACATCATACTTTTTACTATCAGTAGCCTTTGGTGCATCACAATTACAAGTGGTGCATGGCATTTTACCTTTCACCCGAGCCTTCAGATTCTCAATTTCATTTGTCAAAGAAGTTATTTGATCATTGTGATTGCTTCTTGTAACTTTAATAGAATCATATAACTCTTTGAAATGTTGTTTAACCTTTGAATTTTCTTCTCGATAACACTCATTTTCATAATGTAACTTATTTATGGTGTTTTGATATTGAAAATTCTGAGAATCTGATGACGAAGGTTTATTGGTGCCATATACTTCACACTTGTTGGATTTCAATTGGGCAATTTGTGCCCTCAACAGTCGAATCGTGTTCGTGTGAGCTTGAATTGTCTCATCTCGTTTGCTTAATTCAAAATAAGTATCAAATTCAGGAGCATCCAAGGATGTCTTGTTATTTGATATTTTATGTTTTTCATTTAAATGTTGATATTTCAATTGCAAATTAAGATATTCAACTTCCAATTTTGAAAAACGTTTAACCATATTATCATGGTCATCATTTTGAATTTTTTCAAGCAATTTTAAATTCTCCCCCTCAAGCTCAACAACACGATTCTGGGTGACATTTAACGCAATAGCATACTCATTAAATTGACAAGCAGACAATGCAGAATCAGTGACAGTGTAAAATACATCTTGTGCAATACATTTAGCAATCAAGTTGTCGTTAGTAATGAGTATGTTTTTTCTTTCAATCTCTCGACTCTTAAGCTCTATTGCATATTCATTCACCTCATTTTCCATGTCTTTAAACACTACTTCCATTTCTTTTATTTCGACTTTAAGGGCAGTTTGCAACCCTTCAAAATGTTCTTTAAGTAGTTTAAAGAATGGCATGACCTCAGTTAAGTAACACCTTTTTGCATGTTCAAAACACCTTTCCCCCTCAGTAATGCCGGTTGGTGTGATTCTCTTCTTACATGTTTTATCAAAATCAGCAAATAATTGCCACAGCACATATAAGCTAATAAAGGTTTTGCATTCAGTGGGAAGAGACAAAGGCACCAGATTCCTAGGTGTATTGGGAGGATACACCGTTATGGATGCAACTTTTCTAATGAGGGGGGTTTGGCCTTAAGTTTATCTACCTTATGTTTTTCATTATCTTGTTTCCAAAATATCTGTTCAGGTGCTAACTTCTTTTGAGGAGCAAACACAGTCAAACGATTTTCCTCATAATAATCATGGGGTTTGATTATTATTCGTCTGGTTATGCACTCGGGATCCCTCATTTTCTCATTCATTTTTTCCCTCGTTTTATCACTTATCTCATCCTCTTCATTAGTGTAGATATGCTCAGGTTGGTCATGAATAGGCATAAGCATCACATTACCATCATATAGGGCTGGTTGAAGTACTTTCATGTCCCTAAGGATGGTTGACTTAGGTTCACCTATCATGATTTTGCTATGCTTATCACTCAACTTTCTGTGCTTATGAATCATTTGAGCAGTTTGTATGGTTTGATTTTGTGTGTACAACTTATCTTCAAGCTTATTTTTTAACGTCTTGAGTCTAGAGAAATCATTTAAAAGAGTTGTTTCTTTTTGTTTGAATTCTTGCTTAAGTGTTGTTACGCACTTTTGTGCTTCCTGTTTCTGTTTGACAGACTGTTCTAGCTGACTTTTCAAAGAACTCAACTCTAATTTTAATGTTTCTTCTCGCACTCTAGACTCTTTAATAAGTGTACTCATTTGACCTTCTAATTTCTGCTCACGATCATTAAGCTCAAACTTAGCACGCTGTTCATACATAGCAACTTGTTCTTTATAGATGTTTAGTCTAGTGATCAAGTTATCATCAGGGACAGGCAATTTGTTCTCATGGTACACACATGCATTATCTATATTGCCCGCATTATCTAAGGCACATACATTACTCATAACACACACATCATTGTTGACAAAAGATTCACCATTTGGTACATCAGGCGAGTTGTTGCTATTCAAATACTGTTCATATGAAACAATATTGCTATTTTCCATGTCAACATTACTTGAGTCAGAAACAACTACCTGATGTACTTCTTCGGGAATCTTTTGTCCCTCGACTATATTATATGTGTCATAAATTTTTAGTACCTCAGATATCACAGATGCATTAGAAGAACCAGCTTGATGAGATGAGGCCAGGGAAGACAAGTTAGCCATGAAGATTGTTTGAGCAGTAGGTTCATCATCCACATCAGAGTCAAATGCATCACAGTCATCTGCCTTGAAGATGTTAGGATCATTAAGAGCTAGATCCTGAACATGTTTCTCATCCACATCTTCATCAAAAGTATTTCCTCCATCTCCTGCCAAGAACAATAACTCTTCCTCATCCAATACAGCTCCATTCTCTTGAGCTTGCATTAACAGCATCTTGTCTTTGAAGTAATCTGAGTTCTGAGGACGTTTAGGTTGATTGCAGTTTCTAGCAATGTGTCCAAGCCCCCCACAATTATAACACTTGATCTGTTTCCCTTGCCCTTGATTGGCATTCCCTGCTTTATTCTGCATATAACCTCGACCCATGTTTCTACCAGCTCTCCCTTGCACATTCTGAACCACAATTTTTCCATCCTCCACCATTGCTAGATTGCGTGGGTTGGAAGAATTCCTTAACTGATTGTTGGTCTGTGGGAGTGATGCTTGAAACTGTTGAACCAGTAGAGATACTTGATTGGTGAGGTTGTCAATCATTTTGTCGGTCTGAGAGTAGCCTGAGTCAAGTTGAGAACTCATAGCAGGTGCTTGTGAGTGAAGTTGGTGATAGCTTGGATTTGATGATGATTGGATTGTTGGTTGTACATTTGTCATGAACGCCAGTGGGTCATTTGTAGTTGAAGGATTAAACTTTTCTCTCAGCACCCGATCATAGACAGCATGTTTCTCATGTTGTTGCAGGTAAGCATACAGCTGCTCATAGTTAGTATCCCTTAAAACTTTGTTGAGTTTGACAGCAGTAACAAATCTGTCCCATTCAGGAGTCATGTTGTTCACAAACTTTGAGTTAAGTTGGATATTGGGCATAGTCATTCTGATCATCCTCATATCATTCACCAACTTATGAAATCTCACGTAGTAATCTGTGATATTCTCTCCTGGGTTCATTTTGAAATGCTCGAACTCATCATACAGCTGTGACTCACGATCTTCCTTTGTGAGTTCTGACCCTGCCAACAACATTTTAACGTTGTCCCACACAGCCTTGGCTTCAGTGTTGAAATTGATGAGTTTGTATACATCCTTTGGAAGACCTTGAATGACTATGTTTGAGGCTCTAATATCAGCATCATACCTCTTTTTTTCTTCTTCATTAAGATCATTGTAGTTTCTAGGTCTGTCGATGCCCCAAGTCACAGTCCCATCTTCACCAGTTGTAACAACGTCTCTGGTGGTACCCATCTGATAAGGTCCTTCGTCAATTGACTTAAGAATGTTAACACCATTATCTTTTCCCAAGCAGTAAAGTCTTATTCGTTGTGCCCAAGACTCATAATCCGTCCTATCTAGCATAGGTGGACGAGTGTCAGATCCTGCTGCTTGAATATCATCTGATGATGTACTTGATGTGGTAGCCATAGTAACTACGGGATTTTACAGATCTTGTGATTTAACTGAGAAATTGAATCTTTCGCGGGAATTTCTAAAATCACCAAGACACAAACCGCATACAAGTCTGAGAGACAAACCGAGTATACACAAGCCGACTACACACTGCGAAGACAACTCAAGTAGACACAAACCGAGTGCACGCTGCTGGAACAAACCGAGTAGATACAAACCGAGTAAATTCCTCAGAGACAAACCGAGTCTACACAAACCGAGTACACACTGGAGGGACAAATCGAGTAGACACAAATCGAGTAAATTCCTCAGATACAAACCGAGTCTACACAAACCGAGTACGCGCTAGAGGGACAAATCGAGTAGGTACAAACCGAGTAAATTCCTCAGAGACAAACCAAGTCTACACAAACCGAGTACGTGCTGGAGGGACAAATCGAGTAGGTACAAACCGAGTAAATTCCTCAGAGACAAACCGAGTCTACACAAACCGAGTACGCGCAGCAGGGACAAACCGAGTAGACACAAACTCCCAAGCACGTCGCTTTCACTGCCTTTTGTCTTTTTGCCTAAACAAGTAATAGGACAAACCGTATCAACGAATTGACACAAATCGAGTCCAAGAATACGTCCCAATGACACAAACCGCTGCCAAGAACACTACAACAAATACCCACGAATTGCTCCAAAATCACCACACCGTTCTTAGATCTGTGAATCCAAACACCGAATACCACTCTAATACTATTCTTAAGCTAGAAAGTACAAGGTACAACAACTTCTAATCACTAAACAAAGCACAAAATGAAATTTATGCTACTAATCAATTCGAACAAAAAAAACTCAAAAACTACAAATCGAACCAAAAAAAACCTCAAAAACTACACAAATCCGTGAATACCAACTCTCATGGACCTAACCATGGCTCTTGATACCAATTGTAGGGTATTCACAATGCAAGAAACACTAGTTTGAGGCTTGGTTATTGATCGATTGAACAAGAAGCTAGAGAGAGGTAGGAGAGTTAGGGAGCCTTTGTAGAGAGAGAAATAAGATGATATTAGATTAACATGAAAGGTCCAACCCTTCCCATGGGTGGGAAGGGCGTATTTATAGTGTTACATAATATGTCCCTAGTGGACTGTGGAGCGAGCTGACAGAGGGTAAAGACCCGACCCACTCCACAATACTAATTAATAACTAAACTACTAATAATATTACTGATAATCCTACGAGCTATGATGATCTAATAAGTACTCGGGGTGACCGAGTCTTCAGCTGAATATTCATATTCCTAACAACATGGATATCAATACATACACATATAGAGCAATACTTTCAGCACATGATGATTACGACTGATGAAACGGGATTATCAATCTTAGCAGAATACACTGGATAGCTAAACTGGATTCGTAACCCTAATTACAAATATCTTCGACAATACAAAAAAAGCAAATAAGTACTTATTACTTTCATACTTTATCTTTCAGACTATAGCTTAAGTCTTGTCGATTCTAAAGTCATAACATGACAAGTTAAGGTTATATGATCAAGGGCGTGTTTGGGATTGTGTTTCTAAGCTGATTATCGTGTTCTGAAAACGCAATAATCTAGTTGATAGTTTTGGGATAGGAAAAGTTGAAATTCAATTATCTGCGTTTTTGCAGCAAACTTATCCAAGTAAACTAAAACTATACGTTGACAAATGATAAACAAACGAAAACACAAAATGAAGGTGTTTGGGATTGCTTATGCTTCCGCTTTACAATAAATACTTATTATCTGCTTAAATATAAGTACTTTGAGAGATAGTGTTTGGATTTGCTTACAAAAAGAACAATAATTTGATAGGAACTTTTAATCAAATTCGTTTATTAAAAAACTTTAATTAAGCTATATACAATAAGTATAATAAGCATCTTCTTAAAAAAAATCTGCATTTTCACTTAAAAATAAGCAATCCCTAAGTTTGCTCTTCCAAATGTAACAAACTGATAAGTGTAAACTCAACTGTTATATCAATTAATTCAATTGCTTTATAAACTTTAATTTAAAGCACTCACAATTGAATGTGTTAAAGCTGTTAAGTGCAACTATAATTGAGTAGCGGCACACGGTGGTTAAAATAGCAATCTACTTTCTCAAATTTTCCGAGTTGAAACACTTACTTTTTTATTAACGACGAATCCTATCAAACTTTCAAATATTGTTATGACTTCAACCATATGACTAAAATAAACTTGCATCGTTAGTCCTTTATACTAACGGCCGTTAGCAAATAACTTCAAATTTGGTTTTCTTATGTTTTCGTTAATTTTTGCACGTTTTCATCCGCTTTTACACGTTTTCGTCCATTTTTACACGTTTTTATCCGCTTTTACACGTTTTCGTTCGTTTTTAAACATTTTCGTCCATTTTTACACATTTTCGTTCATTTTTACACGTTTTCGTTCGTTTTTACACGTTTTTAAATGTTTTCATCCGTTTTTACACTCTTTCGTACATTTTTACACATTTTCATCCGTTTTTACATGTTTTCGTCCATTTTTACATGTTTTCGTCCGTTTTTACATGTTTTCGTCTGTTTTTTTCACATTTTCGTTTGTTTTCACACGCTTTCGTCCTTTCTTACACGTTTTTAAATGTTTTCGTCTATTTCTACACATTTTCATCCGTTTTACACGTTTTCGTCCATTTTTACATGTTTTCATCCATTTTTACATGTTTTCGTCTGTTTTTGCACGTTATCGTTCGTTTTTAGACTGGAAAGCTTGTTGGAACGCATCAAGTATACCCTTAATATCAAATCATTATCTATTATCCTACCATCTACAACAAATTCTCTCAACACTTGGAGGATTCTCTCCTACCACTCCCCACCATTTCTAGAGGTATTGGGGAGTTGGTTTGGTCTACATTAGCATGACATATGGCTTGATCATTCCTACACCATAAGGTTTGATTATAGTTTACACCAATTAAACACCATATACATCACCAACAATCCTTATTACCAAACACCCCTATGTCATATATTCACAACATGAGGTTGATTTCCAGGAAGGTTTAGGGATGGATGCTTTATATTTTGGTAGTTTCTTTTGGTTGGAATCATATGGTTGGAATTGTAGCACTCGATGCTTGACTCTAATGTTTGGTATTGTTTCTATTTAAATTCAGTCATATTAATGTCTTTGCTTATGTTGATTATGAGAATTCCTTTGTGTGTTGTGTTATTTGTTTGATTACTATTATCTCTTTATACTAGTTTGGGGATTATATAGACTTTCGTGTGAATGATTGAATGATTAGTTGGTTGTAAAAAGTGATTGTTTTCATAAGTTTGTTTAAATATAATTCGTGTTCTAAAACTTGTTAATTAAACATTGTTGGATTTAAAGGTTGAAAGGATTTCTAATATTGTTTAATTCCAAGAAGTTGGTGGCCAAAATGGATTGGTATTTGATAATTGACAACTATTAAGTATTCAAGTTTTTAAATGAATTCGAGAATATTTAATCACGAGATTGGGTCGAAAGGACTCGTAAGAACTAGTGTAACAAATCATCTTTTTCATACATTTGGTAACACAAAGAGCTAGCGTAATGGGATGAGAGTAGGCCGAAAGGACTCACCCGTGAAACTAGTAGAAACATGGATTTTCTTGATATTACCCATTGACTAGAAAACCTTGTGATAATTGATATGTGCCTTCTATGTTTCACCCAAACATGTTCAACATTCCAACACGATTGGTTACTATTCCTAAACAAGTGTTTATGTGCTATTATCATGCTTCTACAATCTCTTTTCTTGTTGGTTTGATCTGTGACAATCATAACCATCAACTTGTTACTTGCTTAGACAATCAAACAACATTTGAGTACAACCAAGTCTCATGGGACGACCTTGACTTACCAATCCTCTTACTACACACGGACGAGTATACTTGCTCGTATGTGTTCCTAGTTAACCGGTAATTCTTGTTTATAAATTTAAAGCTTGTTGGAACGCATCAAGTTTTGGCGCCGCTGCCGGGGACTTGGTTTTTGTTCTTAGGTGTTTGTTTGGTTGTTTGTTTAATGTTGATCCCAGACGAGCTTCACTATCTTATTAATTATCTTAGATATAAACCTAAGACAATAGATATAGAAACTGTTCTTGAACAAATTATCAATTACTATGCGGAAATTAGTAATTAATCTTAAGAAGAATAACTAACAATCAAACAACACTTCAATATATTAATACGGTTGCTCTGAATAGCAACGGGGTTACAAGAAACCTTGAAGTGTAAAACAATAACAATACGTACGTAAAACCTAACCCTAGATCCTCCTTTTATAGACTAAGGAGTCCTAGTCGGTTACAAAACTTTCTATACAAGAAAAATATCTTTACGTATCTTTTCTATACTTATCCTAACATACTATACATATCCAATAAGCAGCAGCATAATTACTCTAGCAGTAGAGTCTTCGTAGCTAGCAGCAGAATTACACCTAACTTATTATACCATCCATTAGATAACACCAGCAGCAGATTAAATACACTAGCAGCAGAGTTACTCAGACTAGCAGCAGAGTTACTTAGACTAGCAGCAGAGTTACTCAGACTAGCAACAGAGTAATACTTAGTGTATTTCAATAAGTACCAAGAGCAGCAGCATCTTCAAAACCCAACAATCCTCCCCTAAACTTGATATTTCTCTCCAAAATCATCAAGTTTCCTATAAGTCCAGCTAATCACCAAGAGGATGTTTACAAACACTTACTGCTCAAAATCTTTTGCTTGCAGAATCAAAATCTTTTCAGTATCTACTTATCAATTAGTCCTTCTTCTCCAGTCTTTGATTTCTTCACATTATCAGACTCCATAACTTCTAGTGCTCTCTTCTTTCCTATTTTGGAACCTTGCCTTGGAGAGTTCAGCATAACATAGGTTTCATAGAATTCCTTTATAATTATAGCATCTGACTTTCCTTTGAAATCTTTCATACTGTAATTTCTTGTATTCTTCAAATAATACTTCATATCATTAACTAATTCTTTCTTTGTAGGTAACTTTGTTTTGTTCCCATACTTTTGTCCTTCTCTAATTCTCTGAATCAGCTCTTCTCATTTAGCTACACTATTCTTTTTGAGTATAAACTCTACAAGCTCCTCTGTCTTTTCTTTTTCATCCAACTACTCATCTTTCATTATCAATGAAGCTTGACCTCTTACAATCAATGAAGAATCCAAGAAATATTGTAGCTGTTCATTAAACTCTTCTTGATTAACATCTTTAGATTTGGATCTTTCCATAAATTCAAATATATTCCTTTCTTTATTAGCTGCCACCTTCCTTGCATATTCCTCATCATGAGCAATCTGATCTTCTTTTGGCCAGAACTCAAATGGAAGGTGTGTAGCATAAGGTGCAGATTCTTCAACTTCTTCACCTTTATATTTTAATGAAATAGATGATGATATAGGTCTGGGTGTGGAAGTGGGTTCTTTTATGACAATTCCTTTGGGCTTGGGTCTTGGAGTTGATGATTTTACATGATGTGCAGTAGCAGCAGATTGTGAATTAGGAACAGCAGTTTGTTCTTGTTGTTTTGATGGTGCAGATGTTTGGGTTCCTAGGTTTAACAATACTTGAGCTAAGGGCATTGTGTCTTCATCTGGTTCAGCAGCAGAGTGCTTTAGCCCAGCAGCAGAGTGTTCTGCACCAGCAGCAGAGTCAATCTGTGCATTCTTTTCACCAGCTGCTGAGTTAATGGTGTGAGTTATGGCCCTCGTGTAGGAGATTGCCATCTTCCTATTTTCTTCAAATAAAATGCATTTGATAATCGGCAGCTTACTAAGCTATCGTCCGGCACTAGTTCAAATAGGCAGTCAGCCTCCAATAGATCTATTCATTATATTCGCGTTCACTCGCAAGTGATTAATGGTTCATGATGTGAGGGGCTTTTGGAAATAGTGGTAACTTAGGCAATATCAATTAGGTGTAGCATACAGAAAAATACTTGTGTTCCATTTTGTAGCATGTATCTCCCCACGTATTTGAAAGTATGTAAAAGATAAAAGTTGGACTATGAGCTCACCTTAAATGTAGTGGCAAAGATAATATGAAATCAAATGTATTATGGGAACGGCTCCAACACACGACCTGAATAATAGGGAAGTTTGAGATTTTGATAGTTTTGGCTTAATACGAATAATGATTGTGAAAATGCATCGGATAACGAATTGGTTCGTGATGTGAATGGATGATATGCTTAAAATGCTTAAAGTTCAAAAATAATATTATATATAATATTATTTTGTTTTTATGTTATTGAATTCATAAATATCGTTTCCTCGAAAGTTGTTGAATGACACTTTAAGTTATTCGTTAGAATTCGTTATATAAATATATACGTAACGTGATTTGAATATATATCGAACGAAATGTATAAATGCCCGTGTTTGAATGAAAAAGGGTAAAACATGTAAATGAATTATACATAATGTAAAGTTACTGAATGGTCCCTGAATTTATACAAAATTTACACTTTCCACCCTAACGGTGAAACTTTTGCACCGTTAGTCCCTAGTTAGGATACAATTACACTTTTAGTCCAAAAGGGTCCAATATGACTTTTTAATACTTCTGTTTACTATCTTATCAATTTCTACCCACAAGTTACAAAAATGACAGTTTGATACATATTTATGTGAAAGTGACAATATTAACCCGATTTGTAATATATTTTGCAATTTAAGTCCAAAAATCACAAAAATCATATATTAAATTTTCCGAGAGTTTCTTAAGTCTCAAACAACTTATTTAAGTTGTAAAAACTGCTTATTACTTAATAAGTGCTTATTGGGCTTTAACGAGTACAAAATAGGCCCAACAAGAAATGACGATCCGTTGGGTTTTAAAATAAGTTGGGCTTATATTTGGGCTTATTTTAATGTCTTAATAACATTGCAAAAGAGCTTATTGGACTGCTTATCGAATAGTGCTTATTATGAGCTTAATGGGCTTAAAAGCCCACTCGACAAAATAAGGCTGTTTCGATATAGCGATTACTTGAGGGTTATAAAAGGACTTTTAAGAGCTTATCAAGTGAGTTTAGTTGAACAGCTTATTAGAGTAGCTTATGGAGAAATGAGTCAAGCATTTTAATTGATATGTTGTACGTGAAAAATGGATTTAATGGGATTGTTTCTAGTCGAATAAATCAATGGGTCCATAATGATGCATATGACATATGAACATATGATATTCAATATAAGTTAGAAACAAGTCTCGTTAAGTGATTATACGATGAAATAAATGTCGAATGAATGTATAACATGATTTTCTAGCCATCCATTGAGTAGGAGGTCATATATAAACGAAATATAAATGGCAAGAAATCGTAAATAATAAGGGAAAGCTTGAACATGTATCGAATGAAAATGTAACTTGCATGAATCAAATGAAAAACATGTGTAAGTATAGAAATGGATCCGAGAGGCTTACTACACCAAGAAGGTGGTGAGAATTACGTTTAAATGGACTGGAACTCGAAAGGTATGAATGTATCTTGCTAGAGTGATCATGAATGAATCGAACCAAGCTTCAACGAGTTGGAAATATGATTCGAATGGCTAGTAATTGCTTCTTGCTTCTTGAGGGCTCGGATTAGGGAGTATAGGACTTAGAAAAATATAGTGAGGTGAGTTTAAGTATGAATGAGAGTTGTGTGTGCATATCCGAATATGTATGCATGTATATAGTCGAGTATATTGTATTAAATTGGTACAAGTTGTGTTGATTTGATGGTCAGCAGTGATTAGATAGGATTTTTAGAGGATAAGAGTAGCTAGTACTTGAGTGTTAGGGATATTAGAAGGGGAGTTGTGTGTATTGGTTCGGTTATGGTTCAAGTTGCATGTATATGTTGTGTTCGATATATAAAGGGTCCAAAACAACTTATTTAACGTGAGCAAAAATTGTAGGAAGGTGTATAAGGACTTTAGGAATCATTCTTGACTAGTAACAATGCAATGTATTATGTGAAAACAAGTTTTGTCGAGTTGGGTTACAAATCGAATGAACTTGTACATGTGTCGACTTGGGTTTACTTTGAGTCTTGTTTAATGCTCAAACATTCGAATTAGACAACAAGGTTTGTCAATCCTGATTGTTTGAAGTATGAGGATTCGAATGGTGTAAAATGTAGCATAGGTTGTGTGTCGAATTTCTAAGATATTGATGCGTGCGTATGCGTATGCTCTAATTTATACCCACGGTATGTCGTTGTGGTTTTAGCAGTATTCAAGTTTTAAATTTATATTTAGCCGACTTATCAATAACATACACACTTTAACGAGCAGTGTACCCGGTCAGTATGAATATAATGGTAAGTAGAGTGTCGATCACTAAGAGTGGAACGTATTATCTAGGTATTCTAATCAGTATTTTAATATCTTAAGTTAGCTATACAACCTAATCTAACGCAAGGGGGTTCAGCCTGAGAGACTGGCACGGTTTGGTTGTGATTAAATATAAACTAAACTAATAAGCACGAATCAGCGAATAGCACACACATACACAGATAAATACATGAGACAATAAGAAGACCTGTCCTGATAGTTAAGTAGCTTGTCACTTATTTTATTGCTAGTTTTATATGAAGTGTATAGTTCGATGCAACGCACCGAGATTAAGTCCTTTCTCGTTGGTTCTAATCTTATTGGCGAGTAAACCCTTAATGATTACTTATGACTATCCTATTTATCTTTCTTCCTACTTTTCTACAGACGATAGAATGCATAGGCGATCTAATAAATAGGCGAGGAAGGGGCATGGCGACCCAAGCAATGCTCAGCTAGACACAGAGGTTATCAATGCACTAATAAAAGTCACCAAAGACATCAACATATAAACTTTAATTAATGGGAAAGCAATTTTAAGGGGAGTTGAAGTGAATGATAACATAACACAAGCCCATCAATCCTGACCAATTAAAGTGTACTAATACAATAAAACAAAACTACTTAATGAATTAAATACATGCAGGACCTTCTTACAGCTCTTGTATCTTCGTTTAGGGTGTGTCTTGTGCTGCTACTTCGACTGAATTCGGCCTTAGGGTATTCTGGTCTTCGGTCTTCTTCTAAACTAGGGCTCTTGAAATTCGTCTGGTCTTGGGGTATTTATAGTTTCTGTCTGAGGGTAAGATGCGGCGCATAGGATAAGTAGATGCGGCGCATTGACTTAACTTCGCGTGGGGTCCAAGATTAATATATTCAGGAATATTCGTGCACCGCCAGAAGATGCGGCGTAACTCCATTTATAGATGCGGCGCATGTCCTTGCTGTCTTGGATCGTAGCTTGTGAAATCTTGATAGTGATGCGCCGTATATAATAAGTAAGATGCGGCGTATCTGGAGCAGAATGATCTTGATCTTGTACATTCAGTAGACTTTTAACTTCTTGCTTGTTTTGCTCCATAATTAGTCCAAAATCGCCAAGTTTCACATAATACTTGTTTTTACCTGAGAATTACAAAAGTAAACATTAACGTATCAATTCTCACAGATAATATAATAAAACAAGTCAAATAAATAGGATAAATGATGGTAATAAAATGTACTTATTTGAGTTCATCAGATATCGAGGCCAAGTATATGTATGTTAGATCGAGTGAAAATAAAAGAAAATATGAATTTGGACTTGGGCTTGAATAGTAACAGGCTCATAATTGGGCCGAGAATAGTAATATGGATCCGTTTAGTTTATTATTCGTATATTGAGTAGTCGTGGTCCGTGTGTGAGCTCGTTCCAAAGTATTGTGAATCACGTATCAACGTGTTTGAATTATTGTAATGTAATAAACAAAAAATTTTAAATTTTGCTCGTAAAAATGGTTAATTGAACTGTAATGGTAATTTGATACTTGATTAATGTTGAGAATTAAATGTCTAACAACTTAGTACTGCTGAGAGAAATACACTAACAATACAAACTGCTAGTCTATAAGTGAAGACTGTTGAAGTATAACTAACAGTACAAAGTTCAAAGTTAGTACTGCTAGTTGTGTCAAAGGTACTGCTGCATGGATAAACGTTTGTATTAAGGATAAGTATGGAATAGATCTTTTGTATATCTTAATTAGTTAGAATTATACGATAGAATACTTATCTTGTACAGGACTCCTTAAGTCTATATAAGGAGATCCTAGGTTATACGAGTCACATATATCAGTCATAGAGTTTTGTTAAGATTTAAGGTCATTGTAACCCTAGTGATAGCAAGATCACTCGTATTATTCAAGCAATAATATTGAATCGTTTGGTGTTAATCTTACTGTGTTCATTGCTCATACATATATTACTATTCCATTAAACAAACCATTATTATTCTAAGTGTGGTTAAGTAGATTCCGCATACTTAATTGCATACACTCAAAGTATCTCAAACACGTTATAAAGGAGTAACATCCTAAGTGTTTTATAATCCTCTCAAGTGGTATCAGAGCCAGGTTGATACTATTGATTTAGAAGAGAAAGTAATGGACATGGAGACTACCCAAACAAACATGGCTGCTAAATTGCCAATGCTCAAGCAGAATGAATTTGATATGTGGAGGCTGAGAATAGAACAATATTTCCAGGTGCAAGACTATGCACTCTGGGAAATAATTGAAGAAGGAAACTCTTTCAAGCCTTCAACTTCTACAACAATAGTTGATGGTAAGGTAGAGACAGTTGTGCAGACCTCTCCAGTTACTGCAGAAGAGAGGCTACAAAAGAAAAATGACCTCAAGGCCAGAAGTTTGCTGATGATGACCATTCCAAATGATCAACTCTTGAACTTCAGCAAGTACAAGGATGCTAAAACCTTGTTTTAGGCAATCATTGCTAGATATGGTAGGAATGAAGCCACCAAGAAAACACAAAAGACTCTCCTAAAGCAGAACTTTGAAAACTTCACTGCTACCAGTAATGAGTCTTTTGATCACATGTTCAATAGGCTTCAAAAGATTGTTAGCCAACTTGCTGTTCTTGGTGTGGATATACCTCAGGAAGATTTGAACTCTAAGTTCTTGAGGAGTTTACCTGCAGAGTGGGCTATGCATGTGGTGGTCTGGAAGAAAAAGCCAGACATTGATACTATGAGCCTGATGGACTTATACAACAACTTCAAGATTGTTGAGCAGGATGTGAAGAAGGCTTGAGGAACTAGTTCAAGCACTGGGAACATGGCCTTTGTGTCATCTCCTAGTAATTCAAGTCCAGTTGAAGAAGTGAAGGTTGCTGTGGGAGTTAGTACTGCTAACCCCAATGTTAGTACTGCTAGCACGTCAAGCAGTACTATTGGTATTTTGGATGATAAAACCTATTGTGCCTTCCTGACAAGCCAAAATGATGGGTCAATGCTGACTCATGAAGATCTCCAAGAGATTAATGATGATGATTTGGAGGAGATGTACCTCAAATGGCAGATCTCACTTCTTAGCATAAGGGCTAAGAAATTCTACCAAAGAACTGGAAAGAAGATCACAATCAGCAACAATGATACTGCGGGTTTTGACAAATCATGGGTAGAATGTTACAATTGTCACAAGTTGGGGCACTTTTCAAGGGAATGCAGAAGACCTAGGCAACAGGATGGAAGGAGCAAAGGTTATGGAAGCAAGCCCAAGGTTGTGGAGGAAGCTGAGCCAACTTCAAAAGCTATGGTGGCTATTAATAGACTAGGCTTTGATTGGAGTTTTATGGTAGAAGATGAGGAAGCATCTACTAAGATGGCTCTTATGGCGTTCTCTGACTCTGAGGTACAATCTGCTAAATGTTGTTCTAAAACATGCACTGCTCTTAAAGAATTAGAAATTTTAAAGAAACACTATGATGAACAAAGGATTGAACTAAACAAAACTAATTATAATTTATCTAATCATAAGAGAGGTTTAGCAGTCCTAGAGGATCAAATAGTGCATTATAAGAACAATGAGTCTGTTTTTGCTGATGACATAGCAGTTCTTAAAAGGGATTTGTCAATTAAGAATGCTGAGATTAGTCTGTTGAAAGTTGAGTTGGATAGAATTAAAAAGGCTGCACCCCCAGGAATAGACCTAGAGCATACAAGTTTGCCTGAATTTCAACAACCTAAGTTAGAATATGGTCTTAAGCCAAAAGAGAATGTAGTTGTTGATAATCCTGTAGAAATCAGTGAACCTTTCGAGAGTGCAAGTGATGCTTCACTCACTGAGGACAAGGCATCCACTGATAGGAATTCAGATGCTCCAACCATTGAGGACTGGACATCCGATGATGATGAGGAAGATCAGGTTGTGGTTAAACCTGAAGTAGGAAAGGTAGAAGGAACAAGTGTTCCTAAGGTGGTTGATAATGAAACTGTTAGGCCTAAATCAAATGTTAAACCAGTTAGGAAAATAGTTAGGTACTCTGAGATGTATTGATCCACAGACAAGCCAAGAGGTAACCAGAGGAACTGGAATAACCTCAAGTCTCACCAACTAAGTGATGACTTTGTCCTGTATAAGAAGGCTTGTTACACTTGTGGTAGTTTTGACCACCTTGAGGCTTTTTGTGATAACCATCAGGGTAGAAAGATGGTTACTGGGAACAACGGGGTATATGGGAACTTAAGTCATAGGGTGAACTCTAACTGGTCTCAATTTCACCCCAATGCCAATAGAATGACACCCAGAGCACTTTTATTGAAGTCTGGCCTAAAACCAATTAGTACTGCTCGACCAGTAGTTAGTACTGTCAGACCTTTTAAAACTGTTTACCCTAGACTAGCAGTTAAAAGTGCAAAACCAACTTTCAAATATGCACCACAAACTGCTAAAAGGCCTTTTCAAAAGAAAGCAGTGGTACAAAAATAAATTTGGAAACCAAAGGCACAAACTGCAAAGCTAGCAGTTAGTACTGCTAGCCAAGTAGTTAGTACTGGTAATTTTAAAAACACTATTAGGGAAAAAAGGGCTAATGCTGTTAAGGCCTCAGCGTGTTGGATTTGGAGACCACTTCAGTCCAATGGTGCATCAACTGTTTTGAAAAGGTTTGACTATATTGATGCACGAGGCAAACCCAAGTCAGTAATGGCTTGGATACCCCAAGGAAACTAATTTCCTTATTTCATGTGCAGGAACATTTACAAGACAATGATGAAGATCAAGGTTATGCAGACAGTGTGTAACACCCCGACCTGACAAGGGCAAAGATGTCACAAGTCCATGGTTTCATATCAGAATAAACATAGCATCCACGAATAAAACAGCGGAAATCATAACATAAACAAAGAGAATAAGTCAACATGACTTAATTACAAAGATAAGACAGAAATAATGAAGTACATAACAAAATCCACATGATGAAATAATCCAACTAAAAGCAAAGCTTCACTCAAGTGCACTCTTCCCAAAAGCCATACCCCAGCTCCTAGCTTAAATACCTGCCGCGGGAAAAGAAATGCGGCTGAGCTACACGAGCTCAGTGAACAGATATAACGGTGACAAACAATAATAATGAAATAGGGAAGATGGAAGGAATCGTACATGATGTAATAATAGATGAGAAGAAATATGAAGGTTATACAGAGATATCAGAAAGTATGGATAGTATCATGAGTAATGGTGAAGTAATCAAAAGATCCCATCAAGCCCAAACATACCAAGCCCAGTACAGAGATAAGTCCAGTATCATGCCATAGGGTGTCAATAATGAAAAGTAAAGGTCATAAGTCTATAAAGTGCATGGAAAACAGTAATCCTCTACGAGCCCAGAAACATGAACATGAAATCATAATCATACCGCCATGCAGAGAGATGTTCCTCTCACTAATCCTAAAAATCAGAAATATGGAGTGATCAGCTCCCAGAGTTGTGAAAGACGTGTATCGCACACACCATCAGTCACCATGCATATCATAACATATCATAACATGAACATAATACAGAAACAAATCTAGGATGCATCCATACGCCCCTGGTGGCCATAACTCCCAACACACCAAATAAAATACAGAAAAGGGACGGGACAGGTCATCACTCTCCTGCCCTAGAGTCATGCCATCGGTGCATCGACTGACATGGACATGAAACCCTCATGCCTAGTGAGTGGCTCGTAGTATCAAACTGTGGGTCAAGGTCAAGTATCATGTATCCAGTATTTAATTTAGTTTCATAAGTCAATTTCCATTTCAGAATATCAGAGTTCATAATCAGAGGTTCATATCAGAGGTTCATACCATAAAGGTTCCATGTCAGAAAGGTCATATATCAGAAATGTTTAATATCAGAAAGGTTCATAACAGAAAGGTCATGTATCAGAAAGGTTTAATATCAGAAAGGTTCATAACAGAAAGGTCATGTCAAAGGTTCATAATATCATGAAAGAAACAAGCAAGGTTCACAGAATCAAAGAACATGGCAGTGAATCAGAAATCAGAAATGAGACGAAGGCACCTTACTAAAGAAGGGCAGAATATCTGTACCTTATTGCTGACAAAGGAAAATACGGGATAAGATGATCAAGAGCACAGGACTACTCCCTCTTCACACCTAGAGGAGTAAAGACATGATTACTAAAGATCCCATTTCCATATTAAGTAACTTTCTATTTTTAGCAGGTTTCCATTTTTAGAAAGTTTCCTTATTTAGTAAGTTTCCAAAATTAGCAGGTTTCTATAATGAGTAAGATTTAAGTATTTTGATTTAGTTAAGTCATTAATTTAGTATCATTATGGAATTAGGGTTGACTTTAGCAAGTTATAAAAGTTTAGGGTTAAATATGACAAGTTTACATAGTTTAGGGTTTTAATTGTAAATATATCAAATTAAAGGTCTAGAATGAAAATATCATAAATTACTTATTTAAATATCCCATTTATTCAGAATTACCTCTTTAGCCCATTAAGTTCCATATTTTACACTTTAAACCCTTTATTTATAAAAGTTACAAAATAACCTTAAAGTTACATAATTTACCATTTAATCCATATATTATTCTTAATTACACCACTAGCCCTTATATTAATTTAATTACAGAATATACCCTTAAATTTCATGTATGATACGGTTTAACCCATTAGTTTCACTTATTTACAATTTTAGTCCCTATAATTATAAAGCATATATATTAATTCATAAATTCCAAATAATTACATATTAGCCCCCATAATTATCCAAACTTACACCGAACCATCTTAACATTATAATTTACTCAAAATGACCTCAAGTTTCCAGTATTTACATTTTTAGTCCCTTGATTTAATTAAATTGCAATCCGAATTAATAATTATATATAATTACCCATTTAACCTTTTAAATACAAAATTTACATATAGACCCCTCATTTAAGATTTTATACGAATTATACCAGGTTCAAATAACTTACAAGAATTATCCCTTGAGTTTTTAGAATTACAAAACACACCCTTAGATTTATTTCTTACAATCGGTATGAGATAAAATACCATAAACCCTAGAACAAATTCCACCAATCATTGATTTATCATTCATGAGTCTTAAACATCATTTAAAATTCAGATCATGGTACCAAGCCCTAACCCTAGTCGATTTAGGGTTTTTATTTATTTTTCTTATTTCTTTCCAAAAGCCGATTATACAAACAATTCAAGGACAATTGATTTAAGCTTCAATAATTCGATTGATCATTTTTGTGATGTTGTATCGAGTATATAGATGTCACGAAAAATAACAAACTAGTCCAGAAAATTCGCATAGATTTATTTGAGGTTTTATTCGATTTTAAGGGTTTTGAACACCTAAATTAGCATGCGATTGAAAGAGGATGCATGAATCGAATTCCACATTTTTCTTAGGTCTCATATGATTAAAAGGTTACGAGAAAAATACCAGATCGAATATTGTACGTGTAGATTAGACGTATTAGATCTGGACCTATCGGATATAGCGCTCGACACCAAGGATTTCACCACGATCACCACAGCCACTCCACGACCTTGTAATCATTTTTCACAGACCATACATGATGTGAGGGACGTGAGAAAAATGGAGAATGAATTTTACATGGATCGAATTAATTAAAATGGAATTGTTACCTATCGAGTGGAATAGAAGAGGAAAATTCGACAACCAGCCAATCCGACCTCTATAAATCGTAAAGCTATTTTTCTAGGCTTCTTGAGATCCTTAAGAACACAGGAAAAATGGTGCTTCACTTCCAGCAATTTGTATGATCAAAGGAGAATTATTTTGGTGATTAGGGTTTTAATCGGTTTGAAGATTTTGGAAGAAAAAAAAATATGTAAGTTATATAAATTAGGAGTAACCGAGTCTTAGGGGGGTAATGGGCTAATATTTCGGGATTTTTGGTTATGAAAATTATTGCTTTGATTATCTCTTTTAAATGCCCTTTTAATTACCTTAAATTACCTTAATTAAATCATAAATTTTGAAATTAAACTCTATTTGGCGCCCAAGGGCAATTTGGTAATTTTGTGGCTTGTATAAATGTTAAATGGTGTTGTTAAAATTATTTGGGATCATAACTTGTTCATTGCCAAAAGTTTGGAATTTGGTTGGTGCTTTACATATGTTTTATTTAGATTCTAATTTTCCAGGGGCAATTTGGTCATTTTACATGTTATAGAATTTCAGGTATTACACAGTGGATGTTCCAGGTACATGACAGGCAACATGTCCTATCTTTCAGACTTTCAACCAATGGATGGAGGATATGTTACCTTTGGGGGAGGAATAGAAGGAAGAATTACTGGTAAAGGTACTCTTAAAACCGGTAAATTAGACTTTGAGGATGTGTACTTTGTGCAAGAGCTTAAGTATAACCTGTTTAGTGTCTCACAAATGTGTGACAAAAAGAACAAGGTTCTTTTTACTGACACTGAATGTCTTGTGCTTTCCCCAGACTTTAAGCTTCCTGATGAAAGTCAGGTTCTTCTTAAAGTTCCAAGGAAGGGCAACATATACAGTGTTGATATGAAGAAGATTGTTCCTAAAGAGGCCCTTACTTGTTTTGTTGCAAAGGTCACATTGGATAAGTCTATGTTATGGCATAGAAGACTTGGTCACATAAATTTTAAAACCATTAATAAAATTGTTAAGGATGGTTTGGTAAAAGGCTTGCCTCAGAAAAGATTTGAAAATGACCAAACTTGTGTTGCCTGTCTCAAAGTAAAACAACACAAGGCTTCTTGTAAGCCCAAGGTTTATAACTCTATTGATCAACCTTTATTTATGCTATATATGGATTTATTTGGCCCAACTTCTGTGAGTAGTATTATGCATAAAAGGTACTGTCTTGTGATTACTGATGACTATAGTAGGTTCACATGGGTTTTCTTTTTAGGTTCTAACGATGAGACACCTAGCATTCTTAAAACATTCATTACTGAGATAGAAAACTTAGTGGATAAGAAAGTTAAAGTCATTAGGTGTGATAATGGGACATAGTTCAAAAATAGAGTTATGGATGAGTTTTGCAAAGAAAAATGTATTAGAAGAGAGTTTAGTGTTGCTAGAACTCCTCAGCAGAATGGGGTTGCTGAGAGATGAAATAGGACACTAATAGAAGCTGCTAGATCCATGTTAGCTGACTCTAAGTTGCCTATCACTTTTTGGGCTGAAGCAGTTAATACTGCTTGCTATGTGTAGAACAGGGTTTTGGTAGTTAAACCTCACAACAAGACACCATATGAGCTTTTTAGAGGTAGAACTCCTGCATTAGGATTTCTAAGACCTTTTGGGTGTCATGTAACTATTCTGAATACCTTAGACCATCTAGGCAAATTTAATGGTAAATTAGATGAAGGATTCTTGGTTGGGTACTCTCTCAATAGCAAAGCATTTAGAGTATACAACACAAGAACTAGGAAAGTTGAGGATGCATGTTCAATTTCTAGAAAATAAATCTAATGTTGCAGGTGAAGCTCCAAAATGGCTGTTTGACCTTGATACTCTAACCCAATCAATGAATTATGTGGCAGTTGTTGCAGGAACCTTTTCTAATGATTTTGCAGGTTCAGAAGCTGATGATGCAACAAATGAAACAGGCTTGGGAAAGAAGAAAGATCAAGATCAGATATTGATGCCAATATGGAACAGTGTGGATTCATCTTCAAAGATTGGTGAGCCTTCTACTGATGAAGCCAAGGAAGGTATTGATGATGAAAACAATGTAGATGGAACTGAGGAACAAGTGAATCAAGTTAACAGTACTAATGGTGATTGTACTGTTGAGCCCCAACTTGATACTGCTACGCCAAATGTTCATATTGCTGGCCCATCAGATGTTAATACTGCTGATTTCTCAGAAGATGAGGTGGATATTGGCAATCTCCCAGCTACCTATCAAGTTTTAACTACACCACACACAAGGATAAACAAAGATCACTCCCTAGACAATGTGATTGGTGACATGCAGTCTAGAGTTAAGACAAGAAGGCAACTCATGACTTCAGACCAACAAGGATTTCTTAGTACTGTCTATGAAGAAAAGAATCATGAAGATGCCAACACTTGCTTATTTGTGTGTTTCCTCTCACAATTTGAACCCAAAAATGTTCTCAAAGCCTTAGAAGATTCAAGGTGGGTTGAAGCAATGCAAGATGAGCTTCTTTAATTCAAGATTCAGAAAGTTTGGGTACTAGTGGATTTACCCAAGGGTATGAGGGTAATTGGAACCAAATGGGTGTTTTTTTTTTACCTGGGTTCCGACTCGACATTGCGAGCCGACTAATCCCAGGGCGACTACCCTTTTGGATAGCCCGGAGTCATCGCAGGTGAACCTCCGTGGCCACATGGGGATTAATTTTCTCCCCAAGGTTTGAACCTGGGACCTCCAGGGACTTTAACCACTTAGGAGACCAAATCCAAACCACTGGGTCACCGCATGTGGTTAAACCAAATGGGTGTTCAGAAACAAGAAGGATGAAAGGGGTATTGTGATCAGAAACAAGGCTAGACTTGTAGCCCAGGGGTATACATAAGAAGATGGTATAGACTATGAAGAAGTTTTTGCACCAGTAGCAAGGATTGAAGCAATAAGACTATTCTTGGCCTATGCTTCTTTCATGGGCTTCACTGTTTACCAAATGGATGTTAAAAGTGCCTTCTTATATGGTACTATTGAAGAGGAGGTGTATGTTTCACAACCTCCAAGTTTTGTTGATCCAGAACATCCTGATAAGGTGTACAAGGTTGTAAAGGCTCTTTATGGACTACATCAGGCTCCCAGGGCATGGTATGAGACTTTGGCTTCCTATCTGCTAGAGAATGGATTCCAAAGGGGCAAGATAGATTAGACTTTATTCATCAAGAAGCACAAGAAGGATATCTTACTAGTACAAGTATATGTGGATGATATTATTTTTGGATCCACAAGGAAGGAAATGTGTGTAGAGTTTGAGAAAATTATGCATGATAAGTTTCAGATGAGTTCCATAAGGGAACTTACATTCTTTTTGGGTCTGCAAGTAAAGCAATCAAATGAAGGCATATTTATCAGCCAAGATAAATATGTAGCAGAAATTCTAAGGAAGTTTCAGTTTGCTGATTCTAAAGTGGCTAGCACACCTATTGATCCAGAGAAACCATTGCTTAAAGATGCTGATGGAGAATGTGTGGATGTGCACACCTACAGATCTATGATAGGGTCCTTGATGTATCTTACATCATCAAGACCTGATAGGGTCCTTGGTTGCAGACTTATATCATGGCAGTGTAAGAAGCAGACAATTGTGGCAACTTCTACAACTGAAGCTGAATATGTAGCTGCTGCAAGTTGCTGTGGTCAAGTGCTTTGGATTCAAAATCAACTGCTTGACTATAGGTATAATTTTATGAACACTGTGATATATATTGACAATAGCAGTACTATTTGCATAATTAAAGTTCCAGTGCAGCATTCTAAAACAAAACACATAGAAATAAGGCATCATTTTATTAGAGACTGCAATGAGAAAAAGTTAGTTCAAGTGGTTAAAATTGATTCTGATCAAAACTTTGAAGATCTTCTCAAAAAAGCCTTTGATGTAGGAAGATTTCAATACTTGGTAGCAAGTATTGGAATGCTTAACCCTTAACTTTTTCAAAACTGTGTGTTTTTGTACATAAATTGGATTTGTACTGCTAGGTTTGTCATTAGTACTGTTAAGTATAATTTTGTACTGCTAGTACAAAGTTTGGACTGTTTTGCTAATACTGTTAGTCATATGTTTATACTGCTATGAAGCAAGTGCTTTGCACTTTGTTTTCTTGGTTTTGGACTAACAATTGAAGGTATGAAGATTAAGCACAAAGGAATTACTAGTGCATTGTGTGAGCAGCAGTTGGTGGCTTAAGTTGCTGAGATAATAGGTCAATGATGGACAGAGTTTGGGAATTCATTAACAAAGGTTTATACCTAAGATAATTAGTTCTTTAAAACTTCTTTCTTGAGATCTAATTATGATGTTTTGTATTGAATTGATGGCTTCGTTATTCAGACAGTAACTGACATAACTCACTTTCTACCATTTTATACTTTTGTATAATGAGTAAGTCTAAGGATATCTGGTAGAAAGAACAGCGAGCAAACGTGAATCTAACACTTGTGTTAGAGGTAACAACTGCCACGAGCTGGAAACCCTGTCAAGAAAACTCTTTGAATGAGTTTATCTGATCACATGCAGTTATTTATAATTGAAAACATTGGTTCTCACACAATCAAAGGTTACATTAAACCAAAATCTTGATTAAGTGTCTGTCTTTACACTTAATCCCTTCAAAATGGTTGTTAGCAGTATGGTTTTTCATTAAAATCAAGTTCATACTGCTGAGTCAAATTTTTCCAAAAGTTTGTACTGCCAGGCTTCAAGTTAGTACTGGTAGGCTTAATTTGTACTACTGGATAGTCGTTAGTACTGGTGTGAAATAACAGCTTTTTGAAAATAGCCGTTGAGAGTTTGTTGGGATTTTTACTGAGTATTTCCTTGTTTCAAGGGTTTCCTTTTTGGATATTTTTATCTTTATATTATTTTATTAACCTTATCTTTATTTGAAAGTTATCTTTTAATTAAATTCGGTCCAATTGAAACCCTAACAAGCCACTCATAATATCTCAATTCACTTTCTTCTTCTACTTTCTACCCTAAAATTCAACTATTCACAGCAGTCAAATCACTTTTTACTGAAAATAAATGGCTACTTTATCCTTTGTTGACAAACATAATCAGGTCGCTTTTTTGGAAAAAGCATAGGATGATGCTACTTTTCATCAGATTGTGGACTTTTTAAAAGGTACTCACATAAGTCATTCTTTACACTTAAATCCCACAATTTATGTCTCCCACATCAAGCAGTTTTGGCAGAGTGTTACTGTCAAAACATTTGAAAATGGTGACAAAGAATTAAAAGCTAAAGTGGATGGTAAATCTATCATTATTACTGAATCATCACTCAGGAGGCATCTCCACTTGAATGATGACAATGGTATTAATGTTATGCCAAACACTGAGATTTTTGAAAACTTATCCAGGATGGGGTATAACACTGACTCACAAGCTTTAACTTTTCAAAAGAGTCGTTTTGCCCCTCAATGGAGATTTTTAATACATACCATCCTTCACTGTCTTAGTCCAAAGAAAACCTCATGGGAACAATTCAGTAGTAATATTGCAACTGCTCTCATCTGTTTGGCTACTTACAGAACCTTCAATTTTTCAAAACTTATTTTTGAAGGTATGGTTAAAAATGTTGATAGCAAGACAAAATTTTTGATGTATCCCAGGTTCATCTAAACAATTTTGAACATGAGAAAACATCAACTTCTTCCACACAAAACTGTTTATCCAACCCCAAAGCTTACCCAAAAACTTTTTAGTAACATGAAAATAGCTTCAACAGGGGTTGGTGGGGAAGAAGTTCCTCCTTTTGATTCTATGCTGCAAGTTCAGGTTGAAGGAGCAACAAGCCCTGTTGCCTCCCATCACACACCCACATCATCAGAACATTCATCTTCACAACCATCTTCATCAACACATAAGACTATATCCAGACAGGACTCTGATGTACCTCAGCAGAGAGCTCCTACACCTCCCAATGTAGTAGATGAGGCTGACAATGTCAGTGTGGAAAGGGCTACTTCTACTGTCTCTGGCTTAAAAGCTGGGCAGGATAGAAGTAGCATAGCTAAGACCCAATCCATGGCAACACCAACAGTACCTAGTACTTTTGGTGGAATCCCTAGCCAAATGGAAACTCAGGGTGGCTCAGAAGCTCATCATATGATGGACTATGAGTCTTTGCCCCATGATGCACCTCTCCCTGAAGGTAACGCATCAGGAAGTGCTGAGGGCAGTATGCAACTAAAAGAATTGATGGAAACTTGTACCAAATTGTCTGAGAAGGTGAACACTTTGGAAACTGAACTTAAAAGTCATAAGAAGAACTTTGGAGTTGTCTACACCAAGTTGATTCTAAAAGTAAAGAAATTAGAGACAATAGTCAAGAAACTCAAGGGCAAAAGATCAGCAAAGATGGTGGTTTCAACAAGTTCTTCTTCTTCTAGTTCATCCAAGGGTCCAAGCACAGATGATGGTGAGGAATCTTCCAAATAGGGGAGGAAGATTGCCCAGATGGAAAAGGATCCTGATATCCCTTTGGTTCAAGAGGAGTATGAGACTCAGGGGAGGCAAGCAGAACAGATGGATCAAGGTACTGCTGTCTTTGAAGAAGGTACTGGTAGTGAGCGGGAAGGTACTGCTAGTTTTGAAGATCTTCTTACTGCTGGATATCAAGGTACTGCTAGTGCAGTATACTCAAGAAGACCAAGGTTATCAAAAGCAGATAAGGGCAAGGCAATCATGACAGAGCAAGAATCATCTTCTAAAAAGTTGTCCAAGAAGGAACAGGTTCAGTTAGCACTTGATGAAGAGTTAGCCCAAAAGTTTCATGAAGAAGAGTTAGAAAGGATAGTTGAGGAAGAAAGATTGGATGAAAAAGAAAGAGTGGCAGCATTTATGATTGAAAGAAAGTTTCAAACTGAAGAAGAAGAGAGAGCTGCTCAAATACTTTTTGATAAGGAGTTAACTGCAAAATTACAAGAAGAAGAAAGGTCAAAGTATACTCAAGAATAACAAGATTCAGCATTAAATGACTTGTTACAGGAGATCATAAGTAAGCAGAGTAAAATGAAAGCTTATAAGAAGAAAATCCCTTCAAAAAGTGAGCAGTTAAGGTATATGAAGAATTTCTTGAAGCATCAGGATTACTGGAAGGAAAGTTACTTCAAAGGGATGTCTAATGAAGAAATTGAAAAGGCATACTTTGAAGCTTATGCAAGAATTCAGAGATCTTTAAAAGTTGAAAGTGCAATTATTGAGACTGAGCCCAGTAAAGGTGTGAAAAGAGGAGCAGACCAGTTGGGATCAGGAGATTCCAAGAAACAAAGGACTGAGGAAGAATCAGTTCAAGAAGCACCAGTTGAGGAAGAGGAAGAAGTACTTACTGATGAACAGATTCAAGGAATGATGGTAGTAGTGCCAGAAACTCTTGATGTTAATCCTATTAGAGCAAAACATCCTATAATTGATAGGGAAGTATATTCAGATGGAATTCTCAAAGGGTGGAAAATCATCAGGATAGGAGATCAGACTGAAGTACATAAGTACTTTGAAGATATGATAAGAGCTTTTGATATAGAAGATTTGGATAACTTATGGAGCTTAGTTCAACAAAAGTTTATGTCTGCAGATCCTACAGATGACAAGGATAAAGAGTTATGGGTTGAGTTGAAAAGATTATATGAGCCAGATGCTACTGATTCATTATGGAGATTTCAGGCTTATGATTTTGCTACTACTTGGAAGTTATTTGATAAATGTGGTGTTCATCAGGTTTCAACCAAAGCAGGAGTACAAGTTTATATGCTAGTTGAAAAGACATATCCACTAAGGGTAGGAGTCTTATGGATTATGGTATCTGCCAGACTCAGAGTAGTTGAAGATTCAGAAATGGCTAAAGAGTTGATAAGAAAAATCTATAAGCAATTGAAAGACACAAAGATCAGAAGATAGTATTTTGGAAGAATCCTCGCATCCTCATTTAATTCAAAGAAACTTGATGATTTAGGGTAAATCACAAGTTTAGGGGAGGATTGTTGGGAATTAAATGTCTAATGATGAACTCAAATAAGTACATTTTATTACTATCATTTATCCTATTAATTTGACTTGTTTTACTATATTATGTATGAGGATTGATACTTAATCGTTTACTTTTGTAATTCTCAGGTAAAAACAAGCATTTGGTGAAACTTGGCGATTTTGGACTAATAATGGAGCAAAACATGCATAAAGTGAAGAGTCTACTGAAATGGACAAGATCAAGTTAAATCTGCTCCAGATGCGCCGCATCTCACTCATGACATGCGCCACATCTCTATCAAGATATCACTAGATACGATCCAAGATACAAGAGGACATGCGCCGCATCTAATCATGGAGTTACGCCGCATCTTCTGGCGGTGTACGAATATTCCTGAATATTATAATCTTGGACCCCACGCGAAGTTAAGTACATGCGCCGCATCTACTTAGTAGATGCGCCGCATCTTCCCTCAGACAGAAACTATAAATACCCCAAAGACCAGACGAATAAAAGGTTCCGAACATTATAACCTAAGTCCGAACAGAAGAACCGAAGGATGAATTCAGTCAAGGAGGCAGCACAAGACACACCTAAATCAAAGATACAAGAGCTGTAAGAAGGTGCTGCATGTGTTTAATTCATTAAGTAGTTTTGTTTTATTGTGTTAGCAAACTTTAATTCATCAGGATTGGTGGCTTGTGTAATGTGACAATGAAAGATTGCACTCCCTTTAATACTTGCTTTCCCATCAATTAAAGTTTATATGTTGATGTCTTTGGTTACTACTTATTAGTGCATTGATAACCTCTGTGTTTATTAGTGGCTTGCGGGCATTTGACTGCGGGACATAATGTGGCTCCCACGGTTATTACTAAATTGATCACTTAGGAATAACTTTTAGACATAAGTAATCATTAAGGGTTTACTCGCCGATAAGATTAGGACCAACGAGAAAGGGTTAACTACATACACTTCATATAAAGCTATCAATAAAACAAGTGACAATCTACTTAATCATAAGGACAGCCCTCTTATTGTCTCGAGTATTTATCTGTGTACGTGTGTGCTACTTGCTGATTCGTGCCTATTGGTTTATTTTATTATTTAATTGCAAACAAAACCGTGCCAGTTTCTCAGGCTGAAACCCCCTTGCGTTAGGATATTAAAATACTAATTAGAATAACGAGATAATACGTTCCACTCCTAGTGATCGACACTCTACTTACCATTATATTCATACTGACCGGGTACACTGCTCGTTAAGTGTGTGTGTTATTGATAAGTCGGCTAAATATAAATTTAAAACTTGAGTAGGCATCTAAACGTGCTAAAACTATACTACGACACCGCACGCATCAAGTTTTTGGCGCCGTTGCCGGGGAATTCATTAAAACTTGTGTTCGCGTGCGTAATTCATTATCTTTGGTTAGGTCGGGAAATTGCACAATGCAATTGGAGTGAAAGTAAATATTATATATCTTTGAGTTTATTTTTCGTGTGTTTACTACTTTCACTATTACCGTTATTTCTGAAGTATGAAAAGTATAGAAAAATTATCCAGAATTATCATTATAGTGATGTGGTGAAATTTTACACATCTTTTGTTAAAAAAAAAAAAAAAAAAAAAAAAAAAAAAAAATCGAAAAAATAAGAAAAGAAAAAGAAAGAAAGAAAAGTTGGAAGTTAGTTTTAACCAACTTATGTAAAGTTATGTAAGTGGTCGATATCACCACTATTTGTTGTACTATATCTATGGATTGAATGGGAATTGGCAGTTATGGGAACGCCAATTAAGGTTTATTCTTTGATTAAGATCTTGTTGAGTATAATTCGTGTCTACCTAAAGCGTGTGTTTCAAGTGTTAAAGCGTGAGTTATTCGATGATATGAGTCTTATTCATGGGATGGTTGGGATAGTGATTAACCACACTTAGGATTTTAATTTATTTGTTTTGTTTATTTTTTTATTTTACACCAATTTATATCCCAAATATTATCCATGCCCTTTATTATTCTTTATCCAACCAAACCTTTGATTTATTGAGATTAGGGATTTGAGCAATCTTAAGTATCGTAGTCGTGGATTCGGCTATGCATTTATGATTTTGTCGCCCTTTTTGATATATTATTATTGGTGAAGTTTGGACCTATCTTTAGCCTATTCGAGTTAAGGATTTGAGCAATTGCAAGTATCGTGTTCGTGGATTCGATCATGTATTTGTGATTTTGTCGCCTTTTCTGGAATTTGAGATCGATAGTGAAAGAAAATAATTAACCCTTAAGCCTGAAAACCCTTTTTACCGCTTTAGACTTGTTATTCCTTAGCTTTAGTGGAGGAGATGTGTATACTTGCCAAGCTTATGATAGAATATTCGTCGCGACTGGACAGTTAAACGATTAGATTTGCTTTTATCAACTTATTTTATTTTACTTCTAATTCGTTAAGTGTTTAGTTGTGTGATTATGAAATAAACGAATACATGCTTAAATATAAAAATAAATCCTAACATCTTTTAGGATACATTTTCATAAGATTTAATCTAAGGTTTACTTGGGGACAAGTAAAGTTCAAGTGGGGGGATATTTGATGAACTCAAATAAGTACATTTTATTACTATCATTTATCCTATTAATTTGACTTGTTTTACTATATTATGTATGAGGATTGATACTTAATCGTTTACTTTTGTAATTCTCAGGTAAAAACAAGCATTTGGTGAAACTTGGCGATTTTGGACTAATAATGGAGCAAAACATGCATAAAGTGAAGAGTCTACTGAAATGGACAAGATCAAGTTAAATCTGCTCCAGATGCGCCGCATCTCACTCATGACATGCGCCGCATCTCTATCAAGATATCACTAGATACGATCCAAGATACAAGAGGACATGCGCCGCATCTAATCATGGAGTTACGCCGCATCTTCTGGCGGTGTACGAATATTCCTGAATATTATAATCTTGGACCCCACGCGAAGTTAAGTACATGCGCCGCATCTACTTAGTAGATGCGCCGCATCTTCCCTCAGACAGAAACTATAAATACCCCAAAGACCAGACGAATAAAAGGTTCCGAACATTATAACCTAAGTCCGAACAGAAGAATCGAAGGACGAATTCAGTCAAGGAGGCAGCACAAGACACACCTAAATCAAAGATACAAGAGCTGTAAGAAGGTGCTGCATGTGTTTAATTCATTAAGTAGTTTTGTTTTATTGTGTTAGCAAACTTTAATTCATCAGGATTGGTGGCTTGTGTAATGTGACAAAGAAAGATTGCACTCCCTTTAATACTTGCTTTCCCATCAATTAAAGTTTATATGTTGATGTCTTTGGTTACTACTTATTAGTGCATTGATAACCTCTATGTTTATTAGTGGCTTGCGGGCATTTGACTGCGGGACATAATGTGGCTCCCACGGTTATTACTAAATTGATCACTTAGGAATAACTTTTAGACATAAGTAATCATTAAGGGTTTACTCGCCGATAAGATTAGGACCAACGAGAAAGGGTTAACTACATACACTTCATATAAAGCTATCAATAAAACAAGTGACAATCTACTTAATCATAAGGACAGCCCTCTTATTGTCTCGAGTATTTATCTGTGTACGTGTGTGCTACTTGCTGATTCGTGCCTATTGGTTTATTTTATTATTTAATTGCAAACAAAACCGTGCCAGTCTCTCAGGCTGAAACCCCCTTGCGTTAGGATATTAAAATACTAATTAGAATAACGAGATAATACGTTCCACTCCTAGTGATCGACACTCTACTTACCATTATATTCATACTGACCGGGTACACTGCTCGTTAAGTGTGTGTGTTATTGATAAGTCGGCTAAATATAAATTTAAAACTTGAGTAGGCATCTAAACGTGCTAAAACTATACTACGACACCGCACGCATCATCTAACAACTTAGTACTGCTGAGAGAAATACACTAACAGTACAAACTGCTAGTTTATAAGTGAAGACTGCTGAAGTATACCTAATAGTTCAAAGTTCAAAGTTAGTACTGCTAGTTGTGTCAAAGGTACTGCTGCATGGATAAACGTTTGTATTAAGGATAAGTATGGAATAGATCTTTTGTATATCTTAATTAGTTAGAATTATACGGTAGAATACTTATTTTGTACAGGACTCCTTAAGTCTATAAAAGGAGATCCTAGGTTATACGAGTCACATATATCAGTCATAGAGTTTTGTTAAGATTCAAGGTCATTGTAACCCTAGTGATAACAAGATCACTTGTATTATTCAAGCAATAACATTGAATCGTTTGGTGTTAATCTTACTGTGTTCATTGGTCATACATACATTACTGTTCCATTTAACAAACCATTATTCTTCTAAGTGTGGTTAAGTAGATTCCGCATACTTAACTGCATACACTCAAAGTATCTCAAACACGTTATAAAGGAGTAACATCCTAAGTGTTTTATAATCCTCTCAATTAACATTTACAAATCACTGGGGAATTTTACAGGTTGCTACAGTACCTACCCGTCAAACAGAATTCCGTCCCGGAATTAAAGTCTAAGATAGTTGTTAGGGTTGTCTATGGAAATAAATGTGGGTATTTGTCGCGAATTTGGTCCTTACGTTCCCATGTATACTTTGGTCCTCGTTTAGAGTTCCATCGAACTCTGACAATGGGAATACGGTTTTGCTTTAGCTGTTTCACCTCTCTGTCCATTATTTCCACTGGTTCTTTTGTAAATACGAGCTTGTCATCAAGTTGGCTTTCTTTCATTGGAATGACAAGAGTTTCATCTGACAAACATTTCTTCAGGTTCGACACGTGAAATGTGTTGTGTACTCTACTGAGTTCCTCTGGGAGCTCAAGTTTATAAGCAACTGGACCAATCCTTTCAAGGATTTTGAATGGTTCAATGTACTTTGGATTTAATTTTCCACGCTTTTCAAAGCGTACCATTCCCTTCCATGGGGAAACTTTTAACATAACCCTGTCTCCAACTTGAAATTCCATGGGTTTTCGCCTCACATCATTTTAAGAAATGAACACTAGGACACCTACCATTAATGCTTCTTTCCCAAACGAGAAGAATGCAATACATGAATTGAAAACAAGCTAAGTGTTTTAAAAGTGGTAAGTTTCATATGTAAAACTTACGAAAGTTAGCACCATCCCAAGTCCTATTCGTAACTTATATGCTTTGTTGCTGTAGGCTTCCGAATGTCGTAGGGTCCTTCTTATGTAGGCCCTAGCATTTCCTCCTTCTCAACTTTGCTTACGTTGTTTAGCCGAAGGATATATTCCTATGTGCCCGCAGAACCCGGGGTAGTTCGTCTACCCATCCATGATGGTGTTGTCCTAACCATTTCTTGATTCCATTCATAATGCCTTTGTCAGTGGCTTTACCTTGTTTGTTACCATGAAGGTGGTATACGGAAGTGAATGACTGTTTGATGTTTAGTCCTTCACAGAAAGCTGGGAATGCTCCTTCGATAAATTGTTTCCCATTATCGGAGATGATAATATGAGGGACTCCAAATCGACAGATTATGTGTTCCCACAAAAACTTTTTCACATGCCTTCCTGCTACTGATGCTAAAGGCTTGGCTTCGACCCATTTGGTGAAATAGTCTATGGCTATCACCAAGAACCTTACCCCTCATTGTGCTACTGGTAAGGGTCCGACTATATTGATTTCCCATTGGTAGAAAGGCCATATAGTCGTTACGGAGGCCATGTCTTGCTCTGGTGGTCTTGGAACTTTGGAGTGAATCTGACATGCCATACACTTTTTTATTATCTCTATCGCGTCCTTGTGCATGGACGGCCTATAATATCCGAGCTTCATTATTTTTGAGACAATGGAGTGAGGGCCTGCGTGCAAACCGCAGGATCCTTCATGTACCTCGCAGATGATGTTCGAAGCTTGCTTTGGCCCCACACAACGAAGCCATGGAGATAAGAAGGACCGGCTATAGAGATTATCCCCAATAAGTCTATACTGGGGAGCCTTGACCCTTACCTTTCTTGCAAGCTTAGGATCTTCTAGCAGAATACCACTGATCAAGTACTCCATTATTGGAGTCATCCAATTGGAGCCTTCTTCAAGTATGACGTCAGACACTTCGCCTCGTTTGATTGACCTATCGGCTAATACTTCCACTAAAACCTCCTTTGTTAGGTGAGCAAATGCCATCGAAGCCAGCTTGCTTAAGGCATCTGCTTTCTTGTTTTGGTTTCTGCGAACATGTGCTATATCATAGGACTCGAACTCGTGAAGAAGTTCTTTAGCTTTATCCAAATACTGTTTGATGGTGGGCTGCCTTGCTTCGTAAGAGCCCTTGATTTGGTTGGTGACTAGCTGTGAGTCCACAAAAATGGAGAGGTCACAAACCTCCATGTCCTTTGCAAGTCGGAGGCCAGCTAGCAAAGCTTCGTACTCAGCTTCATTGTTTGTAGCCTCGAACTCAAAACGTAATGCATAAGTGTACTCCTTTCCCTCCGGACTGACCAGCATTAGATCTGCTCCCGAACCATCGAAGCTTGAGGCTCCGTCTGTGTATAATTTCCACCCCTCCTTCGTCTTTGGGGGCTTTTCCTTTGGGATTTCTTGTCTTGACTAGGTTCGGAAGGTGTTTCAGCGAGAAAGTCTGCAAGTATCTGACCTTTAACGGAGTTTTGACCCTTGTATTCTATCTCAAGTTCTCCCAGTTTGATAGCCCATTTAGCTACCCTGCCTGATTTCTCAGGCTTCAACAGTATCTGCTTAATCGGCTTGTCAGTCAATACCTTAATGGGATGAGATTGAAAGTACCTTCGAAGGCGTCTTGCAGCATAAACCAAGGCTAGGATTAGCTTTTCCAACTCTGGATAGTTTAATTCGCCCCCTTGCAGTACCCTGCTAACGAAGTAGATCGGGACTTGCTTCTTATCCCTTTCTGCCAAGAGAACAACACTGATGCTTTCGAAGGATGCCGCAATGTACATGAATAACACTTCGCCTTTGATTGGGGCGGTAAGTGTTGGTAAAATTTCCATGAACTCTTTCAGCTTCTGAAAAGCGGCTTCTGCCTCACAACTCCATTGAAAAGTCTTTTTATCTGTACACCCCTTGAGTGTTTGAAAAATGGCAAAGATCGATCCGCACCTTTCGACAGGAACCTGCTAAGTGCTGTGAGCTTCCCGTATAGGCTTTGTACTTCTTACAACGACTTCGGAGCTTGTAGATCAGTGATGGCTTTGACCTTCGAAGGGTTAGCCTTAATCCCTTAATTTGTTATCAGATGTCCCAAGAATTATCCTTCTTCCATGCCAAAGGAACACTTATTAGGGTTAAGCTTCATGTTGATTGCCCTCAATTGATCGAAGGTTTCTTGAATGTCGGAGAGTAGGTCTTCCTCAGTCCTACTTTTTATTACCATATCATCAACGTAGGCTTCCAAGTTCCTCCCTATCTGTTTGTGGAAGGCTTTATCTACCAACCGTTGATAAGTTGCCCCTGCGTTCTTCAGACCGAAGGGCATTTTCTTGTAGCAATAGACACCCTTTTCTGTGTAGAAGGCTGTCTTCTCCTCATCTTCCTCCGCCACTTATATTTGGTGATACCCTTTGTAGGCATCCAAAAAGCATTTCAAACGGAACCCCGAGAGGGATTCGACCTTCCAATCAATTTCTGGCAGAGGATAGCAGTACTTCGGGCAAGTTTTGTTGATGTCGGTGAAGTCAACACACATTCGCCACCCTCTGTCACTCTTTTTTACCATAATTGGATTAGCTACCCAGGTTTGGTATTTTACTTCTCTAAATATTCCTGCTCGTACAAGTTCGTCCACCTCTTTGCAAGCGGCCGCATTCCTTTCAGGTGCAAGGCTTCGTCGCTTCTGCTTAATTGGTTCAATGTGCTTGAACTCATTAAGCTTATGCTCTGTGCCGAAGGGTTTGCCATCGATCATAAGAGTCCTGGGGACCCCTGTCATGTTTGAGTACGTCCATGCGAAGACATCCTTGTTGGCTTTGAGTAACTTCTCTAGATCTGCCTTGAAGTTGGCAGGGAGTTGCTTTTCGATTACCACCGTTTGCTCTGGATAGAGCTCATTTACCACAATGCGTTCTTCGGCATCTGTACAACTTAGAATGGCCTTTGGAGGCTCCTCCGGACTTTCTTTGATCTTTTTGCCAGCATCTCTTGCCTTTCCCTGGTTATAACTAGAAAATACGGTTCCTATCCCATAAGGTGTATGGAATTTTACCGCTACGTGTATGGTGGAGACTACAATACCCATCTTTTGTATGGCGGTCCTTCCTATTAACAAATTATAGGGAGAGCCGGACCTTACGATGGCGAATGTGAGTGTTTCTGTCCTTGCGAGCTTGCCTTCCCCAATTGTTATATCCAATGGTACTTCTCCTAGAGGCCACGAATGCTCACCAGAAAATCCCACCAAAGGTATTGATGATGTACCCTCCTAACGGGTCGAAGGACTCCCCTTCGAGCCTGTAGAAAGCCCTCCCTTCGGAGGCCCAGGTTAACCTTCTAATACGTTTCATTGGCGTAAAACCATTCGCCTGCGAATGGTTACCATGTGGGAATCTGCCAATCGAAGCCCTAAGCCCTTCGGGGTATTCCTGACGAAGGGACTAACACGAAGGATCATCCAGACCTGGTCAAACCCACGTCTCCTCTATCCTTTGGCTTCCCGCCAAAACAGAGATCGTGGGCTACAAAGCCCTAGCGGTTACCACTTTCCATGGGACGCCCCCATGATCTCCAAACTATGTGCAACCGCCCACTATGTCCTATTTCTCCCCTATAAATAGCATAGTCGGGCCAAGAACAATGTAAGTAATTTCAAGTTAACCTCACTCTCTAAATTTACGACCTACATTACCATTACACATACTTACTCGCACGCCGGAGGTGGTTCGCAGGGTCCAACCCCTGCGCAATCACTTAACGTAGTGTCTTTGTATTTCTTATTCTCAGGTTAAGAACAAGCTTGGCGCAATCTCAACACCCCATTATTCCTTTGATCACCATCGAAGGCTTGGTTGACGATTATTTGTTCAATCAGTGGCGCCATCCGTGGGACCGCTACAATTGGTCTCGTTAATTCCGAGCTTTTAACCTACCAACCAATTTCACTATTATTCTGGCATGGATCAAGGGAGAGAAGATACTCCCCCACCGGGCTTCTCTACCTTAACACCAATACCAGTCGACGACCCTAACAACCTTCCCCCAATAACCGCCTCCACTTTCACAACACGTTCTCACCCAGAAATCACAACCAACAATCATGCTTCGACATCAGCTAACCCAGAACCTGTCATTAGCCCAGCCTTTGTCGAAGCCAACCATGAAGTGTTAGAAACCCTTTTAAGGGCTCGCAACAGGCAAGTCAGGAATGCTGAGGTACGAAAGGAGTTGGAATACTCGAGTGAAGAGTATGATGAGGAAATGGAGATGGAACCTAGGCCTCCGACCCAAGGACCAACCCTATCTGCCTTAAGGATTGGTTCTCCAGTTGGCCGAAGGCTAAGCAAAAGGTCTGTTGGTTTCGAAGGAGTCCCCGAGAGGGCTCCGACAAGAAGAGAAGGGGCGGTTGCCGAAGGCTCTAACGGTAGGAGTCAGCTTAGGGAAGAAAGGGGGGTGACTTTACCTCCATTACTAGCCGCTCATCTTGGAAGAACTGAAGCCGGGGTTCCGTTGCAGCCTTCTCACGCGTCAGGCGTAGAAGTTCCTCCCAATGGTATGTACCCCCCGTTCCAAACTCAGTCTTATCCTCAAAATTTATATCCTCCTATAAATGGACAGCCTAATAACCCAAGCTTCCCTCAAAATTATGGGAGCATGCCCTTCGGCCACCCTATGGCGTACCCTCCATACGCCATGGGAAACAGTTACCCGTTTGCCATGAGCACACCTTATCAGTCCTACCCAGGCCAAACTCCTATGGGAATGCCCCCAAACAGCAATCCATACAATACAGTCCCCATGTACGCACCACCTTATAATTGTCTATATTCAGACCCTATGGGTTCAGCTACACCCTTCGTTAGATGGATAGAAGATTACCCATTGCCTGATGGTTTGAAAATGCCTTCACATGTCGGGACTTATGATGGGAAAGGGGATCCGGACAATTTCTTACACTTGTTCGAAGGGGCTATCAAAATGCAAAAGTGGGTTATGCCGGTGGCCTGTCACATGTTCACGTACACACTTCGGGATTCTGCTCGTATTTGGTGGAATGGGCAAAAGCCCGGTAGCATCGTCAATCTTGATGATCTCAAAGCTAAGTTCCGGTCACACTTCAGTCAGCAAAAGAAATTCACAAGGACTCATTTAACGGTACACAACATCAAACAAAAAGAAAATGAAAGTACCAGGGCCTTCGTTACTAGGTACACCGATGAGACTTTGCAAATTTTGGGTCTTCATGAAGATCAACGTATTTCTGGTTTCGTACATGGCCTTCGGAATATGAGTTTGGTGGAATTCTTGTCCACCGACCTTCCGACAACTTACAAGGGCCTGACCGAGAAGACATACACTTGGATCGAAGCCAAAGAGGTATCCACTAATGGGGCTCCGATAGATAAAGATAGCAACAACAAGTTTTCGAAGCATTCCGCATGGGAAGGGTCCAAGAACAAGAACAAGAACAGAGATAGATTCTCTCCTTACAACAAAGTCCCCAACCATGGTTTGTTGAGCAGTCTAACGAAGTCTCCAAAGGAAATACTTGCTACGGAGAGGGTAGCCAAAGCCTTCGAAACACCTCCCCGTATGACAAGTAAAGTAAAGAACAGGGATACCAGCAAGTACTGTCACTTCCACGAAAATTATGGTCACGACACAAACAGTTGTAGAGAGCTGAAGAAACAGATAGAGGAAGCTGTGAAGTCCGGGCAATTAGCACATTTGATTAAAGGTATAAAGAGGGAAAAGGAAGAGACAACCGACACCACTCCCCCCGAAGCCCCCATACTCATGGTCCGATGGGGCGAAGCCAGCTTGAAAAGAAAGGTAACAGAGGGCAACGGAGTAGGGGAGGTGACTTTTCCTCCTCTCGCAGGTCAAATCCCTTCAAATGATCCGGTCGTAATCAAAGTCCTCATTTCCAACCGGGATGTGAATAGAGCCTATATGGACTGCGGAAGCTCCTGCGAAATCATCTACTAGCACTGTTTCCTCAAGCTTAATTCTACAATCAGGTCACAACGAATTGATTCGAAGATACCTTTGGTAGGGTTTTCTGGCGAGCATTCATGGCCTCTGGGAGAAGTTCCGTTGGAAATAACGATTGGAGAAGGCAAGCTCACAAGGACAGAAACCCTCATGTTCGCTATCGTAAGGTCCAGCTCTCCTTACAATTTGTTGATAGGAAGGACCGCAATGCAAAAAATGGGAATCGTAGTCTCTACCATACACGCAGCGGTAAAATTCCATACACCGTATGGGATAGGCACCGTCCTCTCCACTTACAATCAAGAACATACGGGAGATAACCTTAAAAAGATTAGAGAGAATCCGGAGGAACCTCCGAAGGTTATCCTAAGCTGTACAGACGCCGAAGAACGTATCATAGTAAATGAGCTCTATCCAGAGCAAACGGTGGTAATTGGAAAGCAACTCCCTACTAACTTCAAAGTAGACTTGGAGAAGCTTCTCAGAGCCAACAAAGACGTATTCGCATGGACGTATTCAGATATGACCGGGGTTCCTAGGACTCTCATGATCGATGGCAAGCCTTTCGGTACAGAACATAAGCTTAACGAGTTCAAGCACATTGAACCTATTAAGCAAAAACGACGAAGCCTAGCACCAGAAAGAAGTGCAGCCGCCTGTAAAGAGGTAGATGAGCTTGTACAAGCTGGAATCCTCAGAGAAGTGAAATACCAAACTTGGGTTGCTAACCCAGTAATGGTAAAGAAAAGCGATGGAGGGTGGCGTATGTGTGTTGACTTCACCGACATCAACAAAGCCTGCCCGAAAGACTGCTACCCTCTACCAGAAATTGATTGGAAGGTCGAATCCCTTTCAGGGTTCCGTTTGAAATGCTTTCTTGACGCCTACAAAGGGTATCACCAAATACAAATGGCAAAGGAGGACGAAGAGAAAACAGCCTTTTACACAGGAAAGGGTGTCTATTGTTACAAGAAGATGCCCTTCGGCTTAAAGAACGCAGGGGCTACTTATCAACGATTAGTAGACAAGGCCTTCCATAAGCAAATCGGAAGGAACTTGGAAGCCTACGTCGATGACATGGTAATCAAAAGTAGAACTGAAGAGGACCTCCTCTCTGACATTCAAGAGACCTTCGATCAATTACGGGCAATCAACATGAAACTTAACCCCAAAAAGTGTTCCTTTGGCATGGAGGAAGGGAAATTCTTGGGGCATTTGATAACGAAGCAAGGGATTAAAGCTAATCCTTCGAAAGTTAAAGCCATCACTGATCTTCAGGCTCCAAAGTCATTAAAGGAAGTCCAAAGCCTCAATGGGAAGCTTGCGGCACTTAGCAGGTTCCTTTCGAAAGGGGCAGATCGTTCTTTACCATTCTTCAAAACACTCAAAGGGTGCACAGATAAAAAGACTTTCCAATGGAGTTGCGAGGCGGAAGCAGCTTTCGAAAAGCTAAAAGAATTCATAGAAATCTTACCAACACTGACGGCCCCAATCAAAGGCGAAGTGTTGTTCATATACATTGCGGCTTCCTTCGAAAGCATCAGCGCGGTGCTTTTAGCCGAAAGGGAAAAGAAACAAGTCCCAATATACTTTGTTAGCAGGGTTCTACAAGGAGCTGAGCTAAACTATCCGGAGTTGGAAAAGCTAATCCTTGCTTTGGTTTATGCTGCGAGACGCCTTCGAAGATACTTTCAGGCTCATCCCATCACAGTCTTGACTGATAAGCCTATCAGACAGATATTGTCGAAACCCGAGAAATCAGGAAGGGTAGCCAAATGGGCCATTGAATTGGGAGAGCATGAAATAGAATATAAAGGTCGAAACTCCGTCAAGGGCCAGGTGCTGGCGGATTTCCTAGCAGAAATGCCCTCCGGACCTAGCCAAGACAAAGAGGTCCCTAAGCGACAGCCTTCGAAGACGATCGAAGGATGGAAGCTGTACACAGATGGAGCCTCAAGTTCCGATGGTTCGGGAGCAGGTTTAATGTTGGTCAGCCCGGAAGGAAAAGAGTATACTTATGCACTCCGATTTGAGTTCGAAGCCACCAACAACGAAGCCAAATACGAAGCTCTGCTAGCGGGACTTCGGCTAGCAAAAGAAATGGAAGTTCAAAATCTGTCCATTTTCGTAGATTCCCAACTAGTCGCCAATCAAGTCAAGGGCTCCTATGAAGCAAGACAGCCTACCATCAAACAGTATCTGGAAAAGGCTAAGGAACTTCTCCAAGGTTTCGAAACCTATGATATAGTACATGTCCGCAGAAATCAGAACAAGAAAGCAGATGCCCTAAGCAAATTGGCGTCAATGGCGTTTGCTCATTTAACAAAGGAGGTTCTGGTAGAAGTATTGGCTGATAGGTCAATCGAACGAGGCGAAGTTTCAGACATTATAACTGAGGAGGGCACCAACTGGATGACTCCAATTAGGGAGTACTTGATCAGCGGCATCTTGCCAGAAGACCCTAAACTAGCTCGAAAGGTCCGTATAAAAGCTCCCCAATATAGACTTATTGGGGATAATCTATACAGGAAATCCTTCTTATCACCGTGGCTTCGTTGTGTGGGACCAAAACAGGCTTCGAATATCATATACGAAGTTCACGAAGGCTCTTGCGGGTTACATACAGGCCCTCGCTCCGTTGTCTCAAAAGTAATGAAGCTCGGGTATTATTGGCCATCCATGCACAGGGATGCCATGGAAATAATACAAAAGTGTGAAGCATGTCAGATCCATTCCAAGGTCCCAAGAATGCCTAAGCAAGACATGACCTCCGTTACGTCAGCATGGCCTTTCTGCCAATGGGGAATCGACATAGTCGGACCCCTTCCAGTTGCTCTAGGGGGAGTAAAGTTTTTGGTTGTAGCCGTAGACTACTTTACCAAATGGGTTGAAGCGAAGCCCTTGGCATCAGTGACAGGAAGACATATGGAGAAATTCGTATGGGAACACATAATCTGTCGTTTCGGTGTCCCTCACATTATCATCTCCGACAATGGAAAGCAGTTTGCCGAAGGGGTGTTCCCAACCTTCTGCGAAGGTCTTAAGATCAAACAGTCATTCACTTCCGTTTATCATCCCCAAGGTAATGGGCAAGTAGAAGTTACGAACCGGGATATCATAGAAGGAATTGAAAAGAGATTGGGACGAAGCCATCATGGGTGGGTAGACGAGTTGCCCCAAGTTTTGTGGGCACATAGGACGCACCCTAAGTCAAGCCACGGGGAGACTCCTTTTAGCCTCACCTATGGAACGGAAGCTGTTATACCCTCAGAAATAAGCATCGAAACGGAACGCATCGTGAACTTTGAAGAATGGACAAATAATGAAAAGGTTCGAGAAAATCTTGATCTTCTGGAAGAAAGAAGAGAAATAGCTTCGATCAGGGAGGCTGCCCACAAGCAGAAGATTGAAAAGTACTATAACAGCCGAGTTCGACCTTCCACACTCAAGCCAGGTGACTATGTCCTTCGTCTGAATAGCGCAAGAAAAGCTGAATACGAAGGAAAACTAGGGCCAACGTGGGAAGGGCCCTACGTTATATCAGAAGCCTACGGCAATGGCGCGTACAAGCTCGCAACGCTTAAAGGGGAAGTCATGGATAGAACTTGGAACGGTACCAACCTTCGTAAGTTTTACATATAAAACTTACTACTCATCTTGTTTTTCAAATTTCATGTAACGCATTCTTCTCATTCGGGGAAAGAAGCATTAATGGTAGGTGTCCTAGTATTCATTTCTTAAAATGATGTAATCCTCCCTACCCAATTAATGATATAACGCATTTCCCTCAAATCTCTTGTTTCGTTCTTTACAACAAAGATTTGTCCAGCCAAGTAGTGTAAAAGTTTCAATGTCGAAGGATGTGGCAAGGCACAAGCCTTGTATATATGTAACATCCATTATAATTCACATTAACTTTCCTATGAAGTCTTAGGGTATTAAAAGCCCTTTGCTACTTAAGGATAAAGGCGGAGTGGGTCGCGACCCTCTGTCGCAATCAAATTATACGATTGCTTAAAATCTTGGTCCAAAATACACACAATAAGGTTATAACCTTAGGTTGTATGTGTACGCTCTTGAAGTGAGCGTAAGAGAAGATAAACATGACAAAAAGAGTGGGACATATTCCACTAAATTATCACAAACAAAGGCTACGTGAAGTCTTGGTCACAAAAAGGACGATTGTCTAAAGTTACTGGTCGAAGCCCAGCGACACAAAAGATAAATTGTTCAAACAGAAATAAAAGATAAAATTATAGCATGGTGGGGACCATTTCAAGGTAGAGCAGAGTTGGATTTCCTTGTTGAGGATGAAGGTTGGATCTTCATAGGCTTCTTTGCCAACAGCTCCTCAATTGAAGCCAATGGATCTTTGGTCACTTCGGAAAGATATGGGTACTTTGTTGAAATAAACGCATCACCAGCTTCATCAAACTCTCGCTCCGAATTGGGGCGATAGTAAGACACCTCCGACAGAACAACGGGTTTCTTTGTTTTGGCAATTTCTTCCAAAGCGGTGCACGTTCCGTAGAAGATGGCTGCGTTCACAAGCCTCCCAATAACTTCCCCTACCTCATCGCTACGATACAGTTCCATAGCAACATGAGGAACAACTCTTGAAACTACCTCAGTTCGGTCCCTCTCCAAGATTTGCAGTTGGGATTCAAGATCATGGAGTTTATCAACCACGTTAATCTCCTGCTCAGCTAGCCTAGACCTTTCAATCTCTAGGCTTGTACATTTAGACTCAAGCGCGGCAATTTGGGCTCTATAGATGGAAACTTTGGACTCCTCAATCTTCAATTTATTACACCTCTCCTGGGATTCTTTCAGTTGGATTTCGAGTCTGTTAATTTTGACACGCATATCTCGTACGAAGGGGTTCTTCTCAAAATCCTCCATCACCTCTTTACACTTAGCCTCCAACTTATCATATCCCTGATCCTTAGCTTTTTCTTTAGCTAAGATAGCATCCATTTTTACCCTCGCATCCAACAACGTTTGCATTAAATCCCTTGTTCGCGAATTAAGATGATTATCCAAAACAACCTGCCTAGTGTAACTTTTGGAGTGAAAATCGCAGAGTTCTTCAATAGACATGTTATTCAAAATTCCTTTCCAGCTGGTAGGCGTCATTTTGTCAACCAATTGTCAACAGGCATGTGCATTAGGAAGTTCCACAACATCGGGAAGGCCTGAAAAAGCATGAAAAACAAGTTATATGGCGAATGACTTTCGATACGCATGAAAGATGCTAGCTTACTTGGAATAGGATCACAAGGGATCGTTAGAGGCGTGGGTATAAAAGTTTTAGAGTGTGATCCTTTGGCTTTCACAACTCTCGTCGGAAGACTGGGAAGGGCTAATTTCCTCTTTGGAGGACTCCTTACAGACATGACAGCCTTTGCTCTACTACTTCTTTTGCTTGAAACACCGGAGGACCTTGCGAGCCTCGTTTGAAATTCCTTGATAAGGGGGTCATCGGAATCTGCAACAGTTTCCACAAACGGCGGGGTTTTGTCATTGTCAATTGACATGGATGGAGAACCTACCCCATAGCTTGTTTCTTCCGGCTCTTTGGGGACAAAACTAACTTCTCTAACACCACGAGCCACGACGAAGTTCCTGAATGCCATCCCTGCAGAGATACAACGAGAAGAGATAAATATCATCAGATAAGTAATTTACTTTATTTTACTAGGTATGCGCATACTTTTCCCATTGCAGATTATAGCGGGTTCCAGCGGAGAGCCTTCCCAATGATCTACAATCCCCGCCATAAACAGTATCGGCTCAGGAAAAGTTTGCACGTCAAATGGGTGACGTTCAAGACGTTGGTAAAGGGGATAGCTTCTGACGAAGTGTGGCAAAGGATCATCAAAACGTTTCTCGTCAAAATGAAAGTCTTTGTCTAGCAACGCTGGATACTTGGGAGGTATGATAGTGTCTTGCACATAGAAAAACAAACCTTTCCATTTGCTTATGTTGGCAAAAGGTTTTGTTATTAAACACGGAACATCAGGTTCACTTCTTTTGCCTAAAGTTAACCAATCACCACCAGGGCAAAGGTTGGTAAAACCTCTAAGCACGTTAAGCGTGGGTTCATAGCCATAAGCTTTGCATACAACAATGTAGGTGGTTAGTTTAGCTAGGCCAAACGGGTTCAACCTAGAGATATGTACTTGATAATACTGTAAAAATTCTAAGATTAGTGGATGAATAGGAATCCTAAAGTTGGATTCCGTAAAAGCATGAACATACAACCCAACATATCCAGCAGGGGCATCAAAGATACTTTGGTTTTCGTTTGGTAACATAATTTTAACTTCTTTGGGCATAGGGTATTTTCTTAAAAACTCCATTAAAGCCTGTTCTGATAAGGCACATTTTTGCTGCCTGATAATCCTTTTGGCTGCCATACTCATATCGTATTTGTAACAATGAAGAGCAAGGTGGGATAATTACCTTAAAAATTTTGAAGAAGCACAAAGCACCGTACTGTGTATGTGTATTTTAGGCGTAACCAAAAAGTATGATCAGGTAGGGACTAGAAAGAGTTTACGCATATCTATTGGAAATTTACCCTAACCGTCCACGTGTATTTATAGTTTGAGATTTTGAGTAGAATACGGATTTCAAACCATTTTTCAATTTTGAAAAGAAGTTTGAAATTACCGATATAGTAGCTGCTGCAGCCTAGGGTGTAGTAGGTGGAGAGTTATTAGCCGCATTTATTGCGCGTAATTTCTTTAAACACTTATCTTTATCTCGTTCGGCCTTGTGACAGATGGGATAGAGTGTAGCAGATTTTTTGAGTCGAAAGCAATTTATACTCGTACGTATATATCGCCTTCGACTGGGGGGCTTGATGATGTACCCTCCTAACGGGTCGAAGGACTCCCCTTCGAGCCTGTAGAAAGCCCTCCCTTCGGAGGCCCAGGTTAACCTTCTAATACGTTTCATTGGCGTAAAACCATTCGCCTGCGAATGGTTACCATGTGGGAATCCGCCAATCGAAGCCCTAAGCCCTTCGGGGTATTCCTGACGAAGGGACTAACACGAAGGATCATCCAGACCTGGTCAAACCCACGTCTCCTCTATCCTTTGGCTTCCCGCCAAAACAGAGATCGTGGGCTACAAAGCCCTAGCGGTTACCACTTTCCATGGGACGCCCCCATGATCTCCGAACTATGTGCAACCGCCCACTATGTCCTATTTCTCCCCTATAAATAGCATAGTCGGGCCAAGAACAATGTAAGTAATTTCAAGTTAACCTCACTCTCTAAATTTACGACCTACATTACCATTACACATACTTACTCGCACGCCGGAGGTGGTTCGCAGGGTCCAACCCCTGCGCAATCACTTAACGTAGTGTCTTTGTATTTCTTATTCTCAGGTTAAGAACAAGCTTGGCGCAATCTCAACACCCCATTATTCCTTTGATCACCATCGAAGGCTTGGTTGACGATTATTTGTTCAATCAGGCATCTTCGAATCAACCCGTTGCGACCTGATCGAAGGCTTGAGCTTAAGGAAACAATGCTTGTATATGATTTCGCAGGAGCTTCCGCAGTCCATATAGGATCTGTTCACTTCTCGGTTGGAAATTAAGACTTTGATGACCACTGGGTCGTTCGAAGGGATTTGGCCTGTAATAGGGGGAAATGTCACCTCCCCCACTTCGTTTACCTCCTGATCCGTCACATTTCTTTTTAAACTGCTTCGCCCCAACGAACCATGAGTATTGGGGCTTCGTGAGGAGTAGTGTCTTTAGCCAATTGAGTGTCGGACATTTTTTCCTTTCCCTTCTTTATACCCTTCACCAAATGTGCCAATTGCCCGGACTTTACAGCTTCTTGTATCTGCTTCTTTAGCTCCCTGCAACTGTTCGTATCATGGCCATAATCTTCATGGAAGTGACAATACTTGCTTGTATCCCTGTTTTTGCCCTTGCTTGTCATGCGAGGGGGTGCTTTGAAAGCTTTAGCATCCCTCTCCGTTGCAAGTATTTCCTTCGGAGACTTAATTAGGCTTCTTAGCAAACCATGGTTGGGACCTTTGTTGTACGGAGAAAACCTGTCTCTGTTTTTGTTCTTATTTTTTGACCCTTCCCACGTAGAATGCTTCGAAAACTTTTCTTTGTCGATCGGAGCACCATTAGTAGACACTTCCTTTGCTTCAATCCAAGTATATGTCTTTTCCATTAACCCCTTGTAAGTTGTCGGAAGGTCAGTGGACAAGAATTCCACCAAACTTCGATTTCGCAGGCCGTGTACGAAGCCAGAGATTCGCTGATCTTCATGTAGACCCAAAATTTGCAGAGTTTCATCAGTTTACCTAGTGACGAAAGCCCTTGTGCTTTTGTTCTCTTTTTGTTTGATGTTGTGCACCGTCAGATGGGTCCTTGTAGACTTCTTTTGTTGATTGAAGTGTGATCAAAACTTAGCCTTGAGGTCATCGAGGTTGACAATGCTGCCAGGCTTTTGCCCATTCCACCAAATACGGGTAGAATCCCATAAGGTATATGTAAACATGTGACAGGCTACAGGCATGACCCACTTTTGCATCTTTATGGCCCCTTCGAACAAATGTAAGAAATTGTCTGGATCCCCCATTCTATCATAAGTCCCAATATGCGAAGGCATTTTCAACCCATCAGGCAATGGGTAGTCTTCTATCCACCTAACGAAGGGTGTAGCCAAACCCATGGGGTCCGAATATAGGCAATTATAGGGTGGTGCATACATAGGAACAGCATTATACGAATTATGGCTTGGGGGTACTCCCATAGGAGTTTGGCTAGGGTAGGACAGATAAAATGTGTTCATGTTGAATGAATAACCGTTTCGCATGACATACGGAGGGTATGCCGTAGGATGTCCGAAGGGTATGCTCCCATAAGGTTGAGGGAGGCCTAGGTTATTTGGCTGCCCATTTACTGGAGGATATAAACCTTGAGGGTAAGACTGAGTTTGGAACGAGGGGTACATACCATTGGGAGGAAGATTTACTCCCATATTAATTGTAGGCGGATTGCCTTCAATGCCTGATGCGTGAAAAGGCTGCAACGGAAACCCTGCTTCAGTCCTTCCAAGATGTGCTGCTAGTAATGGAGGTAGATTCACCCCCGTCTCCTCCCTTCGTTGGCTCCTCCCGTTGGAACCTTCGGCAACCGTACCTTCTCTCCTCGTCGGAGCCTTCTCCGGGACTCCTTCGAACCCAACGGACCTTCTACTTGGCCTTCGACCAACTGGTGACCCTATCCTTAGGGCTGAGAGTGTTGCTCCTTGCGTCGGAGGCCTAGGCTCCATTTTCATTTCTTCCTCATAGTCATCACTTGAGTATTCCAATTCCCTTCGCATCTCAGTATTCCGAACCTGCCTTCTGCGAGCCCTTAAGAGGGATTCCAACGCTTCGTGGTTGGCTTCGACAAAGGCTGGGCTAATAACAGGCTCCAGATTGGCTGATGTCGAAGCATGATGGTTGGGTGTTATTTCTGGGTGAGAACGTGTTGTGAACGTGGAAGCGGTTATTGAGAGAAGATTGTTGGAGTTGCTAACTGGTATTGGCGCCAAGGTCGAGAAACCCGGTGGGGGAGTATCCTCTCTCCCTTGATCCATGCCGGATATATAGTGAAAGTAGTTGGTTGGTTATAAGCTTGGAAATAACGAGACCAATTGTAGCGGTCCCATGGATGGCGCTACTGATTGTACAATAAATTGCACGACCAGGCCTTCGATGATGATAAAAGGATATATGAGGTGTTGAGGTTGCGCCAAGCTTGTTCTTAACCTGAAATAAGAAATACTAAGACACTACGGTAAGTGATTGCGCAGGGGTTGGATCCTGCGAACCACCTCCGGCGTGCGAATAAGTATGGGTTATGATAAGTTGGTAGTAAATTAAGAGATTCGAGTTAGCATACCATTGTTCTTGCCCATCTAAGCTATTTATAGGGGAGGAAATAGGCCTTAGAGAGCTCTTGCACATAAATCGGAGATCATGGGGGTGTCCCATGATTTGTGGTAACCGCTAGGGCTTTGTGGCCCAAGATCTCATCCTTGGCGGGAAAGCCTAAAAGAAGAGGGAACGTGGGTGTGATCAGGTCAAGATGGTTCTCCGTTCTAGTTCCTTCGAAGGAGATACCCCAAAGGGCTTAGGGCTTCGATTGGCAGATTCCCACTTGGTAACCACTTCATAGATGAAAGGTTTTACGCCAATGAAACGTTTTAAGGAGATTGACCTGGGCCTTCGAAGAGAAGGCTTCGTACAGGCTCGAAGGGGAGTCTTTCGACCCGTTCTGAGGGTACGTCATCAATATGGTTATCAAAAGCAGGACCGAGGAAGACTTACTCTCCGACATCCAGGAAACCTTCGATCAATTAAGGGCAATCAACATGAAGCTAAACCCAAAGAAATGTTCTTTTGGTGTTGAAGTAGGACAATTTATGGGACATTTAATTACAAAGCAAGGGATTAAAGCTAACCCTTCAAAGGTCAAAGCCATCACGGATCTACAGGCTCCAAATTCACTGAAAGAAGTACAAAGCCTAAATGGGAAGCTCGCAGCACTTAGCAGGTTCCTGTCGAAGGGTGGAGACCGATCTTTGCCATTTTTCAAGACACTCAAAAGGGTGTGTAGATAAGAAGACTTTTCAATGGAGTTCAGAGGCAAAAGCTGCTTTCCAAAAGTTGAAAGAGTTTATGGAGATATTACCAAAACTTATAGCCCCAATCAAAGGCAAAGTGTTATTCATGTACATTGCAGCATCCTTCGAAAGCATCAGCGTTGTGCTCTTGACGGAAAGGGAAAAGAAACAAATCCCAATTTACTTCGTTAGCTAAGTCCTGCAAGGAGCTGAATTGAACTACCCGGAGTTGGAAAAGTTAATTCTAGCTTTAGTTCATGCCGCAAGGCGCCTTCGAAGGTATTTCCAGGCTCATCCCATTACAGTATTGACTGATAAGCCAATCAAATAGATACTGTCGAAGCCTGAGAAGTCAGGAAGGATAGCCAAATGGGCGATTGAACTGGGGAAGCACGAGATAGAGTACAAAGGTTGAAACTCCATCAAAGGCCAGATACTTGTAGATTTTCTTGCCGAAACACCCTATGGATCAAGTCAAGACAAAGATATTCCAAAGAAAGAACTCTAGAAGACGAAGGAAGGGTGGAAATTATACACTGACGGAGCCTTAAGCTTCGATGGTTCGGGAGCAGGTCTAATATTGGTCAGTCCGGAGGGAAAGGAGTATACTTGTGCATTACGTTTTGAGTTCGAAGCTACGAAAAACGAAGCTGAGTATGAAGCTTTTTTAGCTGGCCTTCGACTTGCAAAGGACATCGAGGTTCGTGATCTCTCTGTTTTTGTTGATTAACAGTTAGTAGCAAACCAAATCAAAGGCTCTTACGAAGCAAGGCAGCCTACCATCAAGCAATATTCAGAAAAATCTAAAGAACTTCTCCACGGATTCGAGTCCTATGATATAGAGCATGTTCGTAGGAACCAAAACAAGAAAGCAGATGCATTAAACAAACTAGCTTCAATGGCATTTGCTCATCTAATGAAGGAGGTTTTAGTCGAAGTGTTGGCCGAAAGGTCAATCAAACGGAGTGAAGTATCTGACATCATACTTGAAGAAGGATCCACGAAAGGTTCGAATAAAGGCTCCCCAATATAGGATCATTGGGGATAATCTCTACAGAATGTCTTTCTTATCTCCATGGCTTCGTTGTGTGGGGCCGAAGCAAGCTTCGAACATCATCTACAAGCTTCATGAAAGATCCTGTGGCTTACATGCAAGACCTCGCTCCATTGTTTCGAAGATAACAAAGCTAGGATATTATTGGCCGTCGATGCATAGGGACGCAACAGAAATAATACAAAAATGTGAAGCATGTCAGATTCACTCCTCCCACGACTGCCAAAGCAAGACATGCCATCCATAACATCCGCATGGCCTTTCTGTCAATGAGGAATTGATATAGTCGGACCCCTACCTGTAGCCCCAGGAGGAGTAAAGTTCTTGGTCGTAGCCATAGACTACTTTAATAAATGGGTTGAATCCAAACCTTTGGCATCAGTAACAGGAAGAAACATGGAAAAGTTTGTGTGGGAACACATAATCTGCCGATTTGGAGTCCCCCACATTATCATTTCTGACAATGGGAAACAGTTCGCCGAGGGGGTATTCCCAACTTTCTACAAAGGTCAAAAGATCAAACAATCGTTCACTTCCGTGTATCATCCTCAGGGTAACGGACAAGTAGAAGTAACAAATAGGGATGTTGTCAAAGGAATAGAAAGAAGGTTAGGTTGAAGCCACTATGGTTGGGTAGATGAACTACCCCAAGTTCTGTGGGCACATAGGACTCACCCCAAGTCAAGCCATTGGGAGACTCCTTTTAGCCTAACCTATGGAACAGAAGCCGTCATACCTTCAGAAATAAGCGCTAAAACAGAACGTATCGTGATCTTCGATACATCAGAGAACGAAGAAAGGCTTCGTGAAAACCTTGATCTACTTGAAGAACGAAGAGAAATAGCCTCAATCAGAGAGGCTATCTACAAACAAAAGTTTGAGAAGTACTACATCAACAGAGTTAGACCTTCAACGTTCAAGCCGGGTGAATATGTCCTTCGGCTAAACAACACAAGCAAAGCTGAGTATGAAGGAAAGCTAGGGCCCACATGGGAAGGACCCTACGTCATATCCGAAGCCTACGGCAACGGAGCCTACAAGCTCGAAACATTCTTCAGAGATGTCATAGATAGGACTTGGAATGGTACTAACCTTCGTAAGTTTTACATATAAGACTTATTACTTTCAAAACATTTAGTTTGTTTTCAAATTCATGTATTGCATTCTTCTCATTCGGAGAAAGAAGCATTAATGGTAGGCGTCCTAGTTTTCATTTCTTCAAATGATGTAATTCTCCCTACCCAATTAATGATATAACGCATTTCCCTCAAGTCACTTGTTTCGTTCTATACAACAAAGATTTGTTCAGCCAAGTGGTTTGCAAGTTTCAATGTCGAAGGATGATTCAAGACACATATGTCTTGTATAAAAATAAAATCCATTACAATTCACATTAACTTTCCTAAAAGTCTTCGGGTATTCCAAGCCCTTTGTATCTTAAGGACAAAGATGGAGTGGGTCGCGACCCTCTGTCAGCAATTAAATTATACGATTGCTAAAATCTTGGTTCAAAATACACAAAATAAGGTTATCTATTATAGCCTTAGGATGTATATTCATGTTTATAAATAACGTAAGAGAAGAAAAGCATGAAAATAAAAGTGGGATGTTGTCCCCTAACCTGCATTAGTAGATAGCATATGGCCGAAGCCAATAAAAACATCCAAATATTGTCTAAGAGATAGGCCAAAGCCCAACAAGTACATGAGTTAAATTGTTTTCCAATAGGCACCAGCCTATAAAGCATTAACTGAAATTGTCTAAGGGTACACACCACCCTTGGGGTCAAATAACTGCCAACAGGGCAGCCTTCATGCATTCTTGGATGACATGGGGTCCTCTTGCTGGAGGGGAGATGGAGGCTTCACAGACGGAGTCTTTTTTCTCAGAGAGGGTGGTTGAATCTTGCGAGTATTTTTGGAGAGGCGTTCTTCTAGGGGTGCTGATGGATTCTTGGTTGCTTCAGTAAGAAAGGGGTACTCTGTTGTAGTGTATGCATTGCCAGCGTCATTGTATTCTTGTTCAGACGTTGGACGGTGGTAGGGCACTTCCGATAAGACCACAGGCTTCTTTGTCTCTGCAATCTCCTCCAACGTTGTGCATTTCCCATAAAAAATGGCAGCATTCACCAGCTTTCCCACAATCTCTCCCACCTCATCACTGTGGTATAATTCCATGGCTATGTATGGAACAACCTTCGACACCACATCAGCTCTATTTTTTTTCAAACTCTTGCAACGGAGGTTCAACCCGTCTACCTCCTCACGCAGCTTGATCTCCTGCTCTCCAAGTCTAGTCCTCTCAGCCTCAAGACCTGCACACTTAGATTCAAGAGTGGTAACCTGCGCTTTGTAGCCAGCTACCTTCGCCTATTCCAATCTTAACCTCCCACACTCTGCTTGGGCTTCCTTCAGCTGCTCTTCGAGACTGTGAACTTTAGCTCGAAGGTCTTGAACAAGAGGATTCTTTTTGACTTCCTCCATGGCTTCCTTGCACTTTGCTTTTAGTTCAGCATACTCGAGGTCTCTACTCTTTTCCTTGGCTAAAATGGCATCCATCTTCTCTCTCGCAGCCTTCACAATACGGACCAGATCCCTTGTTCGGGAGTTGAGATGATTGTCTAGCACAGCTTGCCTGGTGTAACTTTTATCATGCAGATTACACAACTCCTCCATGGACATATTATCCAGAGTCCCCCTCCAACTAGCTGGGGTCACATTCTCAACCAATCGATGGTAAGCAAGGGAGTTTGGAAGCTCCTTGGTGTTGGGCAAACCTGCATAAGATACATTAATCAGATATATGGCGTATTAAGGATCATTAAGTTAAGAAGATCTTTACTTACCATGGATGTCATCATCATCTGGAATCTCTACAGCCGAAGGCATGATCGCCTTACCATGCGAACCTTTTTGTCTTGTGGTTCTGGAAGAAGGGGTTGGTAAGGTAAGCTTCCTTTTGGGAGTAGCTTTCACAGACTTCGCACTGGTCCCTTTCCTGCTCCGTACCCTGTCAGTAATGTCGGAGGACCCTACGATCATGACTTGATCACCCTCGGAGGGAGGATCGTCAGAGTCTGCAACATTTTCCACCAGTTGTGGAGCCTCTTCTGTGTTCACAGGCTTCGAAGGTTGGGCTGTTGCAACGGGCTCTATCAACGGAGAACCAACACCATTGTTGTTCACTGAAACCAACGGAGAACCAACACCATAACTGGCATCCTTGGGGTCCCTTGGGATGAAGCTCACTTCTTTTGCACCACCAGACACAACAAAGTTTCGGAAGGACATCTCTGCAACGAGTAGAGAAAAAAGATAAATATCATCAGATAAGTTATTCATTTTAATTAAATAGGAACATACGTACATACATTGTCCATCACACTCTATTTCAGGCTTCATGGGAGATCCTTCCCAATAGTCAACAATACCAGCCATGAAGAGAATGGGCTCAGGGAATGTTTGGACATCCACAGGATAGCGAGCAAGACGCTGGTAAAGGGGCTCCTCCATATTGTGTATGGCAATGGATCATTGAACCGCTTTTCATCGTATTAGAACGCTTCATTTAACAAAGCAGGATATTATGGAGGTACAATAGTGTTTTGTACATAAAAGAATTGCCCCCTCCAGTTCCTTATGTTTGAAAACGGTTTTGTGACCAAATACGGCACATCATGCTCACCCCTTTTGGCTATGGTTAACCAATCTTCACTAGGGTAAAGGGTTAGAAAGCCCTTGAGCACTGTCAGTGTGGGCTCATACCCATACGCTTTACACATTACTATGTATGTGGTAAGTTTGGCTAAGCCAAAGGGGTTAAACCTAGAGATGTGTACCTCATAGTACTGTAACAACTCTAAAATCAATGGGTGGATTGGTATCCTTAAATTTGTCTGGGTAAAAGCATGTACATACAGCCCAACGTACCCTTCGGGTGCATCGTAGATATTTTGGTGTTTGCTCGGAAGCATCACCTTAAACTCTTTGGGTATGGGGTACTCATTAAGTAAATCGGATAATGCTTTCTTAGACAACGTATATTTTTGTTGTCTAATTATGCGTTTTGCACCCATGCTCATGATGACTGTACAAAAGTAAAGCAAGAAATTAAAGATCGGTGAGGGAGGACGTTACCTTTCGATCGGAATGATACACGAAGCACAGTACTATGTGTAAAATTTTGGGCGGAGTATTAAAGTGAAATAGGGTTTGCGGTATAAAAAACGTATATACCCCTTACCCCCTTTAATCCTAACCGACCACGTGTCCTTCTAGATTTAAACCCCATCCGGATTTCAAATCACTTTTTAAATTTTGAAAGGATGTTTGGGGTTACCGAGATAAGAGCAACTGTAGCCTATGGGGTGGGTTGTTCCGATAATAATTACCGCATTTAATGCGTAATTAGTTAAAGCAAATTTTCCTTTTTTGTACAAATTTGTGGCGAGAGGGAAATGGGGTACGTATTTGATAGAGTCGTAAGCGATATACCCTCGTACGTATATATCACTTTCGACTGGGGGGCTTGATGATGTACCCTCTGAACAGGTCGAAGGACACCCCTTCGGACCTGGTCGAAACCTTCATCTCGAAGGCCTAGGTCAGCCTGCTAAAATCTTCACTGGCGTCAAACCATTCATCTATGATGTGGTTACCAGTTGGGAACTCGCCAATCGAAGCCTTAAACCCTTCGGGGTACACCCTTCGAAGATACTAGAGCGGAGAACACCTTGACTTGGTCATACCCACGTCCCCTCTTTTCCTTGAGCTTTCCCGCCAAGAAAGAGATAGTGGGTCACTAAGCCCTAGCGGTTACCTTAAATCATGGGACGCCCTCATGATCTCCGATATTTGTGCATGAGCTCTCCAAGGCCTATTTTCTCCCCTATAAATAGCTTGGACGGGCTGAGAACGATGGTATGAAAACTCGACCCTCTCATTTCACTACAAACTTACCAACTTATCATATCATATACTCATTCGCACGCCGAAGGTGGTTCGCAGGGTCCAACCCCAGCGCAATCACTTAATGTAGTGTCTTCGTATTTCTTATTTCAGGTTAACGACAAGCTTCGAAACCTCAACACCCCTTATACCCTTCGATCATCATCGCAAGGCCTGGTCGTGCAATTTATTGTACAATCAGTGGCGCCATCTGTGGGACCCGCTACAATTGGTCTCGTTATTCCCAAGTTTATAACCAGTCAACTACATTCACTACATTTCCGGCATGGATCAAGGAATGGTTGTGATTGATAGGGTCAGTGGATTCAATGTGTGGGGAGTTATGTCTGAAGCCATGATTTTTAGCCAAAATATTGTTCATTTAAATCCTGGTAATAAGGTATACTATTATGTTATGTTTTAATCAATCGTTTATGTTTACATATTTGACCCATGAAGTATGAACGACAACATTTGATACATAGTAGGTTTAATTGAAATTGATATTACCTGATGGGAACTTCTCTAATGTAGAGTTGACATATATGAAAAAATGCAATGAGGATACAAAGCTAATATTTTCTGTAAGTGAATATTGCGACTGATGTAACTACTAAAGAACCTATGTGGATTACAACCAAGGTATCTCATTTCCGAAAAGAATTTATATTCAGTGTGAATCAAGAGCATGTGGTATATTAGACAAGGAAAAATAGATGGGCATGGCGGGTTAAACAACATATCAAAACAGGTTTCGGTGACCTGGGTCGGGATGATACAAGGTACTTTTTTTCAAAATCTTTTGGTTTATTTGTAAATAATTTGTTTGACACCTCTAGCTTCTGTATTGTTTTTCTGTTTTTGTTTATACTTATAACTTGACTTGTAGATAGTCGTGGGCAACATGTTATCAACTGGATTGATGGCGCATGTAATTGGATGGTGTCCTTGACGAGTCAGTAATTCAGGAAAGTGAAAAAGTACAGCAACAAGACAAGACATATATTTACTTGCTTTTAATCATTAATGGTCTCAGTTATTGATGTTAAATAACAACTCAACGTTTAATTAGGTTCATGATTCTTTTGTTGTTTGTTTCGTAGCAACAATAACAACGTAAGGGGCTGTGGGAGTTAATGTTCAAATGTTATTTTATTGACCCATGATATGGGGACTGAACGTGTACCGTCAAACAGTGACGGGATTCAAGGTGAATACAATTTTTGATTTTTTACCTTTTGGTCACATTGTATTTATTTCAATATATATTCCCATAATTAATTTCTATGTTCAGAAGGTGTCTTCAGATCATGTAACGTTGGTTGATGCCTCTTCTGGCGATGGTCTTCCAGCAGAAGAACAGAAGGAGGTAAATATTTTGTTTCACCTCATGTAGAATTTCATGTTTAGCTGCCATGTTTTCAACGACATAAACTGTAGTTTGTTGTATAAAAAATTGGAACTTGCTTAAAATAGGTGGGGAATGAACATGAGGTAATTGTTCATGCAATTCTCCGACTTAATGAATTAATAAGAATTGTATAAGTTGGTTACAGGTAGAGAAAGCCATACGGTGGAACTCAAATGGAAACGAAGGTGCGAGATTAGCATCGGAGCGAGATTACCCAAACACCCGCTTAGATATCAAGTGTGGATTTACGGCCCCTTTTATGACATATCGTTATTTTTCATTTGAGTACAGGTGTGGTGTAATAATGTTCCACATGCACAACATGGCGAATATTAAAACTAACCACCCACGAAGAGCGACCATAGTCACTACAGCAAACCAGAATGGCAAACTACTTGAAAACAAAAAAAGGTAGGCTTTTCGATTTCTTCTTTACTCTAATGCAGTTTAAGTTTTTTTATATAATTATCTTATTAAATCGGTGTCGTTGTTTTGGGCTGTGCTAAACTCAGGTAACAAGTACAAATGTCCCTTGACAACATTCTTCTTGAATTGTACAAGGTACACTACTACATCATGTCTGTTGGAGCAACATTGATTAGGTCTCCTTATTTTTTAATGATGACAAATAAAACTTCGCAACACATAAAATCACAAACGTTAGCCAAAAACTAAACGACCCAATAACTGGGTCTGGCGCGCTGTTGGCGCTCTGACGCGCAGGTAGCACGCCAGGCTTCTGTATTGGTCGTGACGGTTTTTGAAAGTCGGCTTTCCCCTTACCCAACAAATGTGGATCTTTCATTACAGGTATGAATATGATAAGTGCGTCATTAGGAACACTCGAAACGGGTTTTAGACTTAGAGGGATTTAAAATCACGACCTCTCGTTTTTGACAAAACGCCAACTCAAACGCCTCTAGCCAAGGCTTTTCTAAACCTAGGAGACTCACATCTTTCACGTAACATCAAATGAAAGTATTCATATGACCATAATCCGTGTCTACGTCTTCTCTAATCACATAACGGGTTTACTCCCTTATTGGTCAAACAAAGTCAAAGGTCTCTTTGCGTAAACACATCCTTTCCCATTATGGGAGATGCTATACTTATGATGCAAAGCACTTAGCTTGTTTGCATCAAGATGATTATTGATTACGTCAATTGTTGGTTAATCACGGATTATGATATTGTGAGTACTTGATGTTGTGTTATTTGAAAGGTTGATTATTCTTTGTACTTTCCCGAACACATTCCATAATCATCATTGTCAAACTCTTTTCTATCTTAATGACAATATGATTATTTTATAATCAATCCTTTGATTATCACTTATATCAGAATAAACTTAAAACCATTTCAAATCCTCCAAACCTTATCCTCACAAAAGCCAACTCACACATCCAACATTCCCTTAAATATTCCCATACGCATTGTACCATCATGTACTTTATGTCTCCCGCATTCCCACACAAGATCTTCCAAACATTCTCTTTACTACATTTCAATCCAACCACTAATATTTCACCACATCATCATCTTTTTCATCCTCACCATTCATTCAAAACCATATAAGCCTTCTCCACAAACCACCTTCTCCAACATTTAAATTTCAAATTTAAATTCCATCCTTAGGCTCCCCATCACATCACCATCTTATCCTTATGATGAAGCGAAAAGTGTACCGCTTTTAAGGGGTCATTTAAGCCTTAAATCGTATTTATTTGATCAAATATTGCCCTAAATCGTTCCTTTTGTCATTTTAGGTACTTTTGAGGAGAAATCTGGAAAAGGAGGCATTTTGGACGTTTTTGGAGCATAAAAGTGAAGAAAACGACAAAGTCTCAAAAATCGGCGAAAAGTTACTCTTGACGGCGTCACAATTTACTCTGGACGGCGTCATGCCTTGGCAAGAAAAGTTGGACGTGAAATTTACTCATGATGAGCCAGTGAAAATAGCATGTGAATTCTGACGGCGTCACACTTTAACTTGATCAAGGGCGTCACGGCTTAAATCAAAAGGGGACGGCGTCACGTTCAAGGTTCGACGGCGTCAAGCCTTGATAAGCCAGAATGGATTTTTGAAGAGCTAAAGAGGGACGGCGTCAAGAAGGTCATCCGGGAACCCTAGAAGCGGCGAGGTGACGGCGTCACACTCCATAACGTGACGCCGTCAGATGTAAAAATCTATATATAGTTTTCTAAATTATTGTCATAAGAGAGAGCTTAGTGTGTGGAATTTTGGGAGAAAACCCTAAGACGATTTTAGCTACTTTTTCAAGGCTTTTTGCCTTGAGATCTTCCATGTTACATTGAAGATAAGTTATCAATTAATCATTCAATATGTCTATGTGTTGTTTGATTTTATCTTATTCTTGTCTTTTGATTAACATGTTAGGCTAAATTTATCTTGTGTTTGCTTAGATCTAATGAAACCTAGCTATTGATTATTGGTTATTAGTGTGTTGTTAGTTGTATTGGATGATTGTTTATCTATGTTAGGCTTAAGAAAACTGGCTAACTTCCTATTCGGTAACTTGCTTGAACGTCTTAAGAAACATGAACCAAATGCGTACTAAAGGTTTTTATGGTTGTATTTAATGCACAAGCGAATTCTAGTGATCCCATGTTAGGAGCTTCCTAGCCGGCTCGACATAGGAGTGAAGTAGGAGCTTGTAGAGTTGGGGAAGTAAGTACGCCACCCCACGATTGGTATTAAGGAATACACCCGTCATCCACGCGACTAATACACACTAATTAACCGGTAAAAGATAGTTAGGGAGTAAGGAAATCTAAGTAAACACATTTCTCTACACATAAGTTTCTCACCAACATTTTCATTTTCTGTTATTTTATTTTATTTGCATTCGTAGTAATTTGGGTTAGTTGACTAGCAACTAATTCCGCCCACTCTTTCAAACCCGAGATTTTACTTGCTTTCATAAAAATTATAAAAACATAAAAAGAATCTTCCTCAACCCTTAGACCTAATTAGAGTAGTCTTTCACGCCTAACGAACACTATTCCCTGTGGAGAACGATCAATCCCCCGTACTTACCACTACACTATACTACATCGGTCAGGTACACTGCCTGGTGGGGTTGTAAGCCTCTTGAGATCCCTCGAGAGGTAAAACCTGTTGTAAGGTTACAAAACCACGCATCACCTTACAACCCATTTCAACACATGTGTTTATTTGAATTCCAAAATAGATACACGCACATACACACTCAAAGCCTTCTCTCTTCGTCGCTCTTAAATTCAAATTACACACACTTCCTCTCACATGATTTCTTTCCCTCACACACTTGCCAACTCACTCCCAAACATTCAAATTTGAATCCAAGCTTTAGGCTCCCCATCATATCACCTTCCAATCAATACAACTCACCTCCCTCACATACAACCTTATCTCTTCTCTTCTCTTACACCTCAAATTCAAATTTGAATTTCAAACCAAGGCTCCTCCCCATCACATCAAGCCAACTCACTCCAATTCATCTCAACCCTTCATCTCACCCTCCTCTCCAAGAATAGCATATTCCTTATTCCCTTAGTATATTCCTTTTCCTCCTAACCATGCCAACTCACCTATCCTAACCTTATTCCCTTTATTTCTATTAGGTCTACTCACTAGATTCCTTTCTAGTGAGATTTTTATTTTCTTTTTCTAGATTTTCTTTAGTCTATCTATTTTCTTCGTGTCTTTGTTCGTAACCATACCATCCGACATCATGGAAGATGGTAATATCCTTAACCCCCACAACCCACCACCACAACAACCACCACCACCTCCTAGAGCCCGTACTTTAGGAGAGTATTCCCGTCCTAGCCACCATGGCTATCGAAACACCATTGAGCTCACTCAAGGAGCCAATATCACACCCTTGCGATCCGACACCATCCGGTTGGTGCAAAGCGGATGCGCATTCCATGGACTTCGTTCTGAAGATCCTAATCAACATCTCAAGGACTTTCTCAAAATCGTTGATTCTATAGACCTTGATGTTGCCACTCGAGAGACGACCCGATTGCGTCTCTTCCAATTCTCTTTGCGGGACCAAGCTAGTCAGTGGCTAGAACGTCAACCCGCAGGATCCATTACCTCTTGGGATGATCTCACCACTCGTTTCCTTGCTCAGTTTTTCCCACCGGGAAGAACTACCAAGCTAAGGAATGATATCTTGATGTTCCAACAACGTCAAGGCGAAACCCTCTACGAGGCATGGACTCGATTCAAGGACTTACTCCGAAAGGTCCCTCACCATGGCATGGATCCTTGGCTACAAATCCAAATCTTCTATGATGGTGTCAATCATCAAACTAGAAGAGCCATAGATTACGCCGCCAATGGGAGATTGAGCAGGCTCAGTGTCGATAAGTGCTGGGAAGTCATTGAGGACTTAGCACAGTACGAAGAAGAAGAATGGGATGACTCAACATTCTCGGAAGAAGGGATTTTAAATTGCATGAGTGCAACCCAAGAACAGCTGTTCGCAAACATAAAAAGGCAGGTTGAGAGCTTAATGAAAGCTGAGATACCTACGGCTGATAAAAATCCCGATGAGTGCGTGAACACAATTGGTAAACATACTTTTCACCAATTCTCACGACAAGATGAATTTGAAGGGATAATGCTAACTTTCGTGAACAACCAAGAGAGACGTATCAGGGAATTAGAAACTCACTTGAAAAACACCCAAGATATGTTCATGGAACTAGCAGAAAAATTCATCTCGAGAATAAAAGAGAAAATTAGGGAAGAAGCCTCACACAAAAAGATCGAGAAGATCTTTGAACTCCCGGTCCCTAATGAACCATACAACGAATGGGATGATGAAACCCTCCTCCCCGAGCCTTCACTTTTAAAACCCTCTTATCTATTTGGATCCTCTCGCGAGAAAAAGAGAATTCTCAAGATCGTAGCATTTTCGTGGGAAGCATGGTTTTCACGCTCCCCAACTTTCATGAGGCTAGAAAACGATCTTTTGGTTTTAAGCCAGGTGTGAGAAGAACTCAACTAAAGCACATCCCCATATCGAAAACCCCCTGTAAAAGCTCTTCACACTCCCTGAATACCTGCCGTGACAGAGATTGGAACCTGAATGTGACGTCAACCGGCCCTTTTCAACATTTTACCACATCCCGTGACAGTAACAAAACATTTGACCCAGGAGGAACTTGTTAACGAGACTAGCTATCAGGATCATTGACCCTGACTAGCTGCTCTCTTAAAGTACGAGGGGCTCATTTGTAAACTGGCACAAAGTAGTAAAATACGCTAATCTGACGGCGTCAGAATTTAAACGTGACGCCGTCACCCCGTCTGCACAGCAATAATAACTTAATTTCCATCACTTTCATCACAAACCCCACAAACCATATCCACTCCAACCCCACCTCCGATTTTCCCAGGACAAATTCGCCAATTCACGCTTCCAATCTTCACGTGGTAAGTAATTTTTACTCATTCTTTTCGCTTCAATTACTCATAGGATTTGTAAATTTCGAAAATCCCCAACTCGTGAAACCCTAGGATTGATTCATGCTTAGAACTTGATGTGTTTTAATTAGTGTTATGTACCCTCCTAACGGGTCGAAGGACTCCCCTTCGAGCCTGTAGAAAGCCCTCCCTTCGGAGGCCCAGGTTAACCTTCTAATACGTTTCATTGGCGTAAAACCATTCGCCTGCGAATGGTTACCATGAGGGAATCCGCCAATCGAAGCCCTAAGCCCTTCGGGGTATTCTTGACGAAGGGACTAACACGAAGGATCATCCAGACCTGGTCAAACCCACGTCTCCTCTATCCTTTGGCTTTCCGCCAAAACAGAGATCGTGGGCTACAAAGCCCTAGCGGTTACCACTTTCCATGGGACGCCCCCATGATCTCCGATCTATGTGCAACCGCCCACTATGTCCTATTTCTCCCCTATAAATAGCATAGTCGGGCCAAGAACAATGTAAGTAATTTCAAGTGAACCTCACTCTCTAAATTTACGACCTACATTACCATCACACATACTTACTCGCACGCCGGAGGTGGTTCGCAGGGTCCAACCCCTGCGCAATCACTTAACGTAGTGTCTTTGTATTTCTTATTTTCAGGTTAAGAACAAGCTTGGCGTAATCTCAACACCCCATTATTCCTTTGATCACCATCGAAGGCTTGGTTGACGAATATTTGTTCAATCAGTGGCGCCATCCGTCGGACCGCTACAATTGGTCTCGTTAATTCCGAGCTTTTGACCTACCAACCAATTTCACTATTATTCCGGCATGGATCAAGGGAGAGAAGACACTCCCCCACCGGGCTTCTCTACCTTAACACCAATACCAGTCGACAACCCTAACAACCTTCCCCCAATAACCGCCTCCACTTTCACAACACGTTCTCACCAAGAAATCACAACCAACAATCATGCTTCGACATCAGCCAACCCAGAACCTGTCATTAGCCCAGCCTTTTTCGAAGCCAACCATGAAGTGTTAGAAACCCTTTTAAGGGCTCGCAACAGGCAAGTCAGGAATGCTGAGGTACGAAAGGAGTTGGAATACTCGAGTGAAGAGTATGATGAGGAAATGGAGATGGAACCTAGGCCTCCGACCCAAGGACCAACCCTATCTGCCTTAAGGATTGGTTCTCCAGTTGGCCGAAGGCTAAGCAAAAGGTCTGTTGGTTTCGAAGGAGTCCCCGAGAGGGCTCCGACAAGACGAGAAGGGGCGGTTGCCGAAGGCTCTAACGGTAGGAGTCAGCTTAGGGAAGAAAGGGGGATGACTTTACCTCCATTACTAGCCGCTCATCTTGGAAGAACTGAAGCCGGGGTTCCGTTGCAGCCTTCTCACGCGTCAGGCGTAGAAGGCAATCCGTCTACAATCAATATGGGAGGAAATCTTCCTCCCAATGGTATGTACCCCCCGTTCCAAACTCAGTCTTATCCTCAAAATTTATATCCGCCTATAAATGGACAGCCTAATAACCCAAGCTTCCCTCAAAATTATGGGAGCATGCCCTTCGGCCACCCTATGGCGTACCCTCCATACGCCATGGGAAACAGTTACCCGTTTGCCATGAGCACACCTTATCAGTCCTACCCAGGCCAAACTCCTATGGGAATGCCCCCAAACAGCAATCCATACAATACAGTCCCCATGTACGCACCACCTTATAATTGTCTATATTCAGACCCTATGGGTTCAGCTACACCCTTCGTTAGATGGATAGAAGATCACCCATTGCCTGATGGTTTGAAAATGCCTTCACATGTCGGGACTTATGATGGGAAAGGGGATCCGGACAACTTCTTACACTTGTTCGAAGGGGCTATCAAAATGCAAAAGTGGGTTATGCCGGTGGCCTGTCATATGTTTACATACACCCTTCGGGATTCTGCTCGTATTTGGTGGAATGGGCAAAAGCCCGGTAGCATTGTCAATCTTGATGATCTCAAAGCTAAGTTCCGGTCACACTTCAGTCAGCAAAAGAAATTCACAAGGACTCATTTAACGGTGCACAACATCAAACAAAAAGAAAATGAAAGCACCAGGGCCTTCGTTACTAGGTACACTGATGAGACTTTGCAAATTTTGGGTCTTCATGAAGATCAACGTATTTCCGGTTTCGTACATGGCCTTCGGAATTGGAGTTTGGTGGAATTCTTGTCCACCGACCTTCCGACAACTTACAAGGGCCTGACCGAGAAGACGTACACTTGGATCGAAGCCAAAGAGGTATCCACTAATGGGGCTCCGATAGATAAGGATAGCAACAACAAGTTTTCAAAGCATTCCGCGTGGGAAGGGTCCAAGAACAAGAACAAGAACAGAGATAGATTCTCTCCTTACAACAAAGTCCCCAACCATGGTTTGTTGAGCAGTCTAACGAAGTCTCCAAAGGAAATACTCGCTACGGAGAGGGTAGCCAAAGCCTTCGAAACGCCTCCCCGTATGACAAGTAAAGTAAAGAACAGGGATACCAGCAAGTACTGTCACTTCCACGAAAATTATGGTCACGACACAAACAGTTGTAGAGAGCTGAAGAAACAGATAGAGGAAGCTGTGAAGTCCGGGCAATTAGCACATTTGATTAAAGGTATAAAGAGGGAAAAGGAAGAGACAATCGATACCACTCCCCCCGAAGCCCCCATACTCATGGTCCGATGGGGCGAAGCCAGCTTAAAAAGAAAGGTAACAGAGGGCAACGGAGTAGGGGAGGTGACTTTTCCTCCTCTCGCAGGTCAAATCCCTTCAAATGATCCGGTCGTAATCAAAGTCCTCATTTCCAACCGGGAAGTGAATAGAGCCTATATGGACTGCGGAAGCTCCTGCGAAATCATCTACGAGCACTGTTTCCTCAAGCTTAATTCTACAATCAGGTCACAACGAATTGACTCGAAGATACCTTTGGTAGGGTTTTCTGGCGAGCATTCATGGCCTCTGGGAGAAGTTCCGATGGAAATAACTATTGGAGAAGGCAAGCTCACAAGGACAGAAACCCTCATGTTCGCTATCGTAAGGTCCAGCTCTCCTTACAATTTGTTGATAGGAAGGACCGCAATGCAAAAGATGGGAATCGTAGTCTCTACCATACACGCAGCGGTAAAGTTCCATACACCATATGGGATAGGCACCGTCCTCTCCACTTACAATCAAGAACATACGGGAGATAACCTTAAAAAGATTAGAGAGAGTCCGGAGGAGCCTCCGAAGGTTATCCTAAGCTGTACAGACGCTGAAGAACGTATCATAGTGAATGAGCTCTATCCAGAGCAAACGGTGGTAATCGGAAAGCAACTCCCTACTAACTTCAAAGCAGACTTGGAGAAGCTTCTCAGAGCCAACAAATACGTATTCGCATGGACGTATTCAGATATGACCGGGGTTCCTAGGACTCTCATGATCGATGGCAAGCCTTTCGGTACAGAACATAAGCTTAACGAGTTCAAGCACATTGAACCAATTAAGCAAAAACGACGAAGCCTAGCACCAGAAAGAAGTGCAGCCGCCTGTAAAGAGGTAGATGAGCTTGTGCAAGCTGGAATCCTCAGAGAAGTGAAATACCAAACTTGGGTTGCTAACCCAGTAATGGTAAAGAAAAGCGATGGAGGGTGGCGTATGTGTGTTGACTTCACCGACATCAACAAAGCCTGCCCGAAGGACTGCTACCCTCTACCAGAAATTGATTGGAAGGTCGAATCCCTTTCAGGTTTCCGTTTGAAATGCTTTCTTGATGCCTACAAAGGGTACCACCAAATACAAATGGCAAAGGAGGACGAAGAGAAAACAGCCTTTTACACAGGAAAGGGTGTCTATTGTTACAAGAAGATGCCCTTCGGCTTAAAGAACGCAGGGGCTACTTATCAACGATTAGTAGACAAGGCTTTCCATAAGCAAATCGGAAGGAACTTGGAAGCCTACGTCGATGACATGGTAATCAAAAGCAGAACTGAAGAGGACCTCCTCTCTGACATTCAAGAGACCTTCGATCAATTACGGGCAATCAACATGAAACTTAACCCCAAAAAGTGTTCCTTTGGCATGGAGGAAGGGAAATTCTTGGGGCATTTGATAACGAAGCAAGGGATTAAAGCCAATCCTTCGAAAGTTAAAGCCATCACTGATCTTCAGGCTCCAAAGTCATTAAAGGAAGTCCAAAGCCTCAATGGGAAGCTTGCGGCACTTAGCAGGTTCCTTTCGAAAGGGGCAGATCGTTCTTTACCATTCTTCAAAACACTCAAAGGGTGCACAGATAAAAAGACTTTCCAATGGAGTTGCGAAGCGGAAGCAGCTTTCGAAAAGCTAAAAGAATTCATAGAAATCTTACCAACACTGACGGCCCCAATCAAAGGCGAAGTGTTGTTCATATACATTGCGGCTTCCTTCGAAAGCATCAGCGCGGTGCTTTTAGCCGAAAGGGAAAAGAAACAAGTCCCAATATACTTTGTTAGCAGGGTTCTACAAGGAGCTGAGCTAAACTATCCGGAGTTGGAAAAGCTAATCCTTGCTTTGGTTTATGCTGCGAGACGCCTTCGAAGATACTTTCAGGCTCATCCCATCACAGTCTTGACTGATAAGCCTATCAGACAGATATTGTCGAAACCCGAGAAATCAGGAAGGGTAGCCAAATGGGCCATTGAATTGGGAGAGCATGAAATAGAATATAAAGGTCGAAACTCCGTCAAGGGCCAGGTACTGGCGGATTTCCTAGCAGAAACGCCCTCCGGACCTAGCAAAGACAAAGAGGTCCCTAAGCGACAGCTTTCGAAGACGATCGAAGGATGGAAGCTGTACACAGATGGAGCCTCAAGTTCCGATGGTTCGGGAGCAGGTTTAATGTTGGTCAACCCGGAAGGAAAAGAGTATACTTATGCACTCCGATTTGAGTTCGAAGCCACCAACAACGAAGCCGAATACGAAGCTCTGCTAGCGGGACTTCGGCTAGCAAAAGAAATGGAAGTTCAAAATCTGTCCATTTTCGTAGATTCCCAACTAGTCGCCAATCAAGTCAAGGGCTCCTATGAAGCAAGACAGCCCACCATCAAACAGTATCTGGAAAAGGCTAAGGAACTTCTCCAAGGTTTCGAAACCTATGATATAGTACATGTCCGCAGAAATCAGAACAAGAAAGCAGATGCCCTAAGCAAATTGGCGTCAATGGCGTTTGCTCATTTAACAAAGGAGGTTCTGGTAGAAGTATTGGCTGATAGGTTAATCGAACGAGGCGAAGTTTCAGACATTGTAACTGAGGAGGGCACCAACTGGATGACTCCAATTAGGGAGTACTTGATCAGCGGCATCTTGCCAGAAGACCCTAAACTAGCTCGAAAGGTCCGTATAAAAGCTCCCCAATACAGACTTATTGGGGATAATCTATACAGGAAATCCTTCTTATCACCGTGGCTTCGTTGTGTGGGACCAAAACAGGCTTCGAATATCATATACGAAGTTCACGAAGGCTCTTGCGGGTTACATGCTGGCCCTCGCTCCGTTGTCTCAAAAGTAATGAAGCTCGGGTATTATTGGCCATCCATGCACAGGGATGCCATGGAAATAATACAAAAGTGTGAAGCATGTCAGATCCATTCCAAGGTCCCAAGAATGCCTAAGCAAGATATGACCTCCGTTACGTCAGCATGGCCTTTCTGCCAATGGGGAATTGACATAGTCGGACCCCTTCCAGTTGTTCCAAGGGGAGTAAAGTTTTTGGTTGTAGCCATAGACTACTTTACCAAATGGGTTGAAGCGAAGCCCTTGGCATCAGTGACAGGAAGACATATGGAGAAATTCGTATGGGAACACATAATTTGTCGTTTCGGTGTCCCTCACATTATCATCTCCGACAATGGAAAGCAGTTTGCCGAAGGGGTGTTCCCAACCTTCTGCGAAGGTCTTAAGATCAAACAGTCATTCACTTCCGTTTATCATCCCCAAGGTAATGGGCAAGTAGAAGTTACGAACCGGGATATCATAGAAGGAATTGAAAAAAGATTGGGACGAAGCCATCATGGGTGGGTAGACGAGTTGCCCCAAGTTTTGTGGGCACATAGGACGCACCCTAAGTCAAGCCACGGGGAGACTCCTTTTAGCCTCACCTATGAAACGGAAGCTGTTATACCCTCTGAAATAAGCATCGAAACGGAATGCATCGTGAACTTTGAAGAATGGACAAATAATGACAAGGTTTGAGAAAATCTTGATCTTCTGGAAGAAAGAAGAGAAATAGCTTCGATCAGGGAGGCTGCCCACAAACAGAAGATTGAAAAGTACTATAACAGCCGAGTTCGACCTTCCACACTCAAGCCAGGTGACTATGTCCTTCGTCTGAATAGCGCAAGCAAAGCTGAATACGAAGGAAAACTAGGGCCAACGTGGGAAGGGCCCTACGTTATATCAGAAGCCTACGGCAATGGCGCGTACAAGCTCGCAACGCTTAAAGGGGAAGTCATGGATAGAACTTGGAACGGTACTAACCTTCGTAAGTTTTACATATAAAACTTACTACTCATCTTGTTTTTCAAATTTCATGTAACGCATTCTTCTCATTCGGGGAAAGAAGCATTAATGGTAGGTGTCCTAGTATTCATTTCTTAAAATGATGTAATCCTCCCTACCCAATTAATGATATAACGCATTTCCCTCAAATCTCTTGTTTCGTTCTTTACAACAAAGATTTGTCCAGCCAAGTAGTGTAAAAGTTTCAATGTCGAAGGATGTGGCAAGGCACAAGCCTTGTATATATGTAACATCCAGTATAATTCACATTAACTTTCCTATGAAGTCTTAGGGTATTAAAAGCCCTTTGCTACTTAAGGATAAAGGCGGAGTGGGTCGCGACCCTCTGTCGCAATCAAATTATACGATTGCTTAAAATCTTGGTCCAAAATACACACAATAAGGTTATAACCTTAGGTTGTATGTGTACGCTCTTGAAGTGAGCGTAAGAGAAGATAAACATGACAAGAAGAGTGGGACATATTCCACTAAATTATAACAAACAAAGGCTACGTGAAGTCTTAGTCACAAAAAGGACGATTGTCTAAAGTTACTGGTCGAAGCCCAGCGACACAAAAGATAAATTGTTCAAACAAAAATAAAAGATAAAATTATAGCATGGTGGGGACCATTTCAAGGTAGAGCAGAGTTGGATTTCCTTGTTGAGGATGAAGGTTGGATCTTCATAGGCTTCTTTGCCAACAGCTCCTCAATTGAAGCCAATGGATCTTTGGTCACTTCGGAAAGATATGGGTACTTTGTTGAAATAAAAGCATCACCAGCTTCATCAAACTCTCGCTCTGAATTGGGGCGATAGTAAGACACCTCCGACAAAACAACGGGTTTCTTTGTTTTGGCAATTTCTTCCAAGACGGTGCATGTTCCGTAGAAGATGGCTGCGTTCACAAGCCTCCCAATAACTTCCCCTACCTCATCGCTACGATACAGTTCCATAGCAACATGAGGAACAACTCTTGAAACTACCTCAGCTCGGTCCCTCTCCAAGATTTGCAGTTGGGATTCAAGATCGTGGAGTTTATCAACCACGTTAACCTCCTGCTCAGCTAGCCTAGACCTTTCAATCTCTAGGCTTGTACATTTAGACTCAAGCGCGGCAATTTGGGCTCTATAGATGGAAACTTTGGACTCCTCAATCTTCAATTTATTACACCTCTCCTGGGATTCTTTCAGTTGGATTTCGAGTCTGTTATTTTGACCCGCATATCTCGTACGAAGGGGTTCTTCTCAAAGTCCTCCATCACCTCTTTACACTTAGCCTCCAACTTATCATATCCCTGATCCTTAGCTTTTTCTTTAGCTAAAATAGCATCCATTTTTACCCTCGCATCCAACAACGTTTGCATTAATTCCCTTGTTCGCGAATTAAGATGATTATCCAAAATAACCTGCCTAGCGTAACTTTTGGAGTGAAAATCGCAGAGTTCTTCAATAGACATGTTATTCAAAACTCCTTTCCAGCTGGTAGGCGTCATTTTGTCAACCAATTGTCGACAGGCATGTGCATTAGGAAGTTCCACAACATCGGGAAGGCCTGAAAAAGCATGGAAAACAAGTTATATGGCGAATGGCTTTCGATACGCATGAAAGATGCTAGCTTACTTGGAGTAGGATCACAAGGGATCGTTAGAGGCGTGGGTATAAAAGTTTTAGAGTGTGATCCTTTGGCTTTCACAACTCTCGTTGGAAGACTGGGAAGGGCTAATTTCCTCTTCGGAGGACTCCTTACAGACATGACAGCCTTTGCTCTACTATTTCTCTTGCTTGAAACACCGGAGGACCTTGCGAGCCTCGTTTGAAATTCCTTGATAAGGGGGTCATCGGAATCTGCAACAGTTTCCACAAACGGTGGGGTTTTGTCATTCTCAATTGACATGGATGGAGAACCTACCCCATAGCTTGTTTCTTCTGGCTCTTTGGGGACAAAACTAACTTCTCTAACACCGCGAGCCACGACGAAGTTCCTGAATGCCATCCCTGCAGAGATACAACGAGAAGAGATAAATATCATCAGATAAGTAATTTACTTTATTTTAATAGGTATGCGCATACTTTTCCCATTGTAGATTATAGCGGGTTCCAGCGGAGAGCCTTCCCAATGATCTACAATCCCCGCCATAAACAGTATCGGCTCAGGAAAAGTTTGCACGTCAAATGGATGACGTTCAAGACGTTGGTAAAGGGGACAGCTTCTGACGAAGTGTGGCAAAGGATCATCAAAACGTTTCTCGTCAAAACGAAAGTCTTTGTCTAGCAACGCTGGATACTTGGGAGGTATGATAGTGTCTTGCACATAGAAAAACAAACCTTTCCATTTTCTTATGTTGGCAAAAGGTTTTGTTATTAAACAGGGAACATCAGGTTCACTTCTTTTGCCTAAAGTTAACCAATCACCACCAGGGCAAAGGTTGGTAAAACCTCTAAGCACGTTAAGCGTGGGTTCATAGCCATAAGCTTTGCATACAACAATGTAGGTGGTTAGTTTAGCCAGGCCAAACGGGTTCAACCTAGAGATATGTACTTGATAATACTGTAAAAATTCTAAGATTAGTGGATGAATAGGAATCCTAAAGTTGGATTCCGTAAAAGCATGAACATACAACCCAACATATCCAGCAGGGGCATCAAAGATACTTTGGTTTTCGTTTGGTAACATAATTTTAACTTCTTTGGGCATAGGGTATTTTCTTAAAAACTCCATTAAAGCCTGTTCTGATAAGGCACATTTTTGCTGCCTGATAATCCTTTTGGCTGCCATACTCATATCGTATTTGTAACAATGAGAACGAGGTGGGATAATTACCTTAAAATTTTTTGAAGAAGCACAAAGCACCGTACTGTGTATGTGTATTTTGGGCGCAACCAAAAAGTATGATCAGGTAGGGACTAGAAAGAGTTTATGCATATCTATTGGAAATTTACCCTAACCGTCCACGTGTACTCATAGTTTGAGACTTTGAGTAGAATACGGATTTCAAACCATTTTTCAATTTTGAAAAGAAGTTTGAAATTACCGATATAGTAGCTGCTGCAGCCTAGGGTGTAGTAGGTGGAGAGTTATTAGCCGCATTTATTGCGCATAATTTCTTTAAACACTTATCTTTATCTCGTTCGGCCTTGTGACAGATGGGATAGAGTGTAGCAGATTTTTTGAGTCGAAAGCAATTTATACTTGTACGTATATATCACCTTCGACTGGGGGGCTTGATGATGTACCCTCCTAACGGGTCGAAGGACTCCCCTTCGAGCCTGTAGAAAGCCCTCCCTTCGGAGGCCCAGGTTAACCTTCTAATACGTTTCATTGGCGTAAAACCATTCGCCTGCGAATGGTTACCATGAGGGAATCCGCCAATCGAAGCCCTAAGCCCTTCGGGGTATTCTTGACGAAGGGACTAACACGAAGGATCATCCAGACCTGGTCAAACCCACGTCTCCTCTATCCTTTGGCTTTCCGCCAAAACAGAGATCGTGGGCTACAAAGCCCTAGCGGTTACCACTTTCCATGGGACGCCCCCATGATCTCCGATCTATGTGCAACCGCCCACTATGTCCTATTTCTCCCCTATAAATAGCATAGTCGGGCCAAGAACAATGTAAGTAATTTCAAGTGAACCTCACTCTCTAAATTTACGACCTACATTACCATCACACATACTTACTCGCACGCCGGAGGTGGTTCGCAGGGTCCAACCCCTGCGCAATCACTTAACGTAGTGTCTTTGTATTTCTTATTTTCAGGTTAAGAACAAGCTTGGCGTAATCTCAACACCCCATTATTCCTTTGATCACCATCGAAGGCTTGGTTGACGAATATTTGTTCAATCAGAACTCATAATGTGTTTTAATTAGTGTTATATAACAAAGATTAAAGCATTTGATGATTGGCAATCAATTGGGTCTATTCACTAATAGGGAGGCCACGAATTTGAACCATAACCTATGATCCAATCACCCATTTTTGCTGTAAAAAGGGCGTTTGGTTTATAAGCTTAAAGTTTGAATATTGATTTTTCCCTCGTAATTTCGGATTTAAATGTGGTTGAACCTGACGGCGTCACCTATCAAAGGGTGACGGCGTCAGACCTGTCTGATACGCCACCAAGTCTTTAATTCACATATTAACACTTTTGTTCCTCCTGCTTTGTTCTAGATAATGAGTAAGCGTCAAAGACCCAGCCGAGGAAGTTCTTCCCGATCTCAACAAGAAAACTTTGGGGATACGGTCCTCAGTTGGGGTGTCTTTGACAACGATGCTGCTACAAGCAAATACGCACAACTGCTACTACACAAGGTCGAAAATGGGGCCGTAGTTGATTGGAACTTTCTGAGGAGAGAAGGTCTTGAGCAGACCTTTCTCCAAAGTTTTCAGACGGATGGGTTTACCGGCCCCCAGTGGGAAAGACTGTTTAAAATTCAGGAGCCGGTATATGAGGAATTGGTGCGGGAGTTCTTTGCCACCTTTCATTTTGACATGGCTGAGGCAAGGACCGATGTGGGCGGTACCACGATCTATTTCAGGCTGGGGGGTGAGCTAAGGACGTGTTCGGTTACTGAGTTTGGGTGGAGACTTGGATTGTACGATCAGCATGATACCATTCAGGCAGGGTTCATGCAGAGGTTGTTGCATGGGGAGTCGATGAAGAATGATTTTAGGTGTTCCATGTTTTGGCAGACTATTGGGGATGGGGTGTATACCTCGACCACTGTGGCATCCCAAATCAGGGATCCTAGGGTTCGGTTGACTCATCGTTGCCTCACCTACAGCTTGACAGGGCGTCACAGCTCTCACCACCTTGTCACAGCTTCTGATCTCTTCTACCTGTACACCATCTACTCTAATGATGTTTACTGCAACATCCCGTTTTAGGTTGCTAGCTTTATGCATGGTGGAGTTGGGGAGAGGGAAGGTGACAGGATTTATGGTGGGATGTTTATCACCCGACTGGCTCAGTCTTATGGAGTCCTCAGGCCCGAGGTCATGAGGTATTTGAGTGGTGATAAATGCAGGACGGTGAAGGAGAGGTCCCTGAAGCAGATGGAGGTGATTATGGAGATGCATGACGGGTCCTTTATGTGGTATCACTCAGTTGGAGCTGAGGATGATGATGATGAGGATGATGAGGAGGAGGAGGAGCCCCAGCAGCAGCAGCAAGAGGGTTATGAGGCCGGTACAGCTGATTACTACCGGCATATGAGCAGGGGGGACTGGCAGGCTCACCAGGGGACCTGGATGGGCCAGGTTGATACGTGGAGGACCAGGGTGGACGAGAGGTTCGACTGGATGTACGATCACACGGTTCGTCAGATGCAGCATCTTTCTACACGTGATCAGTTGGACCCGCATCTGCAAATTGACCCTTTCCCGGGTCGTGAGCAGGATTACCCACCATATGGGTACCACGGGTATCTTCCTCCTGGCTATGACTATCGCCAAGGACCCCCACCCCAGTGATGATGTGATTTGATGTTTTGATGTTTGAACAATTTGATATTTGGTTGTATGTGTTGAAACAATATGGTCTGTAATAATTTAGGGAAGGCATCTGTTTGCCTTAAAACATTTGTTACATTGATTTTATTTATCGCATGCTAGCCTTATTTGATTGCCTTATTTTATTTATTTGCTTTGTGTGTTTATTTGTTTGTTTGTTTGATTTTATTTGTTTCCGTATGTGTGTTTAATTTTTATTAGTATTGATTCATGTTCAAAAGTAAATTGTGAAAATGCTTTATGTTGTTTTTAACTTCGTCTTAACTACATATAAAGGTATTTTGCAAAAGATAAGTGTAAGGGAAATCTAAATCGGTTTATTAGAACACAAATGAACATGAATCATAATAATACTAAATTAACATACATATTAGTGTTTGTTTGAGTCAAATGCTTGTATCGAGTCATAATGATGTTTTGCAGGATTTCCAGGAAGTAAGGTAAAGGTTTTTCCAGAAATTTTCCGGAAACTTAAAATGAAAATTTTTGTCAGGTCATTTCTGACGGCGTCAGGGTTCATAACCTGACGGCGTCAGATTTAATTTTCAGAAATTTTGAAAGTTTTGTTTTTAAAAAAGTTTTTATTAAAATCTCCAACTTATAATCTCCAGGAATCTGCAAAGTTATCATTCCACAAGCATTATATCCTTATATATAGATTTTTTCCCGCCGATGTTATGCAGGTTTTCGTGTTTGTTTTCTCAGGTTTAACAGGTTATTTTGGACAAGGAGATGTTTTTGGATCAAGCTTGTGGCGATGCATTAGTCATGGAGCTTCTACATTACTTTGGAGGAAGATCTAACCGTGTAATTTCATTATCCACCGAGCGAATCAGGGGAGTATTTGATTTCATTCTTTTACTTTTTTCTTTTACATCTTGTTATTTGAACATTGGGGACAATGTTCATCTTAAGTGTAAGGGGGGGTAAAAGTACGATTTTAGAGAATGCCATTGCGCTTGATTTTTGTTTGTTTAATAGTAGATGTGTAATAAAACTGAGAGAAATACTTGTTAAGGTAATTTTAGTGCCAAATTTAAAATTTTTTACAACATATAGGAGTGAAACTTTGATCTTAATGAGCGTCTCACGGATAGGAGTTATATGACTAGCACAAAAAACCGTACCACTAAAAAATTTTCCACCCCAAATATGTGAGGTTCGCCCCTAGAATTGGTAGGAAAAGCATTTATGCTATGATGTGTGTACCAGTAGCACTTAGATTCTAGAACTTGCGTTAGGACCATTCCAAGGCCACAAGTGAGACTACATTCGTGTAGTTAGATTTACTACATGATAAGAGGCATTAGGATTAACCATTGTTTTACACCTGTGTTTTTGTTATAAATTACATTGGCTACATTGGTCAAGTAATTCTCCCACACCCTTTGCGTTGTACTCATTTTTAGTACACGATACCCCTAGTACACCCCTCAGAGCCTATCTTTTCGTTTCAACCTTTAAGCATTTTACTTAAAGGAAGAATTTGTTACACCCCACTAAAATGTGCACCCAAATCGCCTTAGCCTACCTTGTATGCACTCATCTTTAGTGCATTATTGTTACAACATTTGTTTAAACCCAAGTTAATTATCTAGTTGATTACATGGTTGCTAAGTCAAGTCATATCCTTGTACATATTGTTTTGGGACGATTGGGACTCATGGGTAAAGTACTAGTGTAATGGAGTAATGGGGAAGAATATCATTTATTACCCCCATATGTGCTAAATGTTTTAAAAGTACTCCAAGTTTTTCAATTATCTTAATTCGAGTCATTAGATTAGTATTTGTAAAGTTATGTAAAAATTCAAGTGTAAGGGGAATGCAATGCCCCTATGATGTATTATTTTGGATGGTAGGGCAAAAGTGTATGCAAAAAAAAAAAAAAAAAAAAAAAAAAAAAAAAAAAAAAAAAAAAAAAATCAAGAAAAACACAAAAAAATGAGAAAATGAAAAATAGAAAGAACATACGGACTACCATCCCGTTTCATTTTATGTTTGTTTTATGTTTTTGTTATTTTGTTTTTAGCTTAAGATCGAGTCTAGTCTTGGCTTAGCAACATTGTATAGTACATGTAATTGATCAAGATCTTTAACTAGCCACCAGTAAAACATCCTTTATCCAACCAAACCGTGTTTTCCTTTTCCCTACACCTAACGTTATAACCCATGAAAAAGCCCTCTTTGATAGTTTATCTTAGGTGCTTACGCCTAGTGGAGGAGGTTTTCGATCCTTTCCCAAGCCTATGGTAATCTATTTGCTATGACAGGTAGTGAGAGATATTATCCGTTTTCATTTATGAGATTTATTTTGATGACACTTGAGAGATGTGAGTATCTAAACACTACTTGTGAGGTGCTAGTATGTAATCTCCGTGCTTATTATGATTGAAGTGTAACGATTATTTGTTGTAATTACTTTTATGTTTGCATTAAATGACCCCTAACTTGTATTTTGATTAGAATAAAAGCGCATTTGCTTGAGGACAAGCAAATCTCAAGTGTAAGGGTATTTGATGAAGCGAAAAGTGTACCGCTTTTAAGGGGTCATTTAAGCCTTAAATCGTATTTATTTGATCAAATATTGCCCTAAATCGTTCCTTTTGTCATTTTAGGTACTTTTGAGGAGAAATCTGGAAAAGGAGGCATTTTGGACGTTTTTGGAGCATAAAAGTGAAGAAAACGACAAAGTCTCAAAAATCGGCGAAAAGTTACTCTTGACGGCGTCACAATTTACTCTGGACGGCGTCATGCCTTGGCAAGAAAAGTTGGACGTGAAATTTACTCATGATGAGCCAGTGAAAATAGCATGTGAATTCTGACGGCGTCACGCTTTAACTTGATCAAGGGCGTCACGGCTTAAATCAAAAGGGGACAGCGTCACGTTCAAGGTTCGACGGCGTCAAGCCTTGATAAGCCAGAATGGATTTTTGAAGAGCTAAAGAGGGACGGCGTCAAGAAGGTCATCCGGGAACCCTAGAAGCGGCGAGGTGACGGCGTCACACTCCATAACGTGACGCCGTCAGATGTAAAAATCTATATATAGTTTTCTAAATTATTGTCATAAGAGAGAGCTTAGTGTGTGGAATTTTGGGAGAAAACCCTAAGACGATTTTAGCTACTTTTTCAAGGCTTTTTGCCTTGAGATCTTCCATGTTACATTGAAGATAAGTTATCAATTAATCATTCAATATGTCTATGTGTTGTTTGATTTTATCTTATTCTTGTCTTTTGATTAACATGTTAGGCTAAATTTATCTTGTGTTTGCTTAGATCTAATGAAACCTAGCTATTGATTATTGGTTATTAGTGTGTTGTTAGTTGTATTGGATGATTGTTTATCTATGTTAGGCTTAAGAAAACTGGCTAACTTCCTATTCGGTAACTTGCTTGAACGTCTTAAGAAACATGAACCAAATGCGTACTAAAGGTTTTTATGGTTGTATTTAATGCACAAGCGAATTCTAGTGATCCCATGTTAGGAGCTTCCTAGCCGGCTCGACATAGGAGTGAAGTAGGAGCTTGTAGAGTTGGGGAAGTAAGTACGCCACCCCACGATTGGTATTAAGGAATACACCCGTCATCCACGCGACTAATACACACTAATTAACCGGTAAAAGATAGTTAGGGAGTAAGGAAATCTAAGTAAACACATTTCTCTACACATAAGTTTCTCACCAACATTTTCATTTTCTGTTATTTTATTTTATTTGCATTCGTAGTAATTTGGGTTAGTTGACTAGCAACTAATTCCGCTCACTCTTTCAAACCCGAGATTTTACTTGCTTTCATAAAAATTATAAAAACATAAAAAGAATCTTCCTCAACCCTTAGACCTAATTAGAGTAGTCTTTCACGCCTAACGAACACTATTCCCTGTGGAGAACGATCAATCCCTCGTACTTACCACTACACTATACTACATCGGTCAGGTACACTGCCTGGTGGGGTTGTAAGCCTCTTGAGATCCCTCGAGAGGTAAAACCTGTTGTAAGGTTACAAAACCACGCATCACCTTACAACCCATTTCAACACATGTGTTTATTTGAATTCCAAAATAGATACACGCACATACACACTCAAAGCCTTCTCTCTTCGTCGCTCTTAAATTCAAATTACACACACTTCCTCTCACATGATTTCTTTCCCTCACACACTTGCCAACTCACTCCCAAACATTCAAATTTGAATCCAAGCTTTAGGCTCCCCATCATATCACCTTCCAATCAATACAACTCACCTCCCTCACATACAACCTTATCTCTTCTCTTCTCTTACACCTCAAATTCAAATTTGAATTTCAAACCAAGGCTCCTCCCCATCACATCAAGCCAACTCACTCCAATTCATCTCAACCCTTCATCTCACCCTCCTCTCCAAGAATAGCATATTCCTTATTCCCTTAGTATATTCCTTTTCCTCCTAACCATGCCAACTCACCTATCCTAACCATAATTAGATTTTAACCTTATCGAACATTTGAATTTAAATTTCAAATGCACTCTCTCTTCCCTCCTATCCATATGGAATATTCTTGGCAAATTCTTTCTTTCTTAACCATGCCAATTCACCTAACCTAACCATGGTTTCCTTCTAACCTAACCTTACTCTCTCACTTCCCTTTAACACAACATTTGAATTTCAAATTCAAATCTTCCCTCATCACTCATCTCAACATCCAAACTTCCTTTCCAAGCAAAGGAATATTCCAAGGCATATTATTTCTCTCTTATCTATGCCATGTGAGGAATACCTAAACTACCCCTATTCAATTATCCCTTCTATCTTTCTCTCTTTGATAAATGGTTTCCACTTAAACACTTCACATAAATGATTTTTCATCAAATGGCTATTTGAGTTGGTTGACCTTGAGGATGAATAATGTTAAGGTCAAAGTGTGAAGTACAATTGGGGGTTTAGAAAGGTCGGATAGTTTAAAGCCAAAACCCGAAGAAAAATTGTTATAGAATCCTGGCGGGTCGCTGGCGCTCTGACACGCCAGCAATGCGCTGGGCTCGGTAAATTTTTTCATCATTTGGGTGTTGGCCTATAAATACCCCATCTTGGCTCTTGTATTCCTCACCCCTTGCAAAACATTCTTTCTCTCTATTTTCTTTTCTCTCAACCCTCTAAGTCTACTATACATCTTGTGTTCTTAATCTTTCTCTCTTATCACCTTTGAAAGAACACATTCTCCGCAAAGGAAGAATCACAAGAACCTAATCCACTCTTGTAATTGTGTTGAGGGTCTTCTTCTCTATACCCTTTCTATTAGAATCGAGTCACTAGGTTAGGTTAGGACTTGATTCAAAGTAACGACATTCTATCATTCAATTTAGTTGTAATGGAAGTCTTGTGTCGTGGTGACCAAGCCTAGATCATTTGAGATCTAGTTGGGGTTTGATACTTCCGGTTGGAAGTCTTAGTGGTCTTTGTAGAAAGTCGAATCACGAGTCTTTATGGGTGGTTTTCGAGGGCGGAATACCGTTAGGAGTAGCTCTTCTTAGTTAGCACCGATCTTTGTGCATATCAGTGGAGTGAAGTTGTATACGGTTTGAAATCCACCATAAGGATTATACTTAGTAAATAGTATAGTGTCGTGGATTCGCAACTGGACGTATGGATGGTATAAACCCCCATCCCGAACCAGTATATATCGTGGTGTCTCTTTACATGCTTTATTACTTTGGTTGTGAATGTGGTTGTTGTATTTGTTGTATAACCACTTATTGATCTTTGAGGCTTGAAGTCTTTAAACTTCTAAATAGCCAAAATGACCGTATTCACACCCCCCACTACGGTTCTAAAATTGGTATCAGAGTTGTATACTCAAGTTTTTGAGAGTTAAAACCTTCCTGAGAAGTCGTTTTAAGTTAAAAACTTCTTTTTCAAAAATTTAAAATGCCTAACAAAATTTTTGGAAAAGTTGAGTATAGGTCCATGGCTCAAGAGAACTATGTTAAGGGGTGTTCTATGCAAAGACCACCTTTGCTAGAATCCGATGGGTTTTGTTTTTGGAAAACCCAGTTTGAGACCTATGTTAAGTCTAAAGATATTGACTTGTGGGATATCATCCAAAATGGCAACTTTATGTTCATGATGCAAGATCCATAAACAAAATTGGAATTGAAATATGATGAGAAGAAGAAGCTTGGCAAGAATGATGAAGCCAAGATGACAATCTACAATGCCTTACCTCGAACGGAGTTCGAGAGGGTTCACATTTGCAAGACCGCCAAGGAGATTTGGCATACTCTCATCATCACTCATCAAGGCAACTCACAAGTCAAAGATTGCAAGATTGACTTACTCATTCAACAATATGAGAAGTTTTCGATCTCGGATGAAGAAACCATTGATAGTGGTTATACACGATTCAATGCTATTGTTTTAAGTCTAACATCGTTAGATCTAAGTTATAGAAACAAAAACCATGTAAGAAAGTTTCTTCGAGCTCTTCCGGTGAAATGGCGGCCGAAGGTGACGGCGATTGAAGAGGCTAAAAATTTGGCGGAGCTTCCTCTTGATGAGCTAATTGGCAACCTTAAGCTGTACGAAATGATTCTAGAGAACGACAAGGTCGTTTTTGAAGATAAGAAGGAGAAGGTAAAGTCGTTAGCTCTTAAAGATAAAGTTACTAAGGGGCAAACTAGTGATGTTAGTGATAGTCAAGGAGGAAGTAGTGAAGACGAAGACGAAGAAGAGATCAACTTGATGGCTAGGAACTTTAGGAATTTCTTTCAAAAGGGTAATAAGTTTAGGCGTAGAAATAGCTTAGGTAATGGCGGCAATAAGGATGGAAAAGGTAGTGATGATAGGAATAATGGTGTTGATAGCTCGAGGCGTCAGCGTGGTTGTTACAATTGCGGGGACAAAACTCACTTCATAAGTGATTGTCCAAACAAGGCATTCGTTAGTGGAGCTTGGAGTGATAGCGATGATGGTGACCTACCGGAGAAAGGCGCGACATGTCTTATGGCGATTGAATCGCAAGAGGTACATCCTAAATTATCTATTTCAAATAATACTTTAAATATTCATGATTTGCAAAAAGAGAATGAGGACTTTTTGAAAACTATTGAAAAACTTGTTGAGGAGAAACGCTCTCTTAATGAAAAGGTTTATGAACTCGAACAAGAAGTAAAGAGACTTACTCAACGCAAAGAGGTGGTTGAACCTTGCACAAGTTGTGAAAAACTTAGACATGAGGTTAACTCTTTGAATGACAAAGTATTAAAACTTCAAAATGAGGCATTAAGTTTTTCTAAATTTAAGAAAAGTAGCAATGATTTGGATGATATGTTAAGTTAACAAAAATTGTCCCAAGATAAGGAAGGTCTTGGATTTTCAAAAACTGAGAAAACCACTTCCGCAAGTTTAATCAAACCAATAATGTTTGTTAAAGAAGGACTGTTAGGTCACAAATCTATCACACAAGCTACGTATTCATGAGCATGATGGAAATGGTGGTGGTGGAACTCCTGGTCTCCATAAGTACCTGCAAGTAAACAGTTAGCATCAAATCATCCGGCACTTATAGGTTCGGACTTCGAGATTGTCAACAGCATAGTGTGAAAACTTTCTCTAATCCTTGCCAAGGCTATTCCTGAACCGGATGCCCCCAAGAGAGCTAACTCAGATACACCAAAGTGTATCAACGATTCAGATGAGCCGCTGAAGTATACCGAAGTATCACTCCACGACTGTAGACCGTTTGGAACCACCTTGAACACTAAGCATAATCCACAAGGGATTACCGAAGTGACCTTCTGTCAGGGCTGTTTGATGTTGACCCTGGCAGGAATTTCCACTCAATCACTGAGAATCACAATTGTGAGTTCCCCTATGAGTGTTCTTGGCAGATTACTAAGATCTGCGTAGGACTCTTGTAATTTACAACTGGTGTCCTTATTGTTGAAAAACCAGTGTAGAAATGTTAAGTGTTCCTAAGAGATCTTTTGATGTATCTCGCGGCTCTAGACTCGATTTAGTGCTCATTGGTTTTTAGTCGTCGGAGGCATGGAGAAGAGTGCCTCCTTTTCAATATCAACTCATCTCAGAATGAGAGGTCGATAGATAATGAAGGGTTCTCCGTGAGAAATAAAACAAGTATCTTTTGAGAGACGCTTGAGTGGCTAGAAGGTTTAGTGCATATGAATTGAACCCGGTTTCTGCCCTAAGGTTGAACATATGGAGGGCTATTTCTTTTCACCCTTTCATTTACTTTTCTTTTTAATTCTTCAACCCCTTCTTTCTCCTTTAATTTCTTTACTCCTTTTTCAATCATACCTTAGGACTTTCTAGTTCTATACTATTGGTATTGTCCATGGGTAGATCCCTCCGGCTCTGGCGGATCATAGGACGTAATTCCTATACTTAGTCACCTTATATCTCCATGACTATCCTATGTTGCCATAAACCAATCATTTGAAAATCTCTCAAAGTGTTTATGATTGTAAAACATATATTGTTAACACTTTGGAGTTAGCACATTTTGAATTGATTGATTTTCAGTGAATATGACCGTTGCGAGACACGTTTACATCACTAGTTAAACTAGCTTGAAATTATTACCCGTCCAGGTCATATTCAAAGAAGAATCTCTCAAAATTGGTACACTCTACTCAGACAAGTCCTTTGCGAGACACGTTTACATCACTGGATAAACCAGCTTGAAATTATTACCCGTCCAGAACATGTCTTTTTCGATTAATGACATTTGATATTCGTCAATTCTTGGGTAAAATCAGAGTCGAGCTCATGCGAGATTTCATCCTTTTAATTACCATATTTTAATCACATACTTATTCTCCCCCTCAAAAGTAGCATATTCATGTTGTTTTTGGAAAACTTTTGATTAAAATATGCTTTTTGAGGTTTACGGGAAGAATTTCAACAAGAACTTATGTTTTGAACAAAAATTTTGTTTCAAGTACTCCCCCTTAACAAAGGAATACTTGTTCTTTTGAGCAGAATTTTTAAAAACTTAAAAAAAAAATTCTGATTAATTCTACTCAAAGTAAGAAGCTTTCGCTCCTAATATTAGGATTGAGGCACTGAAGTGTATACGGATTGTGCACTATTATCTGTGCACAAGCCATAGTCATATTTAAACAATTATGAATGATGACAATCAAATGACAATGATACCAGTGGTTTACTCCGGACGACAAAATGTGAGGATATTCAGATCTTTATGTAACACCCCGACCCGACAAGGGTAGAGATGTCACAACAATGGTGACATATCAGAAACATACACAAGCATACATCTTCAATAATACAAAGGAATACAAAGATGACAAGAAATTTCAAGAAAATACAAAATTTACAAAGGAATAAATACTAAGTCTAAAAATATAAATTCTTCTCATCTATATCAAATGGCTATCACAGTGTAGTCTTCTAAGTCCAATGGTACTCTTCACTTATACCCAGCTTCCTACTAAAACCTGCCGCAGTAAAAGAAATGTGGCTGAGCTACGAGAGCTCAGTGAACAGATATAACGGTAACAAAGCAGTAATAAAGAATAGTACAGAGTGTCAGAAATATAGGTCATGCAGATATAATCAGAGTTAAAGGATAAATAAGGAGTAAGGATAAAGGGATAGGGAATAATAACTAGATAAAGGTAAAGGGAAACAGTGCAAGGTATAATAATGGTCAAAGGTAAGTAATGTATATGGTAAAGGTAAACAGTAATCCACCACGAGCCCAGAAACAGAGATATAATAAATATAACCATGCCATCATCATCAATCAGAGGGGTGTCCTCTCAGTAACCAGATAATATGAGGGGTATCCTCATGTATCAAATGGAGTAGCTAGCTCCCAGAGGTTGTGAAAGACGTGTATCGCACACACCATCAGTCACCAGTAATAACAGTATATATATCAGTAACAGTAACAGTAACAGTAACAGCTAGGATGCATCCATGCGCCCCAGGTGGCCAGAAACTCCTCATATACCAAATCAGATAAAGTCAGGGACGGGACAGGTCATCACTCTCCTGCCCTAGAGTCATGCCATCGGTGCATCAATGACATGGACATGAAACCCTCATGCCTAGTGAGGTGGCTCGGGTATCAAACCGTGGGTCAAAGGTCAAGTATCATGTCATAAACAGAGGGTCATGTCAAAAGGTTCAGATTATAAGGTCCATGTCAGATGTTATAGAAGTGTATATTAGAGGTTCAGAAATCAGATAGGTTTATACCAGAGTTTATAACAATGTTCAAGTCCAGGTTCAGAAATAGTATATCAGATTAATACTTATATCAAAGTTCAAATTAAGTTTCAAACAAGAGTTTATAACCAGGTTTAGAATAAGGTTCAAATCAACGTTCAATAGGTCATATCAAAGGTCCATAATCAAAAAGGTTTATAGGTTTACAGAAAAGATTTTAATTCAAAGGTTTCATATTAAACTTGTACTTAAAATAATCTTTCAGTGACTTTCATGAAATGATGTTTGGTAAAACCTTTTTATACAGATAGTCTTTAAAAAGGAATTTTCATAAAACCATTAGTACAATTTCATTTAGAAGAGGTATAACCTCGTTTTAAGATAGTTTTTCTCAAAACATTTTCAGATATAATTAAGAAAGGTTTTCCCATTTCAGTTTCAATATCAAAAGGTCCACATCAGAAGTTCATATCAAAGGGTTCAATATCAGAAGGTCCATTATCAGAAGGTCCAATATCAGAAGGTTCAATATCAGAAGATTATAACAAAGGGGATCATAGCAATGGCATAAATATTGGAACTGACAGATCAGAAAATGAAAGAGATCACGAGAAACCTTACAAGAAAGGTCAGAATATCTGTACCTTATACCGCAAGTGAAAATACACATAGAAATACCAAGATCGGAAACCAACTCCCTCTTCAGCGCATCTACACGAATACACGGTCGTCTTACTATTAATATCTTAATTAAATCAGATTTCTCACTTTAGTCGGTTTTCTATTTTTAGTAACTCTCCAGAATTAGTAAGTTTCCATTTTTAGCAGGTTTCCATAATTAGACAGATTCAATTATAATTAGGTTAAGTATACAATTATGGAAATAAAGTACATTTTAGCAAGTTATAAAAGTATAGGGTTAAATATGACAACATTTCATATTTTAGGGTTTAAAATGTCATTATGCCAAAGTAAAAGGTCTAAAGTGAAAATATCATAAGTTTCATATTAAATCCATAAGTTTATAATGTTTACGATTTAAATCCCTCACCTTTACCCTTTTTACGATTTAAACCCTTTAGTTTTACCTTTTACGAATTAACCCTTTATTTATATAATTTACAATATTTCAATCCTTATAGTTTAATAAATATCAATTCGGTCCAAATATTCACCACATTTACACCTCACACCCTTTACATATTATATTATATGAATACACCTTTAGGTTTCCAGAATTTACAAAACAAACCCTCATCTTTATTTAATTTCAAACCGAATACATATATATACATATTTACCATTTAAACTTTTATCTTCCAAATTTTACACATAGGACCCTCATTTTATATTTTTCTATGATTACCCCTGGTCCATATTAACTTACAAAAATAACCCATGAGTTTAAAGAATTGCGAAACACACCCTTGAACTTTTAAAACATCAATCGGTATACCTTTTTAACCCAAAATCCTAACCCTAATTTACCTAAACCAATACCAATCATTGATTCATCATTACAACACCAGAATTATCCAGATTTAACCATCCAAACCCAAAACCCTAGTGTGTTCGATCGTTTCTTTCTTTTTGATCCGTTTTCCATTTTTAGCCGATTAAAACAAAAACTCGACAAGAGTGATTCACGCTTCGATCATATCAAATATAATTTTTCCAGAGTTATATAATATGTATAGGACTCAACTAAATTATATATGCAACCTAGAAAAATCGCATGAACCATTTAGAGTTTATTTTCGTTTTTAGGGTTTATAGTCTCATTAATTTTCATTCGATCTGAACAGCATGCATGGTTCGAATTTAATATTTTCTATGGATCATATGTGATTTAAAGGAGGCCAGAAAAATACCAGATGATTTTTGGAATGATCGAATAAGGTGTGAGAGTTTATTCCTCTCGGCTAGACAATTTCGACACCAACAAAACTCCTATGAGTATATCAGCGATCCCACGATCTCAAAACTATTTTTCTCACCTTCTTATAACTTAGAAGAACCCACGAAAAATAATAGACAGCCTCCAGAATTTCGTTTTGTGGTAGAGAGAGTTTTTGGTTTGCTAATTAGGGTTTTCGGCTAAATAAAATGGGAATAGGAGATAAATAATTGGTTTGGCCGAGATTAGGTGGGGGGGGGGGGGAAATCAATTCACACGGCTGGAATGATGGCCAAAATATTGACAAGATCAAGTTTTGAATTTTTGATTGGTTTCCTAATTTAATTTTGATATTATCCTTATTTAAAATATATATATTCGGCTTATATATTATTTTGTATGTTCGCAAAATTGTTGTACTTTGCAAAATGTAGAATGTTGCCTCAAAAATTATTTCACTTCATATGTAGCTCATTTACAGAGGTTTGGGATTTATTTGGCATTTTAAACGTTTATTAATTAAAATTTAAAATTACAGGGGTATTTTGGTCAGTTTACATGTGTTGAAATTTTGGGTATTACAACTTCTTCCCCTCTAAAAGAGAATTTTCGTCCTCGAAATTTGATGTCGCAAGGTTAAACAAGGTCGTAGCAAATCGTAAAAGGTCGTCACGAACATCCTCACGCCCGCGGAGGTTCTTCCATATGGATCTTCAAAACAAATGGTTTCTCATGACTCAATCAAAACAAGATGGGTTCAAATTTCTCAAAAGGAGACAATTTAGGTTGATTTCAGATCAAAAGAAGCATACAACATAAAATGGATGATAGTTGAATCTCCTGAAAAGCTTATATGAAATACGAACAGAATTTCAAATTAGATTAACAGTACCATCAGTAGAGAGCTCTACAAGGAGTTTAAGATTTATAACTGAGGTCAACAGAATGCAAAACGAGAGTCCAAACTCATCCAGATATTTAATGAACGAAAACAGAGTATACGCATAGGTAGAATGAACCTAAAGTCTCACTAATCACGGATAATCCAACGGAGATCAGATTCTAAACTTCTTTGGTACTCCCCCAAGACATCCTATGGCCACAATGAGTGCACGTTATATGGTGTAAGTATTATCACGTTGATCAGGCGTCATAATACTAGCACCACATAAATATGCCTTCATGATGATCATACTTTATCTCGAGTCGTGAGTATAACAACCTATCTTAACCCACCTAGTACTTCTACAGTCTCAGAGTCAACAAGATCAAAGTCATAGTCAAGAGAGAAATAAGACTATTCGCAAGAGTATCGGAATTTCCAGATTGCCTAGTAGAGTAAGGCACGCCGTCACAAGCATCAGATTTTCCACAGTTCGCCAAAATTCCTCAGAACAAAACCATCATCGAATATACGAAAATAAGCACGGGGCTGAAATGCTTCTAGGAAACTTAAATCATTAGCGGATCTTATCATGATATAACGAAACTTAAGGGAGTCAACGGAAATGAAAACTAATCATCATTAACTTCGGTCTTCACAGAATCAATTCTTCCAAACATAAACGGTCTGATTCAGAAATCCGTTCATTCAAAACATCTACTCTCTCCAAGTCCGGTTAATATGTCTTCGTTTTTCCATCAATCTGGAAGTGAAGCAAAATCGTCTGGTTCATCACGCCTCCTGCAGTTCTTCTTGGAATGTGATGGAGTAATGTGAATTTCTGGCATGATCTTTAAGTTTCTTCATCATCCAGTCTGCTTCCGCCCTCAATTCATCTTAGTACAACCAAGATGAATAGGGAAGTGAGACTGTACGTCTTCATTAGCTCTAGGTTCGCCGTCTTTCTTCTGCATCACCAACACTTCTGTCTTGTAAGGAATGTCTTCACTCTTCAGGGTAGTCACCGCTGTTGTCAACTCTAGGTCAGGTAGTGAAGTAATACTTCTGATGCGTTTCTAGTTGTCTTGATGCATACGCAAAACCTTCTGAGTCTCTTTCTGAAATGTCTCAAAATTTGTTCCGTCTGAAGGTATGGAAACAAATTTCTATTTCAGCTTTCCAAAACTCCGTTCTCAATCAGACTAAGCTGTTTCTCTCTGGTCACGAAATTTATCAAGGGTAACGCAAGTTGTAAACGTCTTCAGAATTCTGATGCAAGGTTCAAAAGATTTCAGTTTACCATTTTGTTATCGGACTTGACCACTCGGTGATATTTTCAAAATTTGCGGGATTTAAAGAGATACTATCAATCAATAAAAACCGTTGCCTCAACAGATATCAATCTCTCAGAATGCACAAGTGATCGCCAAATTTCTTACAAAGTGCAAAAATGATTTTCATGTTCTTCTTCGTCTCCGAATGTACTATTAAGTCATACAATGACCATTTGTCCAAGTACTCACGAGAACACATTCATTTATCAAATTTACAGAATAGTCAGAGCTTTAGCTAATACTATTAGCGTCACAAATCTTTATATCAGTCGTTACAAATGCGGACAGCGATCTCAAGAATAACCTCAATTCATATTTCCATCTGAAGGAAACTTCGCGCTCTGAAATTGAATAGATACAAAGTCGTTTCAGGGTGGAGAAATAAGGGTTCCAAATAGCAATACGGTTTAGCTTCCAGAATCAATACATATCTCCGGTCATCATCCTCCTTTATCGCGAACGAAACTGAAATACGCCAGGAAAATGCTCTTAAGCAAACTTACTTCACACTCCGGTGGAAAACTTGGTGGTTCAATCAGAAATCGTGTTTCAGAAAATTCAGGGTGCCCAGTATTTCTCAAGATGAGGTTCATTCACTGGTGTACAAAATGGGTTCAAGGAAAACCTCATAATCGCGAAAGTAACACACGAATCTTCAGAGTAATAATGATAGTCAAGAGTTTTACAATCGGTAATTATGGTAGGGAGTTCAAAATTGTTTCAAGCGCCAAAGGTGAGACATAGGAGGATAGTTGTCAAACAACCAATCCTTTATCAGAATAACATTAGAGTTAACAGTCCACAGAAAGACAGATCAACAAGGCAAATCTTATCGTTCAAAAGGAGAGGGAAACATTCGTATACTCGTGGTTAAACACCACAAGACTTCTCATAGGGACATATATGGTTAAGACGAAATCAAATGGTGTCAGAAAATTTATAGATGCTTATCAAGAGACAAGAGACAATTAACAGAAGGTATCAAATGCTTTTCAAAAGCAAAAGACAAATAACAGAAGGTGTCAAGTACGTCATCGCCAAGGAGATTTTCAGAATGCCCGAAGAGGCATCAAAATGATTAACAGAAGGATCAGAGGTCAGAGTCGGACTCTGCAGACAAGGATCAAATAGTGTCAGGCCATATTATACAGTTCTCAATGCCTTCCAGATTTATTTAATTCTCAAATCTTGGGTAGTGCAAAGCATAAGCTTTCAATTTCTAAAAGTGATCTTAACAGACTTAAATCAAAAGCAGGGCACGAATCAGAGTGAAGCGAAAGCAAAATACTTAAACAAACGCCTTACAGTCTACCCATTCCTCACTGGTCAAAACTTAAGTTCATATAAAAAAAAATCCTAAAGCAAATTCTCAGGGTGTTCTCCTATGTTCTTACAGTGGAAGCCTAATGGTCCAGAACTCACAGGTCAAGGGTAAATGTATTACGAGTCGCAGCCTGTCTCTCTGATACCATAAATTGTAACACCCCGACCCGACAAGGGTAGAGATGTCACAACAATGGTGACATATCAGAAACATACACAAGCATACATCTTCAATAATACAAAGGAATACAAAGATGACAAGAAATTTCAAGAAAATACAAAATTTACAAAGGAATAAATACTAAGTCTAAAAATATAAATTCTTCTCATCTATATCAAATGGCTATCACAGTGTAGTCTTCTAAGTCCAATGGTACTCTTCACTTATACCCAGCTTCCTACTAAAACCTGCCGCAGGAAAAGAAATGTGGCTGAGCTACGAGAGCTCAGTGAACAGATATAACGGTAACAAAGCAGTAATAAAGAATAGTACAGAGTGTCAGAAATATAGGTCATGCAGATATAATCAGAGTTAAAGGATAAATAAGGAGTAAGGATAAAGGGATAGGGAATAATAACTAGATAAAGGTAAAGGGAAACAGTGCAAGGTATAATAATGGTCAAAGGTAAGTAATGTATATGGTAAAGGTAAACAGTAATCCACCACGAGCCCAGAAACAGAGATATAATAAATATAACCATGCCATCATCATCAATCAGAGGGGTGTCCTCTCAGTAACCAGATAATATGAGGGGTATCCTCATGTATCAAATGGAGTAGCTAGCTCCCAGAGGTTGTGAAAGACGTGTATCGCACACACCATCAGTCACCAGTAATAACAGTATATATATCAGTAACAGTAACAGTAACAGTAACAGTAACAGTAACAGCTAGGATGCATCCATGCGCCCCAGGTGGCCAGAAACTCCTCATATACCAAATCAGATAAAGTCAGGGACGGGACAGGTCATCACTCTCCTGCCCTAGAGTCATGCCATCGGTGCATCAATGACATGGACATGAAACCCTCATGCCTAGTGAGGTGGCTCGGGTATCAAACCGTGGGTCAAAGGTCAAGTATCATGTCATAAACAGAGGGTCATGTCAAAAGGTTCAGATTATAAGGTCCATGTCAGATGTTACAGAAGTGTATATTAGAGGTTCAGAAATCAGATAGGTTTATACCAGAGTTTATAACAATGTTCAAGTCCAGGTTCAGAAATAGTATATCAGATTAATACTTATATCAAAGTTCAAATTAAGTTTCAAACAAGAGTTTATAACCAGGTTTAGAATAAGGTTCAAATCAACGTTCAATAGGTCATATCAAAGGTCCATAATCAAAAAGGTTTATAGGTTTACAGAAAAGATTTTAATTCACAGGTTTCATATTAAACTTGTACTTAAAATAATCTTTCAGTGACTTTCATGAAATGATGTTTGGTAAAACCTTTTTATACAGATAGTCTTTAAAAAGGAATTTTCATAAAACCATTAGTACAATTTCATTTAGAAGAGGTATAACCTCGTTTTAAGATAGTTTTTCTCAAAACATTTTCAGATATAATTAAGAAAGGTTTTCCCATTTCAGTTTCAATATCAAAAGGTCCACATCAGAAGTTCATATCAAAGGGTTCAATATCAGAAGGTCCATTATCAGAAGGTCCAATATCAGAAGGTTCAATATCAGAAGATTATAACAAAGGGGATCATAGCAATGGCATAAATATTGGAACTGACAGATCAGAAAATGAAAGAGATCACGAGAAACCTTACAAGAAAGGTCAGAATATCTGTACCTTATACCGCAAGTGAAAATACACATAGAAATACCAAGATCGGAAACCAACTCCCTCTTCAGCGCATCTACACGAATACACGGTCATCTTACTATTAATATCTTAATTAAATCAGATTTCTCACTTTAGTCGGTTTTCTATTTTTAGTAACTCTCCAGAATTAGTAAGTTTCCATTTTTAGCAGGTTTCCATAATTAGACAGATTCAATTATAATTAGGTTAAGTATACAATTATGGAAATAAAGTACATTTTAGCAAGTTATAAAAGTATAGGGTTAAATATGACAACATTTTATATTTTAGGGTTTAAAATGTCATTATGCCAAAGTAAAAGGTCTAAAGTGAAAATATCATAAGTTTCATATTAAATCCATAAGTTTATAATGTTTACGATTTAAATCCCTCACCTTTACCCTTTTTACGATTTAAACCCTTTAGTTTTACCTTTTACGAATTAACCCTTTATTTATATAATTTACAATATTTCAATCCTTATAGTTTAATAAATATCAATTCGGTCCAAATATTCACCACATTTACACCTCACACCCTTTACATATTATATTATATGAATACACCTTTAGGTTTCCAGAATTTACAAAACAAACCCTCATCTTTATTTAATTTCAAACCGAATACATATATATACATATTTACCATTTAAACTTTTATCTTCCAAATTTTACACATAGGACCCTCATTTTATATTTTTCTATGATTACCCCTGGTCCATATTAACTTACAAAAATAACCCATGAGTTTAAAGAATTACGAAACACACCCTTGAACTTTTAAAACATCAATCGGTATACCTTTTTAACCCAAAAATCCTAACCCTAATTTACCTAAACCAATACCAATCATTGATTCATCATTACAACACCATAATTATCCAGATTTAACCATCCAAACCCAAAACCCTAGTGTGTTCGATCATTTTTTCTTTTTGATCCGTTTTCCATTTTTAGCCGATTAAAACAAAAACTCGACAAGAGTGATTCACGATTCGATCATATCAAATATCATTTTTCCAGAGTTATATAATATGTATAGGACTCAACTAAATTATATACGCAACCCAGAAAAATCGCATGAACCATTTAGAGTTTATTTTCATTTTTAGGGTTTATAGTCTCATTAATTTTCATTCGATCTGAACAGCATGCATGGTTTGAATTTAATATTTTCTATGGATCATATGTGATTTATAGGAGGCCAGAAAAATACCAGATGATTTTTGGAATGATCGAATAAGGTGTGAGAGTTTATTCCTCTCGGCTAGACAATTTCGACACCAACAAGACTCCTATGAGTATATCAGCGATCCCACGACCTCAACACTATTTTTCTCACCTTCTTATAACTTAAAAGAACCCACGAAAAATAATAGACAGCCTCCAAAATTTCGTTTTGTGGTAGAGAGAGTTTTTGGTTTGCTAATTAGGGTTTTCGGCTAAATAAAATGGGAATAAGAGATAAATAATTGGTTTGGCTGAGATTAGGGGGGGGGGGAAATCAATTCACACGGCTGGAATGATGGCCAAAATATTGACAAGATCAAGTTTTGAATTTTTGATTGGTTTCCTAATTTAATTTTGATATTATCCTTATTTAAAATATATATATTCGGCTTATATATTATTTTGTATGTTCCCAAAATTGTTGTACTTTGCAAAATGTAGAATGTTGCCTCAAAAATTATTTCACTTCATATGTAGCTCATTTACAGAGGTTTGAGATTTATTTGGCATTTTAAACGTTTATTAATTTAATTTTAAAATTACAGGGGTATTTTGGTCATTTTACATGTGTTGAAATTTCGGGTATTACACTTTATCTCTTTTACCCATATAACTTTCCAACCTTCTCATCTGAACCCGATGCTATAGCCTGTGGTCAATCCATGCCAAGAACTTGACTGCCTACTTCACATCGTTTCTTCTCCAAGTCATGTGCCTCAACCAACCCTGCTTCCTTCCTTGTGTATGATTATCCAAAATGTGGTCAAGTTCAGCCCTAACTTGTATCAAAGTTTCATCTCTAAACTTGTGAATGTCTTGGTAGCCCATGAACTTTGGTCTTCCAGATTGGACGTATACTACTCCAAATGGTCTGTTGCTGAAGGAATATGGCTTCATTTCTTCAATACCCGGAGGTCTAAGATCAAGTTTGATGAGATTCAACTGCTTCTGGTAACTTTCAACACCAAGATGAACATCTTCGACTCTTGTCTTTATCACTATACTTCGGATGTAAAGGAGTAGAGAGTTGATGATGTCGTATTGGAGGCTACCAGGGAGATGCTCGAGTTTTCCTTGAATCTTGAGCAGGTACATGTCTTCAATGTCATTAAGATTCAAATAAGGATAATTGGCTTCGTTGAATGTGTACTCCTTGTCGTCTTGTCATCGAACCGTGATCTTGGTCAGAAAATTATATCCATACTTTGACTCTGTCTCAACACTCTTAATGGAAAGAATCTTACTTTTGCAGTATGTTGGGAATTATCACAAGATAAGAGAAGACTTAATGGAAGACCAGAATTAAGTCTGGTGGACTACAGAATTAAGTCTGCTAGTATTGTTAGTTAAGTATTGTCAAAGTTAAGTCTGGTCAGTTTAGTGTTAAGTCTGGTAGAGTAATTGTAAAGTTAAGTCTGTTTGACTTTAGTCATTAAGTCTGGTCATGATATTATAGAAGTTGGTTAGCTATAAGTTAGGAAAGGATTTGAACTTATCTTTAGAGAAGATACGTAAATCCTTATACAAGTTTTGTATCTAGGGTTTCCTTGGTATATAAAAGGAAACCTAACACATTAGTTTAGAGATAACGACGAAGATTGTAATTCAGTAAACAATTAGTAATACAAAGTTAGTTATTGTTTTATTGTGTTCTTCATAGTTGAGTGTTTAGATTCCGTATAAACATTCAATTCGTATTCGAGTCTCACTTAGATTGATTTGATTTATTCAAGTCATCTACTAAGTTGTTAAGGCTACTTAGAGATCCATAATTCGTGTGGACCAATAAGTGGTATCAGAGCCTGAAGAGACTCTGAGTTTGAAGAAACACAACATCCAAACCCTAAATTCATTCACCTAAACCCTGCAACATGTCTGGCTTAGAAAATCCCAATAAGAATGATGATTTCTCAGTTCACAATAGTGATGATGAAAAATCAGTCCATGATGATGAAAAACCTGAAACAAGCACATCTAAACAACCACAACCCATCTCTGCAACAACAACAACCATATCCAACATAAAACTCCCAATCCTAAAAAGAGAAGAATATGACATCTGGGCTATGGAGATGGAACATTATCTGGAATATATTGACAGCGAAGTCTGGAAGGTCATACAGAATGGAAATTCGAAGAAGAGGATTTCACAAGGTACAGATGGAGTAATTAGGATATTACCACCAGTATCTGCTGAAGAGATACGAGCTGTTGAAAAGGAGAAGAAGGCCAAGACTATGCTGCTAATGGCAATTCCCAAAGAACATCTGAGAAGGTTTCATGGCATGAATGATGCCAAGGAAATCTGGGAGGCTATCAAGAAAAGATTTGGAGGGAATGCTAACTCCAAGAAGATGAAGAAGGCTGTTCTTAAACAGGAATTTGAAGTTTTTACTGTATTCAGTTCAGAAGGGTTGGAAAAAGCTTATGATAGGTTTCAACATCTTCTATCACAATTGGAGGTTCATGGTGTAGCTGTTTCAGACGAAGATGCAAACCATAAGTTTCTTAGAGCATTACCAAAAGAATGGTCAAATGTGACATTGACCATGAGGATGAATGGTGAAATTGACACCATGACTACTGATGACCTGTACAACAACCTCAAGGTGTTTGAACAGGAAATCCAAGGAAAAGCATCTTCAAGTTCTACAAATGTTGCTTTTGTTTCTCAAGGCAAGAGCAGCACTAACAAGGTTAAGTCTGGCAGCATTAATTCTGGTGGTTATGGAAATTCTCCTAGCAGCATGAGAAAAGAAAGAGATGTTCCAGCAAGCTTTGCTGATGAAGTAATTCACTCACTTCTTGCTCAGGAACCAGAAGATCAAGATTTCATCAGTGAGGATTTAGAACAGATCGTTGATGTTGAAGTTGAAGAAATGGATATCAAATGGTAAATTGCCATGATTGCTTTCAGGGTTAAGAAGTTTTACAAGCAAACTAGAAGGAACATTAAGCTTGATGGGAAGTCACCAGTGGGATACAATAGAAGGACTATTGAGTGCTACAATTGTCACAAGCATGGTCACTTTGCCAGAAATTGCACAGAAAAGGTGACTACTGATTGGAAAAAGAAGAAGGGTTCTGACTCTCAAGATGATGATAAGATGGGGAAGAATCAGATGAGCTTGATGACATTGGAAGCTGGAGTTGTGAATTGGGATGAACACACACCTGAGGATGAAGAGCCAAATCATGCACTTATGGCTATTGGGTCCAGTAATGAGGTATCTTTGTGCTCAAAATTATGCATTGATTCATATAATCATCTTAAAGCTTTGTGTGATGAGCAGTTAACACAAATAGGTGATCAGGAAGCAAAAATTCTTGCTTATACTAAGGCTGTTAAAACTTTAGAAGCACAAATAGATAACTATCAAAACAAACAAGCTTCCTTCAACGAAAAACTCACCTTTCAAGCTAATGAGATATATGAAAAAGATGAAAAACTTAAGAGATATAGGAAAGCAGGCTTAAAAGCTGTTAAGGAAAGAGATGAGCTGCAAAAGAAACTAGATAAATGGACTCATTCTGCTAAGTGTCAGGATAAGATAGTTGCATCTAGTATGAGCTCTACAAGTAAGATTGGCTTAGGTTATGGAGTACAGTCAGATAGTGAAGTCCTAAGCTATGAGGAAGAGATGGACAGATCTGTGTTCAAATGTAGGAAAGAGGATTCTATTGGTAAACCTGTGTACAATAGGTTTGTTAAATCTGATGACTTTAAAGGGGTGCCACCTCCATTAAGTGGAGATTACACTCCTCTACCAAATAAAGACCTAGATGACTCCTTGTTTGTATATGGTAAAAAGGGTCCTATCTATCCTGAGACAGGCAACTCAGACAAATCTAGTGAATACTCCACTTGTCAAACCAATGACAGTGAAGGATCTACTAGAGATGTCTCTGAGCAGTCTGATTCAGAATCAGAGAGTGCACCTAAAAATGTTTCTGAGTCAAAATCAGTCAAAAATAGTGAACCCAAACCTCATACAGATAAACCTAGTTGTGATTCTCACATAAAAACTCCTAGGAAGTCTGTTAGAAATCAAGAGTCACCAAAGACTGATAGAATGAGAAAAGAGTACAATGGAAACCACAGTTTTGGTCCTAAAAGATGCTTTATGTGTGGTAGTCTAAGTCATTTGATTAGGGACTGTGATTTTCATGAGGTTAGGATGAAAAGAGAGGCTGAACTAAGAAAGAATAAGAATGTTAATGCTGGCCACATGAATGATAAACCAATTTGGAATAATGCTAACAGGATTAATCATGCTAATAAGTTTGTGACTAGACCAGCACCATTTAATTCTGGTGTGCCTAATGTTAATTCTGGTTGGTCATCTGTTAGTTCTGGTAGACCAAATTTTAGTTCTGGTAGACCAAATGTTAATACTAGTAGACCAACTTTTAATTCTGGTAGACCAAATGTTAGTTCTGTTGGTCAAAATGGTAATTATGTGAGGCCAAGTGTTAATTCTGGGTGGTTTAATCATTCTAGACCCAGACAACCAGTAAATAGACCACAGGTGAATTCATATAATCAAAGAAACAATTTTTACAAACCTCATTCACCTGTGAGAAGTCCTGTTGTTAATAATACAACACAAGTTTCAAGTTCAAATGATGTAAGGGAAAATGGGGAATCTGCTGCTAAGACCCCAGCATATTGGTCTTGGGATCCTTTTAAGAACACACTTACCTATGAATCCAAGACCAAAGGTGGATCAAGCTCATATAAGACCTATAAATATGTTGATCCACAGGGCAGATCCAAGTCTTCACAGGCTTGGGTCTTAAAGAGAAACTAATTTCTCTACTTTTGTGCAGGAACATCCACTGAAGAACATGAAAGACAAAGGAATATTTGATAGTGGGTGCTCTGGGCACATGACTGGTAACAAGAATCATTTGAAGGATTTTCAAGAATTCCAAGGAGGTTCTGTTACCTTTGGAGGAAGTAAAGGACAGATAACTGGTAAAGGTAGAATTGTGGTAGGCAATTTAGAATTTGACAATGTATCTTTTGTAAAAGAACTAGGGCAGTTTAACCTTTTCTCAATATCACAAATTTGTGATAAGCAGCATAAGGTGCTTTTTAGTGAAACTGAATGTTTTGTATTGACTTCGGACTTTAAGATGCCTGATGAGAGTCAGATCCTTCTTAAAGTTCCTAGACAGTACAACATGTACAGTTTTGATATGAAAGCACCTAAAGTTGCAAAAGGTTCTGCCTGTTTGCTTGCAAAAGACACATTGGATGAATCTAAATTGTGGCATAAAAGGTTAGGTCATGTTAATTTCAAGAATATGAACAAACTTGTGAAGGGTAATTTAGTTAGAGGCTTATCTTCCAAGGTTTTTAGGAATGACCATGCCTGTGTAGCTTGTAATAAGGGCAAACAACATAGAGCTTCTTGTAAGGCTAAGTTGGATAGGGTTGTTACTAAGCCTTTGCATACCTTACACATGGATCTGTTTGGCCCTACATCTGTTAGAAGCATCAACCATGCTAGCTATTGCCTTGTCATTACTGATGACTGCACCAGATATTGTTGGGTATTCTTTATGTCCACAAAAGATGAAACCCCTGATTGAATTCAAAGGTTCATTAGGCAGATAGAAAACCTACTAAATCACAAGGTTAAGATCATTAGGAGTGACAATGGCACAAAATTTAAGAATAGGAGCATGATTGAGTTTTGTGGTGAAAAAGGAATTAAGCAACAATATAGCAATGCTAGAACTCCACAGCAAAATGAAGTTGCTGAGAGAATGAACAGGACCCTGATTGAGGCAGCTAGAACCATGTTAGCAGACTCATTCTTACCCACAACCTTTTGGGCTGAAGCAGTAGCAACTGCTTGCTACATATTCAATAGGGTTAGAGTGACCAAGCCTCAGAATAAAACACCTTATGAGCTTATTTTTGGCCATAAACCAGTTGTTAGCTATATAAGGCCTTTTGGGTGCCATGTGACCATTCTTGATACCTTGAGTGTGCTTGGAAAATTTGAAGGGAAGTCTGATGAGGGGTTTCTAGTTGGGTATTCACTGAATAGTAAGGCCTTTAGGGTTTACAATTTAGTGACTACGAAAGTAGAAGAAAATCTGCATGTTAACTTTCTTGAGGAAAACCCCAATGTGAAGGGACTAGGTCATAGATGGATGTTTGATCTTGATTATTTAACTGATTCTATGAACTATATTCGTGTCTCCACGGAGAATCAAGCTAACCCTGATGCAGGTTCCATAGAAGTGCCTAACAATGCAGGTACTCAAGATGCAAGCACTGCTGATCAAGGCAAAGAAATTGAGGAGCTTATTGTGATTCCTATCATAGAAGTCAACCATGTTGCTGCTAATGAAGGAACAAATAAATCTTCTACAAAAAGGAAGGAGACTGTGCTTAAGCCTCAACCAAAAGAAAAAGAGGGTTCTCCTACAAATGTTTCAGAAGAAATCTTATCCTTCAAAGAAGAAATGGATGCTTTGACTAACAAGTATCTTGGGAAAAAGGCTACCAGCACAAATCAGTTAATTCTGGTAGTGCCTTGATTAATTCTGGTGGAGAGAAGGCTACCAGCACTAACTCTGTTAAGTCTGGTAGTAATGCTGTTAATTTTCCTCAACCTGAGTCTACTCCAAATGCTGATTTTGATGATTCTGAGATGCCTGAACTTGAGGTCTTTGATAAACCAGATGAAGGCATTTTTGATGGGGCTTCTTATGATGAAGAAGGGGTAGTTACTGACTTCAACAACCTACCCACTGAAGTGACTGTAAGTCCAGCTCCAACACTCAGAATTCACACCATTCATCCCAAAAGTCAGATAATTGGTGATCCTCAATCAGTTGTTCAAACCAGAAGTAAAGTGCAAAAGATTTCTACATCTCATGCACTTCTCAGTCTCATTAAGAAGCAGCAAAGGGTCAACCACAAGGACCAACAACATTGCTTGTTTGCTTGTTTCCTTTCTCAAAAGGAACCCACCAATGTCTCTGAAGCACTTGAAGATGCGAGTTGGGTGGAAGCAATGCAAGAGGAGTTGTTGCAGTTCAAATTGCAAAAAGTTTGGGTTCTTGTAGATCTACCTAGTGGAGCTAAGGTGATTGACACAAAGTGGGTCTTCAGGAACAAAAGGGATGAAAGAGGAGTAGTAGTTAGGAACAAGGCAAGATTGGTAGCACAAGGGTATAGACAAGAGGAGGGGATAGATTATGATGAGGTCTTTGCTCCTGTAGCAAGGATTGAGGCTATTAGGTTATTTTTGGCTTATGCATCATATATGGGATTCATAGTCTATCAGATGGATGTGAAGAGTGCCTTTCTGTATGGCACTATTGAGGAAGAAGTATATGTTCATCAACCTCCTGGCTTTGTTGATCCAGCAGAACCCAAGAAAGTGTACAAAGTCATCAAAGCTTTATATTGTCTCCACCAAGCTCCCAGAGCTTGGTATGCAACTCTTTCCAACTTCCTTAAAGAGCATGGGTACAAAAGAGGTGTGATTGACAAGACCTTGTTTATCAAGAGAAACAAGAGGGATATCATCCTAGTCTAGGTTTATGTGGATGATATCATATTTGGTTCTACTAAAAGGTCTTGGTGTGAGGAGTTTGAAGCATTAATGAAAGGGAGGTTTCAGATGAGTTCTATGGGTGAACTCACATTTTTCTTAGGACTGCAAGTAAAACAACAAGCAGATGGACTCTTTATCTCTCAAGACAAGTATGTTGCAGAGATTTTGAAGAAGTTTGAATTTACAACTGTGAAGACTGCAGTCACTCCCATGGAGAACAAGGTGCCTTTGAAAAAGGATGAAGATGCTGCTGATGTAGATGTGCATCTTTACAGATCAATGATAGGTTCTCTAATGTATCTTACTGCTTCTAGACCTGACATTATGTATGCAGTCTGTGTTTGTTCACGTTTTCAGGTTAACCCAAAGACTTCACATCTTCATGCTGTGAAGAGAATCTTTAGATACCTAAAGGGTAAACCCAATTTTGGCCTTTGGTATCCTAGAGAGTCATCTTTTGACCTGGAAGCCTATTCAGATAGTGACTATGCAGGTGCAAGCCTTGATAGGAAATCCACAACTGGAGGTTGTCAATTCCTTGGAAGAAGATTAATCTCTTGGCAATGCAAGAAGCAGACCATTGTAGCTACATCAACAACTGAAGCTGAGTATGTAGCAGCTGCCAATTTCTGTGGACAAGTATTGTGGATTCAGAATCAAATGCTGGATTATGGTTTGAACTTTATGAACACTATAATCCACATAGATAATGAGAGCACTATCTGTATAGTTAAGAACCCTGTTTATCACTCTAAAACTAAGCACATAGAAATCAGGCATCACTTTATTAGGGATTGCTATGAAAAGAAGCTAATTAGAGTGGAGAAAATACACACAGATTTTAATGTTGCAGACCTCTTAACTAAACCGTTTGATGGCCCTAGGTTTAATTACTTAGTGGTTAGCATTGGTATGATGAACCCATAGCTGGACTTCAGGGGAGGTTAGACTTAAGGGGAGGCCAATATGTAAAGTTTGTATACTTACCAGCACTTAGATCTTTTTAATTCTGGTAGTTTTAAATTTTAAGTCTGGTAGTATATTTTGGTTATCCATTAAACATTATTTGTTTAGTTTGTATATTTTGGTTAACTTTGTTTTGCAGTAGTAAGATTTTATTGTTGCTAGTATAATTGGGGCACAATAGTATCAAAGAAACATGGAGCTTTCATTCAAAATGGTTGCATTCTCAAATGCAACTTACAAAGACAAGACAAAAGCCTATACATATTTATTAGACCCAAACATCTACATTAACAACCCAGACTACTACTACATCTTCCTCTTCCCTTTCCATTGGCAGTCAGGCATAGTTTTGTGGACTCCTCTTCCACCAATGGCATCAGACACTTGCTTGCAAGGGAGTCCCAGCACTACTGTTCTTGGCTTCGGATTTTGCTTCTTCTCAGGCACATGGATCTTTTTCATTGATGATGCAGCCTTTTCAAACTCCTTTGTTAGGAAGACTGAGAGCACTTGGAGCTCGTCATCATCAGATGAGTCAGAAGAGGAGGATGAATCATCCACATATGGTGGAAGTTCATCTGTTAAAGGTTCATCAGAAGAGGTTGTTTCAACCTTTTTCTTTGAATCTTTGTTTCTTGAGGTTGAAGTGTAGTTTGGTGGAAAGTATCCTTTCCATCCTCCAGCAGATGAGTCCGAAGAAGAATCGGATGAAATCTCTACAATGTTTGTTGGGGAAGGATTCATTGTGATTGGGTGGATGCTTAAAGTTTGTGAAGTATGTGATGAAGTTATGTTAAAGATTTGAGGCTTTTTATAGAGCCAATGGATGCTTAAGGACATTCAATGTTCGGTTGGTAAAGGATTAATGTCCTTGTAGGCATAACTTAATTATCGTATTTATGATACTTTTAGGGAGTTGACCAAATCTTGTATACCTTTTTCTTTTAATTATAGTAATTAGTTAAAAAAAAATGTTTAATTTTGGTAGCTTACATTTAAGGGGAGGACACTGTATAGTTTATATATTTACATTTTTTTAGTAGCTTTAAGTTTTAAATCTGGTAGTTTATTTCTTTAAATTTTCTTGTAAATTTGTTTGTTTCTATGTTTTTCTTGGTGTTGAGACTAACATTTGCAGAAAGAATGTGGATTGGTGATGATGTGAAGCCTTGCTAATGATCTCAGTCAGTGTTTGTGTGAAAACTTGGTTAAGTCTGGTGAGTCCATGATTAAATCTGGTTGACCAACTTTAAGTCTGGTAGTGTTAATTGTAATTAATTTATTACCGTTAGGTCTGGTCAGTCAAATAAAGATTTTTTATCTTATTCAAATTTGACCGTTGATATTTTTGAGACAAGATGTATATATGGATAAATTTTAATTAATTTTTCATCTTTATCAATTATTTACTTCTCATTTTTAAAATCTTTAAATCCGGCCAAGATTTACTCTGTTTTCCACTACCAGCACAAACCCTAATTTTAATTCTCAACCAGCACTTAGTCATTCTCTCTACTATGGCTTCACTAAAGTTTGTTGACAAGCACAATCAAGTCGGTTTCTTGAAGAAACCACACCAAAGTGACGGCTTTGCGCAAATAGTAGATTTCTTGAAAGGTTCTAATCTTCGGTACGCGTTAACTCATAATCCTACTATTTATGCATCTCTTGTTAGGCAATTTTGGGGTTCTGTGACCTATGACACCCTTGCTGATGGTACACCACAGTTAAGGGCAACCATTGACTCTCATGACTTTACCATTACTGAAGCCTCCATTAGGAGTAGTCTCCAATTGGGGTGTTGCTTCAGGGGAATACATTTTGCCTAATGATGATCTTTTTAAGGGTATGCAAACTACAGGATATCCCACTGATGGTACATTTACCTTTTGGAAAAGCCATTTTACACCACAGTAGAGATTTTTGATACATCATTTGCTCCATTGCCTAAGTCCCAAGAGTGGAGGATGGGATCAGTTTGGAAGCAACATTGCTTCTGCATTGGTCTGTCTTGCACTTGGAAGGAATTTTAATTTTTCAAAAATGATTTTTGATGGCATGGTTGCAAATGTCAAAAATGCAAAACATAAGTTCTTAATGTACCCAAGATTTTTGCAAATGATTTTAAATTTTGAACCTGAAGATAAACTGCAGATATACATCAGTGTGGCCTTCACAACCAAATTTTTTGCATATATGAAAAGAGGTTTTGATGGGGCCCATTGGCCTTTATTGCCTGTTATGCTTCCTGGTTCCACTAACATTGCAGGTACATCTCATGTTGAACCACCAACCAATGAGGAGCAAGCTCAGGCACAACCAAGGTCACCATTACCACAACTAAGATCACCAACATCACAACCAAGTCCATCACCATCTCCAACCAGGGCACCTGTACCTACACCATCTCCTACACCCTCACCACAACAAACCCAGGTTCCAAGTCCTATTAAGGAGGAGGAATCTAACCTCTCTCAAAGGGTGTCAGCATTGGAAAAGTCAAATAAAGCTTTGAGCACTGCTGTCATCACCTTGGTCAAGAAAGTCAAGAAATTGGAGAAGATTTTGAAGGAGAAAGGGGTTCAATTTAGTGATGAAGAAAGGGATGAAAATTCTTCCAAACAGGGGAGAAATTTTGGTGAAGAACAAAGTTGTAAGACACCTTCTCAAGATAAATCTGCTGGTACTAAGGATGTAAGTCCAGAAACCATGGAAGCAGCAGAGACATTAGCTCAATCCTTCAGCAAGATAAAACTAAAAAGGAAGAAGTTAAAAAGGAAGTTAAGGATTGAAGAAAGTGAAGATGAAGGAGTTAATTCTGGTAATGAGAAAGTTAATTCTGGTGATAATACTGGTATTAATTCTGGTAATGATGTTAATTCTGATGATAAAGAAAAGTCTGGTGAGATTGATAAGTCTGTTCAAGAAGAATCTATTGGTGCAAAAAGAAAAGGAAAAGAGATTCTCATTGAATCTCCTAAGCCAAAGAAATCCAAAAGTCAACAAAGGGAAGAACAAGCAACCTTGGCTGAAATTGAAAGGATTAAGGCTGCAGATCTGGAAGAAAAGGAGAGAGAAAAGGAACAGATAAGACAAGATGAGTTGTTTGCCAAGAAGATGTCAGAAGAGGATGCTGATGATTCTATTAGCTTATTGATTGAAGGAAATGCTGAGATTATGGCAAAGGTAGAAGAACTCACAGCTGATAAAAGTTTGAATGCTGATGAGAGAGCAGAAAAATTGGCAGAGTTTATAAATGAAAGAAGAGATTCTGATACTCTTGGTGGCTTTATGGAACAACTCAAAGAAATTCAGAAGAAGAAGACTATAAAAGCTCCCAAGAATATGTCTAAGGGAGAACAGATGCATGGAATGAAGATGTATCTTAAGAACATGATGTACTCAACCTTGGCTAAGATGCAAGGTAAATCATATGCAGATATTCTTCTAATGTATCAAAGAGCTTATGAGAGAGATCATGGGTACAAGCCCATTGATTATGAAGATACTCTTCCTTTCAAAAGGCAAAAGACACAGTCTGAGCAACCTAAAGAAGCTGAAAAGGAGATTGAGAAAGAACCAGAGGTTGAAATGGCTTCAACTGAAGTAAGGAAAGAAGAAGAAGTGAAAAAGCCAATAGTATTTGAAAGAAGGAAAAGTGTGATAAGGAAAGGTAGACACAAGAAGGAAATTCAAGAGGAGGAATCAGAGGAAGAACCTTCATCTGAAGGAGTTACTATGGGGACTGTTGAAAGCTCAAAGGAACCAACTAAGGTAGTAAATTATCAAATACTCAAGACAGGTCAAAGAGCTGCATATCAAATTATAAGAGAGGATAATTCTGATATTGTGTATATGAATTTTGCTGCTATTTTACGTGATGTGAATAGAGAGGATATCCAAGAGCTTTATAGGTTGGTGAATATCAAACATGGAGACACTACACCTGAGGAAGATGCTGAGAGAGTATTTTGGGGAAACTTGAAAGTAATGTTTGAGCCACCAGCTGAGTCTGATGTAGTATGGAAGATTCCTGAGGAGCAGAATATTGTCAGTTGGAGATATTTCCATAACTGCAAGGTACATTGTGTGTCTTTAAAGAATATTGATATTTATATGCTTGCAGAAGTAGAATATCCTTTATCATCTAGTGTTTGCAAGGAACTGATGAACAAGAAGTTGTATGCTAATAAAAAGGATGAAGGATATGAGCTATTATTGGACTTGATAAAGCTGCAGTCATTGAAGGATGTAGCTTAAGGATGTTTGAAAGAATTTTCACAAGCTGATAAGTGAGACTATTGGAACTTCTCACTTGGTGAAGGTGCATAGCACTAACACAACAAATGGTTATCAGTCCATCATGTCTAACCAACATAAGGACTGACTAATCCTAAGCAAACGGCTACAGGTAAAGATATTCCAAATCCGTTAATGGTTGGCAGTTTACCAAAAATTATATGGTATTCAACTCACCATATCTGAGATAGTGAAGAGTTGGCTAGCCTACAAGGTTATGGCTTGTGGTAAAGGCTGTGGAAATCCATAAATGGTAATCAGTTCACCATGATGAGGTGCAATTCCATCAAAGAATTGACTAGTCCAAAAGGGTACGCCTTTTGGTAAAGATAAAACAAATCCGTTGATAGTTGATGATTTACTAAAAATCATGTGGTTATCAATGTACCATGGTCTAACACACCAAACATTGGCTACTCCAGTAGTGATGGCTATTGGTAAAGAGACATCAAATCTATTAATTTTCAATGATTCACCTTTCACATGAGTTAACACACTTGGAAGTAATGAGAATAGTATGAAACTTAACAAGAATTTGATGTACAAGTTGTCATTGTTGCTGTGAAGATCAAGTGGATTGCATATCAGATGGTTGCTGTGAAGATTAAGTTCAGATTTGCTGATACAAAGTGTTTTTAAAGATCAAATCAAATGATGGAAAGATTATCAAGGTTATAGTTGCTGAACGAGTTTAAAGTTTGAAGTGTTAGAGATAATTCCAAGTGTTGAAGATTAAATTCTCAGAAGCTTATTCAGAAGGAACTTGAAGTTCATGAAACATGAAGATCAAGTTAGGGGAGGATTGTTGGGAATTATCACAAGATAAGAGAAGACTTAATGGAAGACCAGAATTAAGTCTGGTGGACTACAGAATTAAGTCTGCTAGTATTGTTAGTTAAGTATTGTCAAAGTTAAGTCTGGTCGGTTTAGTGTTAAGTCTGGTAGAGTAATTGTAAAGTTAAGTCTGTTTGACTTTAGTCATTAAGTCTGGTCATGATATTATAGAAGTTGGTTAGCTATAAGTTAGGAAAGGATTTGAACTTATCTTTGGAGAAGATACGTAAATTCTTATACAAGTTTTGTATCTAGGGTTTCCTTTGTAACCTCTCGTAATTTTCCCTATGAATAGTAAATGCTAATAAAAGATTAATAAATCTTTACGTTATTTAATAACCCTTTTCTACTAGTAACAAAATTTTTGTTTGTTATTTATACTACACTATTTTAATCACAACGATACTTGTGATTACCGATTACCTAGAAACGATGCTTACACACGAGCCTTGATGGTCTAAAAATCGCGAATTTACATAAAACAATTAACGTTTAATACTTAACGTCTATACGTTTCGTTAATTAACCGAACGTGATCAAATACATTCCCGAGCTCACAAAAATTTCACAAATACTCAGTAAATATATTGGGCCTCGACCCAATACCCGAACGGACTGCTAAACCCATTGGGCCTCGACCCAAAAATAACTACAAACCGAACATACCAATCGGTCCTTATTATTTTCTTATTTCTTTCACTTGGCCTAGCCCACCAAGCAAGCCCAACAACAAAGCAAAGCCCAAGTTTTATATGTAAACTTTCGGTTTGGCTGCATAAGTAACGAACACTTTGGTTAAATTACGAGCAATTTAACTTAACAACAATATTAATATTTTACACGACTCAATTCTTCACCTAGCTAAGAATCGAGTGCAACAAATCTCCCATCCTAACTCGACTATTTACCTATTTAAACTCTATCAAAGCTCAACGCATTTAGCCATGTATTGAACACAACCCACAATTCACATTTTGGCCTAGTTGATTCTCGTATAACACACAACTCGACATAACATATATTTTGGCTAACCAATAATTCGAACGAGCCTTTAAGGACTATACGAACTATCAAATGACCCTATTTTTATTCTTGATCACGTCCAAAATATGTTAAACGCATGGGAAAACCGAACAAGGCACAAGAACTAACTCATAAAACTCATTTGTCTCTTCTTCTTGGTGTTTACCGCCGGCCAAGGATACCACAAGCAACCATCATTTTGCTTACTTCCATACTCAAACATGACTATACAATGACACTTCCTGCTACTCTCATCATTCTTCATCATTTCATCTATTATAACACTCAATGAATTGCCTTTAAATAACCTCCAACCGATCGGCATTCACACCCACAAACAAATCCAACTCAAAATAATTTCTAAGTCTTTTCATAGTTCCTAAACCCGCCTAGCTTAGACTAAAATTCGAGGCATTCGAGCAAAGCCAAGGATCATATTAAACTCACTCCCGAATCTTTGAAGTGCAAAGAATCGAGCTACACAATTCGTTCAGCCTAACTTAATCTCGACATAGTGATACGCCCCACCTTTTAAGGTGAAGTAAGCACACTCGAACTTTTCTCATTTTTATATATTTTGTGATTCTATGTTTCTATCGCGAGTTCATTTTACTTTAGATGAATATCTCGTTAATTATATTTACAACACATGTGTTTTACTCGACACTCTAAATATTTGTAACGCTAACTATCAAGAACAAAGACCATTCGAATGATATATAAACATATCGACTCTAAAAATCACACGATCCTAAGTTACATTGTCACCTTCGAATTTAAAAAACACTTAGAATATTTTCAAGTTATCAAAACTGTTTCAAATAAGTTAAGTCACGTTAGCTTTGGCCTCATATTTTCCAAACTCGACGCACAACCCATGCATTTTATGGCTCGACCTAATAGCTGAGCTACCAAACTAACGAGTCACGTATTTCGTTCAACTTAGAAAACCCAACTCGAACCTTGTTAAACCCCAAAGTAATCGACCAAAAATCTGTTTTACACAAACACAAATATTAGCGATGGGCTAATAAGCCCACTAAGCAATATTTAAGCTTTTCGTATAAGCTGATCGTATAAGCTCAATTGTTATATTTTTACAACCCTAAAGTGAGCCCGTAACCAAGCCCAAACCCCCTCCAAACCTATTGGATCGAAAACCCATAATGGGCTACACATTTAGCTCGTTAAAAGCCCATAAGCTGAAAAATAAGCTTTCGATAATAATAAGCAGTTTGTATAAGTTACAAAAGCTATTTTAAACTTATTTATGAAATAAAAATAGTAAACATTGATTTTTATAAATTTTGGACTTGATTTGCAAAAGTTTGCTAACCGAAGGACTAAAATTGTCAAATCTGGAAACTTTCGGTAAAAACTGTCATTTTAATATCTTGTGATGAAAACTGTAAATTCAGAAACTTTTGAGTATAAAATGTAAATATTAAAAGTTTTGGACCTAAAATGTGATAAAACTTAACCAAGGACTAACGGTGCAAAGATTATGCCGTTAGGGTCAAAAGTGTAACTTTGTAAAAACCTAAAGGATATTTCAGATTTTATACTTGTGGTAATATTTTACAAACCCAAAATCCGAAACAAATATGTTTAGTCAACATTTAATGTCACATTTTTCTAATAATTCTATATACGAAGTTATATAACTTATAAATATATATATATATATATATATACGTAATCACTTAACGAAATCGTTAAACGAAGAATCTAACTTATCATCAACCAACTTTGATTTATAAACAACGATCCCTTTTGTCAACCAACATACTCCGACGAACGAGCACGCATCCAAGATATTATATATATATATATATATATATAACCTTATATTTTTATAAATAACCGTGATCATTTAAAACACGCATATTTTTAACGTTGCAAACAAATCAATAAAACCTTAAACGTTATGATTCGCGATAAACCAAACTTAGACTATCAAACCACTAAAACTTGCCATATACTATATAGGTCGTGTGTTGAAGCCGTTTCCTTTCATCGTTTGAGTAACGATACTACTACCACTACGGTACTACGAAGGTGAGTTCATAGCCCACACTTTAACTTTTAAATCTTTTGTGGGGAGATACATGCTACAAAACCTGAACACAAACTTTTTGTATGCTATGACTGTTATTATTATCGCTTAAGTAGCTATTGCCAAAAGTCCCTCAATCATGAACCTTAATCACTTGCGAGTGAACGTAAATAGTTGTGAATAGATCTATTTGGGACTGACAATCCCCGTTTGGGTCTGCTAGGATGAGCCACCCAGGCGCACTTTATTTGAACAAACTTATGGGTTATTGGCAAATACCCATCTCGAGGGCCTATATACTTTACATCATATTTGATGCCTGTTAAGCGTTGCGTGTCATGAGCTTAATGCAATAATAACTTGATTTTAACCTGTTTAATTGTAATTCGATGCAATTAACACTTATACTTGTGTTCAAACTATTAAACTTAAACCTATGAATATCACTCAACTTTTGTTGACTTTTAGCATGTTATCTCAGGTAACTAAAGGCTGGAACTCAAGGCACGGAGTGGGCATTAAACCCTGCACGGGTGGTTTAAATAAATGTTTTATCATTCAAATCTAAATAAACGTGTTAACTATAAAACATCTTTTTATTTTAAATACTTGTATTTTGAATGATAAACTTAAAACGTCTTTCTAAAGTCATTTTCTATGGTTATGACTAAAGATCCTCTACGTAACACCCAATTAAGTCTTCCGCTGTTGCTAACCGAAATTGGGGGTGTTACATCCTTGGTATATAAAAGGAACCCTAACACATTAGTTTAGAGATAACGACGAAGATTGTAATTCAGTAAATAATTAGTAATACAAAGTTAGTTATTGTTTTATTGTGTTCTTCATAGTTGAGTGTTTAGATTCCGCATAAACATTCAATTCGTATTAGAGTCTCACTTAGATTGATTTAATTTATTCAAGTCATCTACTAAGTTGTTAAGGCTACTTAGAGATCCATAATTTGTGTGGACCAACATAGTATACCTTATGTTTCGAGGTAAACGTAAGTTTCCATTTGTAAAACCATTTCCTCATGTCAGGCCAGTGGAAGATTCCCAGAATAGCTTCATCATTGTATTCTGCAATCGAGTTGCTGAACAAGTCTCCGATCTGTTCTTCTAAACCTTCTTGCACATAGGTAGTTGCCTTGAACTTTGTAAGAGAAGTAGCATAATGCTTTTCTGGATTAGTATTCCCATATATCGGATACTCCAAGTCATTGTTGAAGAAGTAAGCTTTAGGTATCTTGGGATTATGGGCATGACCAATGAGGGGTAAGGGTTGAGAGTAGTCACGAAATTGGAAAGTTTCGGTTTGATGAAAAGATCTTGCATCATCCTAGTTAACGTTCTCAGATAAAGCTCATGCAACTTGTTCCAGGTTGTATTCAAATTTCAGTTGAGAAGTTGTTAAAGTCTTGAATTGAGAAAAACCTGCTTTCGAATTTTGACAATATCGGAAAGTTGTAGTTTCTGGATCTTCATTACTTTCTTGAGTTTCTTTGTGAAGTCCACAACTGATCCTTCTGCAGGAACTTCATCTTCTGGAATGTCTGGGTATGCATCTACCATTTCCTCAAACCATTCAAACTTTTCAGCATCAGGATTAACCCATTCAGGAGCGGGTTTAAGAGGTGCATCAGTAGATGGTGCAGGAACAACTACAGCTTTATGAGGAACAGCTTCAGCTTCAGCTTGATTAATGGTGATATCATCAGGAGGTTCAGTTTCATCAATGGTTCCAGTCTCCTGAGGCACAAGTTCTTCTTTGCCAGTTTGCTAAACGCTGGATGATGGCAGCATTGCTGAAGGTCCAGTCATTCTTGTACGTTTCTCGCTCTGCTTTGCTTGGTCGTCTTTGTCATGATCATCACGACGATGTTTGCTGGGCTTGACCTTCTTGCACGACTCATCCCTCTTTCCAGCTTTCTTCATAGATTTGATTAAAGCTTTGCGAAGATCTTCCTCCTCCGGATCATTGATGATAGCCTCTAGCAATTGTCCTTTAAGATCTGCGGCTGAAGGCTTTGATGGTTTTGTTTGGATTGTAAGTGGTGTTGATTGAATATGATGTGCTACAATTCCATCAAGCTTCCTTTTGACATATTCCTTTAGAAGTGTTGGAAGCGTCTCCTGAAGATGTCTGCCGATCTCTTCTGGTAAATTTTTGTTTAGATAGTCTTCCATTGCTAGAGAGACATCGTATGTCTTGAACTCATTGATGTCATTTTGCTGTGTCGTCACTTGAGCTTGTAACACGCTGAGTTGTTCTTTGATAGCCTGGAGTTCACTGTTATCTAGTTGTTGTGGTGTTGGTATTGGTGAGGGAGGCTTGGTTTTGGAGGTTTGATCCACAGATGATGGTATAACAGGTGGAGTTGGGATACGATCATCATTTTGATCATCATCATCTTGGTCATCGTCATTCTCATCACTTTCACTGTATTTGTCATCATTACTTTCATCCTCTTCTTCTTTATCTTCATCATCTTTGTTCTTTTCTTCATCAGATTCAGATTCTGAGGGTGTGTGAATGAGTTGTTCTGATTCTTCAAATTCACCCATAGATTCACTCATAGAAACACTTTCTGATTTTGACAGTGTTGCTTCTGTTTCATCTTCAAACTGAGACAAGGTTTCTTCTTCACTAACCTTCGATGCAGATCCTTCACCTTTCTTCCTTTTCTTGAATTTCTCAATATCAGCCAGACACTTTGCCTTGTTTTCTTGAAGGGCTCTCTTAAGTTGTTCAATTTCTTCTTCTTTAGTCTTAGGTGGTTGAAGGGTGTCATCGGGTTTGTCTTGAATCTTTATTGATTTGCCATTGCCTTCACCCAGTCCTTCATCATGCATTTCCTTCTTAATCTGCATAATTCTTTTTCTTCATCATCTATTAAGCTCGGTTCCTTTTCTTCTTCTTCTTCTTCCTCTGTGGATTCATCTCTGAGCATTGGTTTCCTTTTGGTAGCTCGAGAGATCTTCTTTGTTCTTGTTGATCCGGCTTTGATTCCTCTTCCTCTGGTTCCAGTTGTACCTTTCACGGTTATCCCCACTGTTCCTGCCTTCTCAGCTTCGTCATACCTTTCATATGCTTCAGTAGCCTTCACCGCCTCTGTTATTAATGTTTCTGGAATTCTAAGACCTGGTTTGGTGGTGTTGGTGGTTTGAATTCTCACTCTAGAAAGAACATGGTCCATTTGTACTGTGTGAGCCTTTTCATTTGGACGTCTGTCAATTTCTGGATCTTTTTCCATGAAGTGAGCTATGAGAAGTTTTGTGAAGCATGAGAAAGGAATCTTGTATCCCTTCTTTTTCCAAACTGGCAAGCTTGATAGATCATGTCCATCCAGATGTACTTGGCATAATCTATATGATAAAGATTGATGACTCCCCAGAAGAACTGCAGATGTTCAAGTCTGGGATGCTCGTGACCAGTTTCCTTACCCGTGATGCAGTGGCTCAAGATGGTGTACATGGTTAACCATGGTTGAGGAATATATCTTAGGTCAACCTTTGAATGTGAAGAGAGTTATTCAAACGAACCGTCATAGCCAAGGTGTTTTAATGACCTGACTATACGTTCAAATGTAGGATCTTCTTGAAACTTAGTGTGTTTGCCAAATACTGTTGGAGGAAGTCCAAGAACATTGCGAAGAAGATGAACATCGAACATGATCCTCTTCGTATAAAGGGTAATAGCCATGGTCTTGTTGTCTCGACTGATGAATAATGTGTGCCAGAACTGGTTGAGGTAGACTTCTGGTACTTTAGCGGACTTTGTCAGAACATGTCTGCAGAAGTGTCTCTTTAGAATCTCCACCATGATTTGGTAGGAAGGATGGCATGGTAATTTCTCCAAATTAATTCTCGAGTTGGATTCTCCAATCTTTCTTTCATCACCTTCTGGTATCAGTTCATTCCTTGCCATGGATGTTTGAGACATTTTGAACCTGTGTAGTACAAACATCAACAAAGAAACACAATGGAAATTGTATATTTGTGTTAGTGAAAGTTACTTTATTACATGATCTGTGCCTAACTGATATGATGCACCATATAGAGAGACATGTAAGATGATCATGAGTAATATGAACACAGTAAGCAAACAACCATATTGGAGCAAACACACTTTTTCAACTTAACACAATTCTATACTTAGGAAAAATTTCACTAAGTCTGAAAAACTATGCTTACTCGAAGGAATTTTGGTTACTCGAAGAAAATATGAAACTCATCCTTACTCGAAGGATTTGAAGAAAATTTGAAAATAACGGCCCTTACTTGGAGATAACCATTTTCCTTACTCAGAAATTATGAAACCCTCCTAACTCGAAGAAACATAATAAAGTTCTTACTTGAAGAAATAGCACTCTTACTCGAAGATTCTGATAAAAACTTGCTTACTCGAAGAATGATGCCTTACTCGAAGAATTCAAGAAAAATTTTACTTACTCGAAGAATGATGCCTTACTCGAAGAGTTTAATAAAATTTCCTTAGTTGAAGGATATTTCCTTACTCGAAGAGTGAAGGAAATAATCCTTACTCGAAGAATTTTAAAAAACTTTTCTAAGTAGAAGAAATATTGCTTACTCGAAGAATTTGATAAAACTTTTCTAAGTAGAAGAATTTGATCTGTTACTCGAAGAATTTCACAAAGTTTTCTAAGTAAGCAATATATTTCTTCTTACTCGAAGACCTTCATCCTTAGTTGAAGGATTTCTTGCTTACTCGAAGACATACAAACTTATTGAAATTCTATGTTAGACTGTTTCAGACATCAAGCAATCATCAACTATCATCCTAAACATATTCTAAACATATCCTAGCACCCAGAAATTCTAGCAAACAAGCACATTTTTCACCACAGTTGATTATGCCTTATGCAATTCTTCGACTAAGACCATGTGTTTGATTTAAGTTACCAGGATTATTGCGCATTATTTAGGGACTGATATAAGCATAACCAACTATTCAAAACACTTGTACACTACACCAATGAATAGCAGTTATCAACTCGACCACTTAAACTCTAACTTATACAAATTTCATTTAATGATGTTAACTAACCCAATTAAGCATCTTAAGAACACTCCTAGACATGTTGTTATGCTATAGAACTAACTTAATTAGACCAAAAGCAAACACACAAGAAATTCCCAATTCGAAGCCATAAACCCTAAATCATCGTATTAACAATTAAGCCACAGAAATGGTACAAGAATTTAGGTGAGTGATATACATGCATAATTGAGTAATTATAACACTTACAATCGAGAGTTTAGTGAAAATCAAAAAGCTTGGATAATAGAGCAAAAATTGGCGGTAAGTAGTTAATGTTTTGTGTTTGTGTGTTTTTAAAATTCTGAGTTGGTTCCTTATGTAGGGCAAGGTTTGAGATTTTGTCACATTTAGTCCCTTAACCCGTTTTTCCATTCAAACAAAGTCCTTATGTGGTAAACTTTTGACACTTGACAAAAACAATCCTTAAGGTTTAGTTGTTGTTGTAACCTTGGTCCAAATGTTTGTTTACTTAAGTAATTTACATTTCTCCCCCTTAAACTTACAAATACTTATAAAATTTTGACAAACTTTTAGTTTAAGAGATCACGAAAATGTTTTATGATGAATATTTTTATTAATGATGAAGATTTTGATAAGAGTGTGCAAAAATGATAAAAATTCTCCCCCTCAAAATATGTTCATGATTAAAATTGATTAAAACTGAAATTCAAGAACATATTTTGATTCGTTTTGAATTTTGCACATTGAAAAGAGATGATTTTTTTTTAAATAATAATAGAAAATCTTTTTGTGTTTGGGATAAAATATTTACAAAGATAGTTTTGATGTTTGACTTTCTTAATTGTGTTTGAGAAAGTTGTTTAAATCCTCTGGAGTCAAACACCGCATACCAATTTGGTGAACTAATTCCACAAATCTTGCATGGGGCAAGGCTTTGGTGAATAAGTCCGCTAATTGGTATTCAGTACCCATAAAATATAATTCAATAGTACCCTGTTCTACATGCTCCTTGATGAAATGGTATCGAAGTGCGATATGTTTGGACTTTGAATGTTGAACCGTGTTGCATGAGATGGCAATGGCACTCTTGGAGTTGCAGTACACGGGAATCTTGTTGAAAATGTAACCGTAGTCCATCAACTGTGATCGCATCCAAATGACTTGAGCACAGCATGCTGACATGGCTACATATTCTGATTCTGTAGAGGACAGTGAGGTACTATCCTGCTTCTTTGACTACCAAGATACAAATTTGTCTCCTAGAAACTGTACTCCTCCAGGCGTACTTTTACGTGTATCTAAACACCCTGCATGATCAGCATCTGAAAAAGCAATTAGTTCAAAACCAGAATCCTTCAGATACTAGATCCCCAAATGGATGGTTCCCTTTATGTATCGAAGGATTCTTTTAACCTCAAAGAGGTGTCTTTCAGTTGGTCGAGACTGATAACGGGAGCATAGATATACAACAAATACAATATCTGGTCGGCTGGCTGTTAGATACATGAGTGACCCAATCATACTTCGGTATTTTGTAGGGTCAATTGGTGTCCCATGTAAATCAGCATCCAGCTTTGGAGATGATGCAGACATAGGAGTATTATATGTGTTGTTAGGAATTTTATAATTTATGTAATAGTTCATTGCTGCTGTTAGTATAAAGTAGTTCCTGCTGGTAGTATTAGTTGCTGCTGGTAGCTTTGATTCGTTTCTCCTGGCAGTGTTCATTGCTGCTGGTCATAGCGTAATTTTAGTATGTTTGTTAGATTTATTCTAGGAAGAGATTTGTGTATATCTCTTTACACGGTTTGTGATGAGCTATATTAGGGTTTCTTAGTCTATAAAAGAAACATGCAGCTAGGGTTTATGTACGACATTGAAAAACATTATTCATTAGTGAATAAAAGATCCATAGAGGATCAACCGTTTATTAGTTATTCGTTCTTCTTTAACTCTTGTGTTTAGTTTTTGCTTGAATACAAGTTTATTGTGCAGAGATTCTCGAAGTAGTTTGCTTATGTTTACATAAGTTTTCTACAAGTTCTACCAAGCTCATAAGATCTATCAAGGTGCACGATCCTTCATGTGTCACAACTTGTCATGCCATATTTTTTTAAAATTTCAAGAGCATATTTTGACTGATTAAGAAAAATACCACAAGGGGATTGATGAACTTGAAGTCCTAAGAAGAACGTAAGTTCACCCATCATAGACATCTCAAAATTTTGTTTCATTAATTTTGCGAAAGCATTTGAGTACTTTTTATGTGTTGAACCAAAAATGATGTCATCAACATAATTTTGAACAATTAAGATGTCCTCCCTGTGTTTTTGTATAAACAGTGTGGGATCAACAGATCCTTTGGTAAAGTGATTAGCAAGTAAGAATGCGGACAATTTATCGTACCATGCCCACGGGGCTTGTTTAAGGCCATAAAGGGCTTTCTTGAGTCTGTAAACATTATTTGGATGATCTGGATCGATGAAGCCCTCTGGTTGTGTGACATACACCTCTTCACGGAGTTTTCTATTCAAGAATGCAGTCTTCACGCCCTCTGATGTTCTTGTAGGCAGCATACGCCAAAAACATGCAGACAGCTTCAAGTCTAGCAACTAGTGCAAAGGATTCTTCAAAGTCAATGCCTTCTTCTTGGCTAAAGCCTTTGGCAACCAGATGAGGTTTGTTACGAATAACTGTTCCATCAGCATCCAGTTTGTTTTTCCAAATCCATATAAGTCCGAAAACATAGACTCCATCAGGTGTTTCTACCAATTCCCAGACTTCAAGACGTTTGAATTGATCAAGTTCTTCTAGCATTGAAACAGTCCAATTATCATAATTCATGGCGTTTTTAATGTTTTTAGGTTCTGCTTGACTGATGGTAAGTACATAAATGCATGTTTCACCATCCGTGTGAAGTCTTTGTCGTGTCATGACTGGATTATTTGGATTACCAATCACATTTACTAGAGGATGATCTTTTGTCCATTTGTGGGTTGAAGGGTAATGTTGAAAAGTATGGTGCATATTAGACGGATCCAAGTTGCTTGTAGACGACTCTGCAATGTCGGGAACGGTTGGAGCCGGAGCAAATGGATTAAAGAATGCATTTCCGTCATAATTTGCAGGTGCGGGTACTTCTTGTGGTTGGTGATCTTTAGATACATTCCCAGTATTGGAAGCAGTTTGTTCTACTGTTGATAGAGATTCAGTTGGAGGTGCATCTGAAGCAACTGTTGTTGTAGTAGCAGGTGTATCAGGTACTGGATTATGATCAGGTTGTGCAGCGGAACTTGTAGATATATCTGGTGCACGACTTGCAAAAGAATCATCGAACACTAGAGCAAACAAGTTTTCCAAATCCTTACGGTTGAGAGATAGTGGTGCAACTAACCCAAATAACTACAATTGCAAATAAAATAAAATAACTGAAAATAAAAAGGTTGTGGAACTTATATGGAGAGAAATGTGTTTACTTAGATTTCCTTACTCCCTAACTATCTTTTACCGGTTGATTAGTGTGTATTAATTGCGTGGATGAAGGGTGTATTCCTTAATACCAATCGTGGGGTGGCGTACGTACTTCCCCAACTCTATAAGATCCTACTTCACTCCTATGTCGAGCCGGCTAAGAAGCTCCTAACATGGGATCACTAGAATTCGCTCATGCATTAAATACAACCATAATAACCTTAGTACGCATTGGTTCATGTTTCTTAAGACGTTCAAGCAAGTTACCGTATAGGAGGTTAGCCAGTTTTCTTAAGCCTAACATCGATAAACAATCATCCAATACAATTAATAACACACCAACAACCAATAATCAATGGTTAGGTTTCATTAGATCTAAGGAAACACAAGATAAATCTAGCCTAGCATGTTAAATAAAAGACAAGAACAAGATATAATCAAACAACACATAGACATATTGAATGATTAATTGATTACTTATCTTCAATTGAACATGGGAGATCCAAGGGTATAAAACCCTTAAAAATGGCAGAAAAATCGTCTTAGGGTTTCTCCTCACAAAGTTGCACACTAATGACTAAATATTATGAAAATATATATAGGAAAACAGATCTGACGGCGTCACGTTATAGAGCGTGACGCCGTCACCTCACCGCGGTTAGGGTTTCTTGATGGCCTTCTTGACGCCGTCCCCTTTTAATCCTCCAAAATCCTCTCTGGCTTATCAAGGGTTGGCGGCGTCACACTAGGGCTTTACGCCGTCACAAGTACTTTTCCAGCAGATTTTTGAGACTTTGTCGTTTTCTTCACTTTTATGCTCCAAAAACGTCCAAAATGCTTCCTTTTCCAAATTTCATCTCCAAAGTACCTAAAATGACAAAAGGAACGATTTAGGGCAATATTTGATCAAATAAATACGATTTAGGGCTTAAATGACCCCCTAAAAGCGGTACACTTTTCTCTTCATCAAATACCCTTACACTTGAGATTTGCTTGTCCTCAAGCAAATGCGCTTTTATTCTAATCAAAATACAAGTTAGGGGTCATTTAACGCTAATATAAAAGTAATTACAACAAATAGTCGTTCCACTTTAATCATAATAAGCACGGAGATTACAGACTAGCACCTCACAAGTAGTGTTTAGATACTCACATCTCTCAGGTGTCATAAAAGTATATCTCATAAATGAAAATGGATAATATCTCTCACTACCTGTCATAGCAAATAGATTACCATAGGCTTGGGAAAGGATCAAAAACCTCCTCCACTAGGCGTAAGCACCTAAGATAAACTATCAAAGAGGGCTTTTAAACGGGTTATAACGTTAGGTGTAGGGATATGATACACACGGTTTTGTTGGATAAAGGATATTTTACTGGTGGCGAGTTAAAGATCTTGATTAATTACATGTACAATATGGCGTTGCTAAGCCAAGACTAGACTCGACTTAAGCTAATGAAAAAAATAACAAAAAGATAAAATAAACATAAAATAAAACGGGATGGTAGTCCGTATGTTTTTTCTACTTTTTTTTTTTTTTTTTTTTTTTTTTTTTTATTTTTTTTATGCATACACTCTTGCCCTACTATCCAAAATAATACATCGTAGGGGGGTTGTATCCCCCTTACACTTGAACTTTTACATAACTTTACAATTAACTATTCTAACGACTCGAATTAAGATAATCGAAACACTTGGAGTACTTTTTAAAATATTTAGCACATATGGGGGTAATAATGTTGTTCTTCCCCATTACTCCATTACACTAGTACTTTACCCATGAGTCCCAATCGTCCCAAAACAATATGTACAAGGATATGACTCGACTTAGCAACCATGTAATCAATTAGATAATTAACTTGGGGTTTAAACAAATGTTGTCACAATAATGCACAAAAAATGAGTGCATACAAGGTAGGCTAAGGCGATTTGGGTGTACATTTAAGTGGGGTGTAAACAAATTCTTCCTTTAAGTAAAATGCTTAAAGTTAGAAACGAAAAGATAGGCTCTGAGGGGTGTACTAGGGGTATCGTGTACTAAAAATGAGTACAACGCAAAGGGTGTGGGAGAATTACTTGACCAATGTAGCCAATGTAATTATAACAAAAACACAGGTGTAAAACAATGGGTTAATCCTAATGCCTCTTATCATGTAGTAAATCTAACTACACGAATGTAGTCTCACTTGTGGCCTCGGAATGGTCCTAACGCAAGTTCTAGAATCTAAGTGCTACCAGTACACACATCATAGCATAAATGCTTTTCCTACCAATTCTAGGGGCGAACCTCACATATTTGGGGGTGGAAAATTTTTTAGTGGTACGGTTTTGTGCTAGTCATATAACTCCTATCCGTGAGACGCTCATTAAGACCAAAGTTTCACTCCTATATGTTGTAAAAAAATTTAAATTTTGCACTAAAATTGCCTTAACAGGTATTTCTCTCAGTTTTATTACACATCTACCATTAAACAAACGAAAAATCAAGCGTAATAGCATTCTCTAAGGTATCGTAATTTACCCCCCCCCCCCCCCTTACACTTTAGATGAACATTGTCCCCAATGTTCAAATAACAAGATGTAAAAGTAAATAAGGTAAAAGAATGAAATCAAATACTCCCCTGATTCGCTCGGTAGATAAAGGGGTAACATGGTTAGATCTTCTACCAAGGTAATGTGGAAGCTTCAAGACTAAAGCAGCGCCAAAAGCTTGATTCCACATACATCTCCTTGTCCAAAATAATCTGTTAATCCTGAGAAAACAAACAAGAAAACCTGCATAACATCGGCGGGATAAATCTGTATAAGGATATAATGCTTGTGGAATGATTATTTTGCAGATTCTTGGAGTTTATAAGTTAGAGATTTAATAAAAACTTTTTATGATTCCGGAAGAAAAACAAAACTTTCAAAAATTTCAGAAAATTAAAACCTGACGCCGTCAGAAATGATCTGACAGAATTCTCATGTTAAGTTTCCGGAAAATTTCTGGAAAAACCTATACCTTACTTCCTGGAAATCCTGCAAAATATCATTATGACTCGATACAAGCATTTGACTCAAACAATTACTAATATGTATGTTAATTTAATATTGTTATGATTCATGTTCATTTGTTCTAATAAACCGATTTGGATTTCCCTTACACTTAACTTTTGCAAAACACCTTTATATGTAGTTAAGATGAAGTTAAAAACAAAATAAAGCATTTTCACAATTTAATTTGAAACATGAACCAATAACAATAAAAATAAAACACACATACGGAAATAAAAACAAATAAACAAACAAACAAAACAAATAAAGCAAATAAAGCTTGGGTTGCCTCCCAATAAGCGCTTGTTTTTGTTCGAGTCACGAGCCTGACTCTACCCTTATTTAACAGAAATAGGGGAGGTTTTCCCAACACTTAGAATTAAGTGCGGGTGGAAGTAGCGATACACACCCTTAGGGTGGAAATATGCCACGTGAGGTGAAGGGGGTGAGTGAATGGCTTCCTTCATCCTACCCGGATAGTATTGGTTGATGGGTGGGTCGGTTCCTCTTTTGTCTCCTAGATGTAAATCTAAGGATGAACAGTTGTGTAAAGGTTGAGGTTCCGGTTCATCAACACTAGGAAATTCCCAAGAACTAAGAGTAAGGTCATCACTAAAAGTGTTCAAACCTATATCCTCTAGTTGTGCTTGGTCCAAGGGTTCTACCTCTATCGGGATTCCTAAAGTCTCTTCTACTTCTTCCAGGTAAGTCACGGGCGGTGTGGGTGCCTCAAATGATGGTAGGACTTGTGGGGTATTTAGCGGGATTATGGTGTCAAGATCACCTATGTGTTCATCCCGTATCATGGTAGTGCCTAACCATGACATGCAGCTAGGTGGCTCAACTCTACCCCCATCCCCAAACAAACTTGTTTCATTATCCTTGAAATTTGTGGTCAATTGACTTGTACTAACGTTTGTTGGGTTGTCTACTCTATAATAATATTGGACACAATATTCTATGGCATCCCATGCTTCTTCAGCATTTAATTCCCTAAAGTCCCCATTGGCAAAATCCTCAATGCACATTTGGTCACATCGGTCGACACGATAGTAAAAGGTTTGGGTTAGGGATGCTAAAGCGAAACTATGATGAGGGACTATTCGGAGTAAATTTTTAAAACGAGTCCATGCATCATATATGGGTTCATCTCGAAATTGTTTGAACATCAAGATGTTATTAGGGTAGAATGGCTTTTGTGGTCGGTGGTATGGTGGATTCGCGTACTCCATAATGGTGAACGGAAGAGTCAATGGAAAGGTTTTTACGAACAAAGACACAAAGAAAAGATAGACTACTAGAAAGCTAATAAAAAGAAAATAAAAATCTCACTAGATAGGAATCTAATGAGTAGACCTAATAAAAATAAATTTCAACCTAAGCAATAACTACTCCCCGGGCTGCGGCGCCAAAAACTTGATGCGTGGTTTTGCGACCTTACAACAGGTTTTACCTCTCAAGGGATCTCAAGAGGCTTGCAATCCCCACCAGGCAGTGTACCTGACCGATGTAGTATAGTGTAGTGGCAAGTACCGGGGGATTGATCGTTCAACTCAAAGAATAGTGTTCGTTAGGATTGAAATTTATCTACTAGGTCTAGAGGTGAGGGGTGATTCTTTTTGTAATTTTTTATATTTTTATAAAAGCAAGTAAAATCTCGGGTTTGAAGGAGTGGGTGGAATTAGTTGCTAGTCAACTAACCCAAATAACTACAATTGCAAATAAAATAAAATAACTGAAAATAAAAAGGTTGTGGAACTTATATGGAGAGAAATGTGTTTACTTAGATTTCCTTACTCCCTAACTATCTTTTACCGGTTGATTAGTGTGTATTAATTGCGTGGATGAAGGGTGTATTCCTTAATACCAATCATGGGGTGGCGTACGTACTTCCCCAACTCTATAAGCTCCTACTTCACTCCTATGTCGAGCCGGCTAAGAAGCTCCTAACATGGGATCACTAGAATTCGCTCATGCATTAAATACAACCATAATAACCTTAGTACGCATTGGTTCATGTTTCTTAAGACGTTCAAACAAGTTACCGTATAGGAGGTTAGCCAGTTTTCTTAAGCCTAACATCGATAAACAATCATCCAATACAATTAATAACACACCAACAACCAATAATCAATAGTTAGGTTTCATTAGATCTAAGGAAACACAAGATAAATCTAGCCTAGCATGTTAAATAAAAGACAAGAACAAGATATAATCAAACAACACATAGACATATTGAATGATTAATTGATTACTTATCTTCAATTGAACATGGGAGATCCAAGGGTATAAAACCCTTAAAAATGGCAGAAAAATCGTCTTAGGGTTTCTCCTCACAAAGTTGCACACTAATGACTAAAAATTATGAAAATATATATAGGAAAACAGATCTGACGACGTCACGTTATAGAGCGTGACGCCGTCACCTCGCCGCGGTTAGGGTTTCTTGATGGCCTTCTTGACGCCGTCCCCTTTTAATCCTCCAAAATCCTCTCTGGCTTATCAAGGGTTGACGGCGTCACACTAGGGCTTGATGCCGTCACAGGTACTTTTCCAGCAGATTTTTGAGACTTTGTCGTTTTCTTCACTTTTATGCTCCAAAAACGTCCAAAATGCTTCCTTTTCCAAATTTCATCTCCAAAGTACCTAAAATGACAAAAGGAACGATTTAGGGCAATATTTGATCAAATAAATACGATTTAGGGCTTAAATGACCCCCTAAAAGCGGTACACTTTTCGCTTCATCAGTAACAAGCAGTGGAGACAGCTTCAGCCCATAGGTAATCAGGTAATTGAGCGTTGATTAACATCGTCCTTGCAGCTTCCACTAACATCCTGTTGCGTCTTTAGACAACTCCATTATGTTCTGGACTTCTGGCAATAGTTGTTTGATGTTCAATTCCTACTTTCTCAAAATACTCACGAAGAGTTTGGTTCTTGAATTCAGTTCCATTGTCTGTTCTGACCTGTCTAACTTTATTGCGAAGCTGAACCTGAATTTTAGTGAGAAAGGTGATGATCGTCAAAGGAGCTTGATCTTTGGTTCGTAGAAAGTAGACCTAAGTCCATCTGGAAAAATCATCGACTATTACCAATATGTAGCGTTTACTATTGATTGTTTGAACTCGCATAGGGCCACATAGATCCATATGGAGAAGTTGAAGAACATGATCAGTACTGTGTTCAGCTTTAGAAGGAAAATGAGCACGAGTACTTTTCCCTTGTTCAAATGCTGGACATAGGTGATCTTTTGCATACCGAAACCTTGGAAGACCGCCGACTAGTTTATGACGAGCAAGTTCTGTCATGGTCTTGAAATTCAAATGAGACAGTCGTTTGTGCCAAAACCAAAATTCATATTGTTATTTTTCTACATGTTTATTTCACTTCATACATATTTCAAAAGTAATATTGTTATTTTTCTATTATTACGTAAACTTTGCCCATTTTACGTTTTACGCGTTTTCGGCTCGCGGTTTGAACTTTAAAGACATTATAACACTCCGGAAGGCTTGGAAAATTTATGAAACATCAAATTAGGTCATTTTAAGTTAAATCTAACATTTTTATGAAAATAGTATCTTCATGACATTTATTTCCATAAACTAGGCATAAAACGTTACTGGTTTAGCTCCGTTGGCCTTTAAATCACTCCGTGACTTATACTACCTATACTAAATGCATCAATACTCTAAATATATATATAAAAAGGAGATAATCAGCCCCAAATCCTCCCTAGGCCGGCCACACCCTCCTCTTTAGTTACTTATACACACTTTCCTATTCTCATTTCCAATAACACCATCATTTCTTGCATGCAACTCTCTCTCTAAAAACCACTCAACCCCAAAATCTCCTCCACCTCTCCCCTTGCTGCCATGATCTCCCTCCCCCCCCCTCAAGACCATCTTCATCAAGTTTCAAGCATCCAAAATCCTTGCATTAGTTGTCCCTTTTGAGCCCTAGTAAGTTCCCTTAGTTTATTTCACCTCATTTCTTTTATTTTCTTATGTTTATTAGAGATTTTTCTAGGATAAACAAACATCTCTTGCATGTGTCATTTTAGATGATTTGAGTCAAGATCTTATAGGAAATAGGTTTTTTGATAAATGGTTAGTGTGGAATGGTAAGTATTATGCAAGACTTTAATGGAGTTTTATGAGTTTTGACTAGTTAATGATGAATTATCTTGGATGTTTGTTATTAAAAACTGAAGTTAAAACTAAAAATGAACTTTCATCTCTAGGAATTGTGATTTTCTTGAGTGAATAAAAGGTTGGTAATCATTGATCTTGGGCATGCATGTGTATTAGAGGTAATAAATGTACAAAAGTAGCCATTTTGATTGGTCAATAGTCTGTCTCGGATTTGATGCTACAAGTTTAGTTCACCATTTTGTCCTTATTAGGTTTTAAGCAAAAATAAAAATACTAGGAGTTAGCCCAAGGTCTTAGGATCATTTCCCCGAAAACCTTATATATTAATTCATCCTGGATATGTTTAGAGAAAATCCACACTAAAACTGGTCCAGGAATGCATGTCATATTTGATGGGCTATTTACTCTAAAATGTTGGAAAGAACACTAGGTTGGTGTAAACATTAAAGTTATAGCCAAGACCAGTAGAAAACCTTTTCCACAGGCCATGTGTCCATTAGACCTGTAGATAAAAAGATACACCCTTTTTGCTAAACTTGTATGGATGATGAGTATAACTATTTAGAGACACAGGGGTAAATTGGTAATTTCACCCATTTTCTGAAGTTCTCAGTAACGTGAGGCCTTGATTTTCATATAGTACAGAGTCATACCTTTCTAAGCATATAAAGTTCATAATTTTAGCCTTCACGGTTTAGAAATGGCGACCCGATTAGTGCGGCAATTTTATAAAAATTTCCATCAGCTTTGCATTTTAAACCATATAATCTTTTATAAACACCGTTTTTGACCCATGACTTGTTATAAACTTTACAACAAACTTATATTATGGCTAAATAAATATAAGATACCAAAGAAAACCGAGTATAAATGTTACTTAATATTTCCCCGAGCCTAAGAAGTATTATATTTTCTATATAGGTCCTTAGTGGTTTCGCGGTTTTTCCGTCGTATTATTTTCCGATCGCTATCACTACTTTGTTACTAGTGAGTAATCACAACCCCTATTTTACCATTTTTCACTATATTTTTGGGGTGGAATGCGTGATTTATACTTGAACTAAATTGATTATCATTTTATGAACACTATTATTCGAACCCTTTGACTTGATTTTGAACCCTTGGACTATTTTGAAGATACTATTTTCATAAAAATGTTAGATTTAACTTAAAATGACCTAATTTGATGTTTCATAAATTTCCCGAGCCTTCTGGAGTGTTATAATGTCTTTAAAGTTTAAACCGCGAGCCGAAAACTCGTAAAACGTAAAATGTACAAAGTTTACGTAATAATAGAAAAATAACAATATGACTTTTGAAATATGTATGAAGTGAAATAAAAATGTCTAAAACACGGGATGTAATGAGTAAAGGCACAAGCACAAGATAATAGAACATGCAATCATTAAGTAAGTCAAATAGTACAACATTACAACATTGTTTTGGCTGACATCGGCATATAAAAATAAGTTTAAATTCTTGAAAGATATTTTCTTGACAACGTAATGAAAGCAAAGATGACATGTGAAGACCCTTTATGCAAATGCCTTCATAAAAACGCTTACTGACGATCACCTGAAATGCATGAGAAAACGGGTCAACTATGAAAATAGTTGGTGAGTACACAAGTTCTATATAATTAGAAAATCTTTATCTTTAGAGAAGGTCTTCATGGCAAACATCCTGTCAACTCATCCTGTTACAAGTCCCGCCCATACAAGACTTGTAACATACGAGTTCACATACATTTCCATAATAAAAGTAAGTCCAAAGTCTAAGAGAAAAAGTCCACAAGGCAAAGATAATGTCAAACCACTCAGTTACATGTCCCACCCATACAAGACTTGTAACCTGTGTTTTCACAAACCATTGCATAGAAGATTGTACATTTTATAGTCAAGCACATATGGTTAACAAGTTCACATTAAAAGCACCATGTATATAATAAATCAAGAACGCTCCGTCGACAGGGGAGACTTTATATTGCCGCTCCGTTCACGAAGGGAGACTTTATATTGCCGCTCCGTTCACATAGGGAGACTTTATATTTAGTGCGTACAACACATTAAGTTCAAAACAAGTCATATGTTCATAATTAGGTTCAAGAGTTAAAGTCAAGTTCAAGAGTTCAAAACAAGTTATAAGGTCAAGACAAGATATTTGTTTATCCTAGTAAAATCTCTAATAAACATAAGAAAATAAAGGAAATGAGGTGAAATAAACTAAGGGAACTTACTAGGGCTCAAATAGGACAACTAATGCAAGGATTTTGGATGCTTGAAACTTGATGAAGATGGTCTTGAGGGGGGGGGGGAAGATCACGGCAGCAAGGGAGAGGTGGAGGAGATTTTAGGGTTGAGTGGTTTTTAGAGAGAGAGTTGCATGCAAGAAATGATGGTGTTATTGGAAATGAGAATAGGAAAGTGTGTATAAGTAACTAAAGGGGAGGGTGTGGCCGGCCAAGGGTGGATTTGGGGCTGATTATCTCCTCTTTTTTTTTTTTTTTTTTTTTTTTTTTTTTTTTTTTTTTTTTTTTTTTTTTTTTACTCTAAAATGTTGAGTAATCACAACCCCTCTTTTACCATTTTTCTATATAGGTCCTTAGTGGCTTCGCGGTTTTTCTGTCGTACTTATTTTCCGATCGCCATCACTACTTCGTTAATGGTGAGTAATCACAACCCCTCTTTTACCATTTTTCACTATATTTCTGGGGTGGAATGCTTGATTTATACTTGAACTAAATTGATTATCATTTTATGAACACTATTATTCGAACCCTTTGACTTGATTTTGAACCCTTTAACTTATTTTGAACTCTCTTTTGACTTGTCTTGACCTTATAACTTGTTTTGAACTCTTGAACTTGACTTTAACTCTTGAACCTAATTATGAACATATGACTTGTTTTGAACTTAATGTGTTGTACGCACTAAATATAAAGTCTCCCTATGTGAACGGAGCGGCAATATAAAGTCTCCCTTCGTGAACGGAGCGGCAATATAAAGTCTCCCCTGTCGACGGAGCGTTCTTGATTTATTATATACATGGTGCTTTTAATGTGAACTTGTTAACCATATGTGCTTGACTATAAAATGTACAATCTTCTATGCAATGGTTTGTGAAAACACAGGTTACAAGTCTTGTATGGGTGGGACATGTAACTGAGTGGTTTGACATTATCTTTGCCTTGTGGACTTTTTCTCTTAGACTTTGGACTTACTTTTATTATGGAAATGTATGTGAACTCGTATGTTACAAGTCTTGTATGGGCGGGACTTGTAACAGGATGAGTTGACAGGATGTTTTCCATGAAGACCTTCTCTAAAGATAAAGATTTTCTAATTATATTGAACTTGTGTACTCACCAACTATTTTCATAGTTGACCCATTTTCTCATGCATTTCAGGTGATCGCCAGTAAGCGTTTTTATGAAGGCATTTGCATAAAGGGTCTTCACATGTCATCTTTGCTTTCATTAAGTTGTCAAGAAAATATCTTTCAAGAATTTAAACTTATTTTTATTTGCCGATGTCAGCCAAAACAATGTTGTAATGTTGTACTATTTGACTTAATTAATGATGGCATATTCTATTATCTTGTGCTTGTGCCTTTACTCGTTACATCCTGTGTTTCCGCTTTAGTGGGGTGTTACAGTTTCGTTTGTAACCAACGTTGCCATGTCCAACTAGATTCAACTTTCTTCTTAGTAAATGCACTTGGTGATTGGATTGTTTTATTTTCAACTATGGTTTTGTCTACGGCATTCTTAGAAACTACACTTGGCGGTTTTCCTAATATAGACTTAGAAGCAGTAGTGGTGCTAGAGGAAATGCCATATGTACGTTTCTGATTACGAGAAAAAAGAGATTTTGCAACACACTTTGTATATTCACCAGATAACATGCTTTTTTGACAAAACACAAAAGAAGCATCAACATTTAAATCATTCAAAACATTCAAAGTTTTAGCATTTGTTACATCATGATTAGAATTACAAGGTTTTGAATTCGATTCTACATCAGACGCAACATGTGTTTTATTTAGATTCCTAAGGTGAACTTCTACTTGTTGGTCTTGGTCTTTAGGTGTTCCACTCCTACGTTGCCAGATACTAGTGTTCTTTTTGCTCTTAAGCTTGGATCGGCTAACACTAGAAGGGGTGACTATTCCTGTGGAAGTGGAAGCATTCAAGTTAGTGGTTTGAGATGATGTGTTAGACCCGTTTCCCGGGTAGTGGGACCCCACCCTAGACGAAATGGACCGGGTCTAAATGTGGTTGGTTTAGGGCAAATGGTCATAGTGTTAACTGTTAAGTGTTAGTCTGTTATGGCCTAGATGCGGCGCATCTAGGAAGATACATGCGGCGTATGGTAGAATGGAAAGTAGAACCGACTTGTTATAGTCCATGCGCCGTATTGGAGAAGGAGATACGGCGTATATAAAGGGGTAGCATGGATGCGGCGCATCTATGCAGATAGATGCGGCGCATCGACCTTAAATAAGCAGAAATGACAGAATTGCCCTTGTAGCTAGAAACTTCCCCATTTATCTATAAGTTTCCACACTCTCCTGTAAAAGAGAGTGTGTTTTCTGTGGATGTCGAACTAAGGAGAAAAGGAGGGAAAATAAAGCTAGGTGATGGCTTATGATGGAGAAGATAAAGGATCCATGTTTATGATCTTCTTAGCTATGATTATCAAGTAAGTAATCCCTCTCAAGTTAGTGATTTAAGTGGGAAATCATCATATGATGTGGGTATGATCATATGATGATTTGATTAGAAAGATGATTATGTTTTGATGGGTTTTGATAACCCTTGTTATGTTATTATTTGTTATGTTGTTAGGTTTTATTATTTATGAAGGATGGTGATGATGAGGATGGATCATTGTGATGATGATGTTCTTGATGTGTTATATAGCTTGGATTTGAGGTAAGTAAAATGATGATAGCATATGTTATATGGAATTCCATCATTATGTGTTATGTATGTTTATGTCAAGAAAGATTAGCTTGGGTTATGCCTATGTGATGTCAAAATATGGCTTATGTGAAGAATGGATGCTATGAGATAAGTTGATGTTATGTGCTAGATGTGATGTGAAGTAAGTGGGTTATGTATATGATGCATTATGTGGGTTGAAGTATAATGGTATGTTATAGTCGTTTTACTTGCTAAGCGTTATCGCTTACGGTTTAGTTGTCTAACCGTTTTGTAGGTCCTTGTGTTTATGGAAGACGTGGAATAAGGAGTATGGTTCATGTATGCGGAAGGGTAGGATTTGGTAAGGAATTAGAGCTAGGTAGATACCGAGCTCTCGTGTATAAGTTTGTACCCCCGTGAGTCAAGTAATGCTTTGAAATGGGTAAACAAGTGTTAGATTCTATGTCAAGTGTTTTGTAATGAATTGGAAGTCATTTGGTATGTTAAAGTATGTTTTATGTGTTTATGGGTTAAGTTAAGGGAGTGTTTGGCTAATGTGTAAAATGTACCCATTTTGGAGTCAAACGGGTCAATTGCCGTGTATTATAGTTGGATATGGTTTTGAATGTAAAGGGAGTGTTTTGATACAAGTTATAGTGTTGTAAAAGGTGTCAAAGTGTATTTTGTGGTGTGTTGAGAATATGCAGGTTTTCCTGCTGATTTTCTGTCTAAATTGGTCGATGCGGCGTATCTAGTATATTAGATGCGACGTATCAGGAGTTTAAGGTGATGCGGCGTATCTAGCATATTAGATGCGGCGTATCAGAAGTTTAAGGTGATGCGGCGTATCTAATATATCAGATGCGGCGTATCAGAGGTCTAAGGTGATGCGGCGTATCATATCCGGTTGATACGGCGCATTGGTCTCTCAGTGTTAATACGGCGTATCCCTGAAAAGGGATACGGCGTATCGTTGGTCACAGAAGGTCGTTTGGTTGTGTTATTAAAATTGTGTGAAGTGTTTAGAAAGAGTTGTCGAGTATATGTTCTTGCAAGTATTTTAAAGAGTTAAATATTATATGTTCTGGTATTTGAATGAAGAATTTGGATGAGTCCGTTAAAGTCAAACATTTTCGCGTGAAAAGTCAAAGTTTTTAGTATAAGCGGGCACGGGGTGTAACAAATTGGTATCAGAGCTTCGGTTTAAGTGAATTAGGTTTCCACTATAGGGTGCCTAGTCTTAAACCACTCGTAGAAGCCTTGGACGTAAGTGTTAGATTACGCAGAAACTAATTGCTAAGTGTTAGATGTATGCTTGTAATAGTATTGTTGTGTAAGTCCATGGGGACTTGAGATGCTTGATGATTAGTTAGCCGTGCACCTCGGTTGGTGCCGGTGTTTGTGTTGCTATTATGTGAAGGTATAGTAAAGCTATAGTGATGGATTGCTAGTAGCAATGCTAAGAGGTATTAGAGACGGGTTAGTAAGTGAACTAAGGTTTATGATGCCTTAGCTATAAGATGGGCTATTGCTTGTGGTTAGTTAGAAGGTCGATGCTTAGACATTGCTTGGTTATGCAATGTGGTATTCGATGCCATAGACTATGTGAATTGATTTTGATTTTGAATGTTTTAACACTTGTTGGATAAGTGTTAAGCGTTATGATATGATTGCTTATATGATGTTAAGTGTTATGGTATGATTGATTTTGTAATGATAAGTCTATGGTAAGTTATGGTATGTTTAAGCTTTATGTGATGTGCTTGAGAGCACGTTTGTATTGAAGTGTATGAGCTGAGATAGATGTATTTGAATGCGTGTTAGGTGTTGACCTAGTTGTGGTCGTTAAAGCTAAAAAGAACACATTGTTATGTGAAATAAGTTAAGAAGCATGCTAATAATTTGAAAAAGCATAATTGTTTAAAAAGATAAAGATAAGAAAGAAGTGAATAGCGAAGTATGTTTATAGCCTGATGTTTTGAGAAGCGTGAGTTCTTATATGCTAAACTAAATGAGAAAGTTAAAGTGAAAAGTTAAGAAGTGATGAGAACATGTTACATATAAAACATGATAAATTGAAAAAGTGCTAGTGATATATGGTAAAGTATGATGAGTCAAAGTGTCGAATAAAATATAGATTGCGCTAGAAGTCATAGGTGACTTGAAGTGCGCTAGAAAGAGTTGTAAAACATGAATGTGATCATGTTAATATATTTGAATATGTAAGATGAAATTAAAGAAAGTGTTACAGAACAAACCTATGTAAGGTTTGTATGCATACAAGTTGAATAAACTAAATGAAGTGACAGTATGAAGTGAGAATATGGTCAACAAGGGTTGACGGGAAATAGTAAGAGTGTGTTGTAAGAACACGTAGAGATGTGTAAGTTGTAATGAATAAGCATTACATATAAATTTTCTAAAATAAAGATGGCACATAGCGAGTGTGTGAGTCAACATGGGGTTGGCGGGTGAAAGATAAGTGGCATTGTGAAAATGCGATGATAATAAATGTGCAAGTGTTATATAGAAACTTGCCTAGATGATAGTAAGCGTGATAGCGAATATTGAGATTGCTGAAGGCAATGAAAAATTGAATAAATGGCAGTGTGTGCCTAATTATAAAAGTGCATGAAAGATAAAGCGAGTAAAGATGATAAGATAGACATAGCTTGGATCCAATGCTCTAATTATGTTAAGGTGTCTTTATGACACGATGTTGAGGTGTCTTTATGACACGATGTTAAGGTGTCTTTATGGCACGATGTTAAGGTGTCTTGATGGCACGAGGTTAAGTTGCCTTTTATGGCATGATGTTAGCTTGCCTTATGGCATGGTTGTCAGCTTGCCTTTACGGCATGGTGGTTAGCTTGCCTTATGGCATGGATGAAAGTTAGCGAGATTGGATCCAAGGCTAGTAAATATGGAAAGTAAAGTATGTACGAGTGTTAGGTCGGAAGCGTATAAGTAGGATGGTTTATGGTTTCTTGATTTAAATGGATTGGGACGCCTTTTCATTTGAATGAAGAAATTGTAAATCACCGAACCATGAATTTGTATTTCTTGATTTACATAGATCGGGACGCCTTTTTATGTGAATGAAGAATTACAAAAGAATGGGCTTATGAGTAACCGATATGACATGAGTACGGATAGTGATATGAGAAAGTGAAAACTAAAACATGTTAGACGTCATAAGAAAAGATAAATAAGAATAAAACTTATAGTGGCATTAAGGTCATGTGTAAAACCTTAAGTTAGACGTCTAAATTGAATTATGTTTTAATTTGATAAGTTAATTTATGGGCATTTCCCGAGAATTAATAAGAAAGTTTGTTTAAGTGTTGTGTGTGATAGATTTTTGAAGGTGCCGTTTGTATGGTACCATGTATATTTTGAGATAGGTTGCCGATTTTAGTATAGATGCATTTTTGGTATTATGTGGAATGTGAGATTGGCCGGTATAAGATGTTATGTCATGTTAGTGCATGGGCGTATGTCGTGTTTATAGTGATGAAGTTTGACTCATATAGAGTCAAAGTAGTAGATATTTCCGGATGACAAGTCGTCATTGCTGGAAATCTTGGATAAGTTTGTGATGAGAAGTGTGCTTTTAGCGGATTACGAGTTGTGTTTATGTCTAGTAAGAGTAGAATTTGCAAGATCATGTAGATCGTTGCAAGGAATTGGCCTAGAAAGCACGAGAATAAGGACTTGTATATGTTGTGAAGTTAGTTTTGGATAGTTTTGGACGAGAGATTTCGGGGACGAAATCTAAATAAGGGGGGTAGAATTGTTAGACCCATTTCCCGGGTAGTGGGACCCCATCCTAGATGAAATGGACCGGGTCTAAATGTGGTTGGTTAAGGGCAAATGGTCATAGTGTTAACTGTTAAGTGTTAGTCTGTTATGGCCTAGATGCGGCGCATCTAGGAAGATACATGCGGCGTATGGTAGAATGGAAAGTAGAACCGACTTGTTATAGTCCATGCGCCGTATTGGAGAAGGAGATACGGCGTATATAAAGGGGTAGCATGGATGCGGCGCATCTATGCAGATAGATGCGGCGCATCGACCTTAAATAAGCAGAAATGACAGAATTGCCCTTGTAGCTAGAAACTTCCCCATTTATCTATAAGTTTCCACACTCTCCTGTAAAAGAGAGTGTGTTTTCTGTGGATGTCGAACCAAGGAGAAAAGGAGGGAAAATAAAGCTAGGTGATGGCTTATGATGGAGAAGATAAAGGATCCATGTTTATGATCTTCTTAGCTATGATTATCAAGTAAGTAATCCCTCTCAAGTTAGTGATTTAAGTGGGAAATCATCATATGATGTGGGTATGATCATATGATGATTTGATTAGAAAGATGATTATGTTTTGATGGGTTTTGATAACCCTTGTTATGTTATTATTTGTTATGTTGTTAGGTTTTATTATTTATGAAGGATGGTGATGATGAGGATGGATCATTGTGATGATGATGTTCTTGATGTGTTATATAGCTTGGATTTGAGGTAAGTAAAATGATGATAGCATATGTTATATGGAATTCCATCATTATGTGTTATGTATGTTTATGTCAAGAAAGATTAGCTTGGGTTATGCCTATGTGATGTCAAGATATGGCTTATGTGAAGAATGGATGCTATGAGATAAGTTGATGTTATGTGCTAGATGTGATGTGAAGTAAGTGGGTTATGTATATGATGCATTATGTGGGTTGAAGTATAATGGTATGTTATAGTCGTTTTACTTGCTAAGCGTTATCGCTTACGGTTTAGTTGTCTAACCATTTTGTAGGTCCTTGTGTTTATGGAAGACGTGGAATAAGGAGTATGGTTCATGTATGCGGAAGGGTAGGATTTGGTAAGGAATTAGAGCTAGGTAGATACCGAGCTCTCGTGTATAAGTTTGTACCCCCGTGAGTCAAGTAATGCTTTGAAATGGGTAAACAAGTGTTAGATTCTATGTCAAGTGTTTTGTAATGAATTGGAAGTCATTTGGTATGTTAAAGTATGTTTTATGTGTTTATGGGTTAAGTTAAGGGAGTGTTTGGCTAATGTGTAAAATGTACCCATTTTGGAGTCAAACGGGTCAATTGCCGTGTATTATAGTTGGATATGGTTTTGATTGTAAAGGGAGTGTTTTGATACAAGTTATAGTGTTGTAAAAGGTGTCAAAGTGTATTTTGTGGTGTGTTGAGAATATGCAGGTTTTCCTGCTGATGTTCTGTCTAAATTGGTCGATGCGGCGTATCTAGTATATTAGATGCGACGTATCAGGAGTTTAAGGTGATGCGGCGTATCTAGCATATTAGATGCGGCGTATCAGAAGTTTAAGGTGATGCAGCGTATCTAATATATCAGATGCGGCGTATCAGAGGTCTAAGGTGATGCGGCGTATCATATCCGGTTGATACGGCTCATTGGTCTCTCAGTGTTAATACGGCGTATCCCTCAAAAGGGATACGACGTATCGTTGGTCACAGAAGGTCGTTTGGTTGTGTTATTAAAATTGTGTGAAGTGTTTAGAAAGAGTTGTCGAGTATATGTTCTTGCAAGTATTTTAAAGAGTTAAATATTATATGTTCTGGTATTTGAATGAAGAATTTGGATGAGTCCATTAAAGTCAAACTTTTCCGCGTCAAAAGTCAAAGTTTTTAGTATAAGCGGGCACGGGGCGTAACATGATGTCTGCCTAGGTGTGGTGTCCTTTTTATACAATCCTGGTGCAATCACATTCGTGTGAACAAACTTCCCTTTTTCAAGTAATTTCATTTTCTCTTTGAGTTCAATGATGATGTGATTCTTTTGTTGGATTTTTGAGTCAAGTTCTTGATTTAAACGAACAGTGACATTCCTATTTTGACAAACTTCATCAATGTCCTTTTCATATTCAAAAATTTGACGTTTAGAGCAACATTTTCATTTTCATGAATCTGGATTTTGGAAGCGTGACTGTTGTGAAAGGACATTGTTTCGTTTTGACTTTGCAACTTTAATTCAAAATCTAGACTTTGAGTCTGACACCATTGCAACTTTTGATTGAGTTGAAAAATCTCTTTTGAAAGTTTGTTTTGCACATCATCATTGAGTTTAACAATTCTCTCATTTTCTCTTTTTAACTTCAGAATTTCATGTCTCAATTTTTCAGTATCAGCAGAGTGATTATCAACAATCATAGCATTGCAAGACACATAAATGGATTTCATGAACACAGAGATAATATCATAACATAGAACATCTTCCAAGAGTCGGTCTACTTCTTTTTGTAAAACTTTGTTTCGACGTTTTTGGTTTAAGACCGCATTTTCAGTTGCATTGAAAGTGTTCATCATGGATGTTACCTCTGATTGAAGTTCCTGTTCCAGTGTGTAGCACAAAGACGCAAGTGTTGAACATATGGTAAAAATTATTTTTGAAAGATTTCTCTCTTTTCTTTTTCATAGGGAGAAAGAATAGTAGAAACTGTGATCTCAGAATTACATTCAATTGCTTGTTCCAAAAAATTTATGTCTTCCTTAAACGTATTAAAATATCTAAGTACAAGACATTGTTTTGGTAATGGTGCAATTACACCCGAATTTGGTAAAGGACCATTTACTTGTGCCACTGGTTTAACAGGACCAACCTCAGAAGAAGAATCATTAATTTGCATTACAAACCATGATTGTTCTGTTTTATCTTGTTGAGGAACGAAGGTGTTGGTAATATGAGGTATTCTTGAATAATCAAATGGTTTGTTAAACTTAACATTGCTCATTTTAGATCGACTCTCTTCTTCCTCACAATTATGTACAACAACACGCATAATAGAGTCATCAAAAAGATGTTCTGCACTATACAACTTCGGATTTTCCTTGAGTGCTTTGTGTAGAAAACGTGGTTTGTCATCCCCAATAGCAAAGCCATATCATTGGGGATTTTGATTTAGAGTAAACTTCTGAATTGTTGTTACCGACTCACCAGTTTTATAAACAACCTTTTGAAACTCTTTTAATTTACATTTCAACTTTACGATTTCCTCAAGATAGGAATCAATCCATTTCCTAGATACTTGTTTATGTTCATAAAAACTAGTTTGACAAGTTGACAACTCTGTTTTTGTTTTTGAAAGTTCAGAATTTAGGTGTTCAACCTGTTGTTTGAAATCTAATTTTTCTTGTTCCATTTGAGAAATCAAGTTATTTTTGGAAACAGTTAATTCTCGTATCTGATGTTCTAACTCTTGTTCTTTAACATAAGATTTTTGGAATGCAACTTCAAAACTTTTTTCGCGTTTTTCTTTTGTTTCATAATTTGTGAGTTGTATTTTATAGCACTCAAGATCCTTAGTCATTAATGCAACTTTAGCTTTTAAGTTTCTATTGATCTCATTGCATTTATCAATCTGGGATTTTTGTGAGTCCAACTGGGTTTGGGTGGTCAATAGCAAGGTCATGAGTTCTGGATCTGGACCAAGCGAAAGATCATTTTGTTCAAATTGATCATTGTTATCATCATCAATTGGATCATCAAATGTAACCACTGTGTTCATTTGTTCATCTTCTTGAGGAGATAATGATGAAGCATTTTGAACAACTTGCTCCTCGGTTGATGCAGATGCAGATGGTGATACTATTTCATGTATTAGACATGTTAAATCAAGTACCTGAGACAGACCATCAGTATCATATACTGGGTCTGTTTCACTCATGTGCAATTCTTGCATGTTGGCCATCAACATCACGGCTGCATTAGCTTCCAAGTCTTCCATATCATCATCAGAGTATGCATTAGCCATGAAGTTGTTCTCCTTTTCAGTAAGAGTGCCCCCCCGATTCATCCTTAAGAGCAAGAAGTAGTGCTTGCTTGTGATACTCACTGCCTCTTGTTCTTGGTTTGGGGCATGCACTAGCCAAATGACCCTTCCCATTGCAATTGTTATATCTAACCATTGTATTTCCAATCCCTTGATTCCCGGTTTCAACAATCTCAGCCCTTCTCTGTGGAGTACCAGCATTGTTCCGACTGCCACCTGCTGCATTAAACCTTTGCCTAGTTCCTGAGTTTCCATAAGCTTGATTATGAATCTCAACTCTTCCATCTTGGAAAACAGCTTGATTTCGAGTATTGGATGAAGTACGAAGATGGTTGTTGGATTTGTTAGAGAACTTGCTGAATGCTTGAGCAATTAATGCAAATCCTTCATTCAATGAATTGAAAGCATCATCTTCATCGCTGTTGGCATTGGAGTAAAGCATAGTATCCGTGTTGTCATAAGGAACAAGTTGATTGTCAGTTGATTGCGGTGTTGATTCATATGGAATGAGTTGATTCGATGAGATTTGTTGAGGATAAGCAGAGTGATTTTGTTGTTGGACAAAAGCCTGGTTTGATTGTGGAGAAAAATGAGATTGAGCTATCAGTGCCAATGAGTTTGGAGTTGTTGACGGTGTATAAGTACCACGTAAAGCTCGATCTTTATCCACTTCTGACTGATGGTGTTTCAAATAATCATACAACAACCCATAAGATGCGTTGTGTAGATTTTTTGCTTGCCGAACAAAGGTGACATATTTCTGCCAGTCTGGACCAAGACAACTGAGGAACTTTGTGTTGACTGCAATCCTGGGTAGAATAATGTTGTGTCTGTCCAAGTCATTTATGATGTTGGTGAACCTATGGTAATATGACTCTAGTGATTCTCCTGCTTCAATCATGAACATTGTGTATTCAAGATAGAGTTTTGATTCCATATCTTCTTGGTTTAATTCAGTGCCTTCCATGAGAAGATGAATGTGTTCCCACATGTCCTTGGCAGTTTTCTGAGCATCAATACTTCTGAAGATTGGATTAGGAATTCCCTGAAGAATGTAAGACATTGCAAGTTTATTGGCTTCCCGGTGAAGTATTTGTTCTGCTGTAAGCTGAGCATCAGGAATAGGGGTCACAGTTGCTTCTCTTGGAGGAATAGCATTTGGATCTCCAGGAACCGTTGTAGTTGGCACTTGAAATGATCCTTCAATAATAGCCTGTTTCATGTATTTGCCATGCGGTTTCTTGAGTTCAATGAACCGTAAGAATCGACTTACCCATTGCACATAGTTACCCGGAGTGAGCATAGGGGGTGTGTCTAATGATCCATCCTCATGTTTTGATTGTTGACTACTTATGGCTTCACACATCTGATCAAACTAGTGTGGTTGTTTTACTGGAAGTGGGTAGGACTGCATTGGTTGTTGGTGATATGGTTGTTATTGAGGGATTTTTGTTGTGGGAAAAATTGATGTTGTTGCATAAAGAGTTGTTGTTGTGGATACTGTGGTTGTTGAGGATACAGTTGTTGCTAACGATACTGCTATTGTTGATTATAGAAGTAATTGTAGTTCGGTGGTTGAGACATTCTGAAGAAGTAACTTATGGATGATGGATCTTTTAATATAAAGAAGGTTATTGTTTTAGTTTAGATCTCTAAGTAGAAGATGTGAAGAAAAAATCCTTAGTTGAAGAATTAAGTCCTTACTCGAAGAATTAGGTCTTACTCGAAGCTTCCTTACTCGAAAGATGGTTACTCGAATAATTTAATTCCTTACTCGAAGACTAAAGTGTGAAGAGGTATATGTTCCCTTACTTGAAGAAATTAAATCCTTATAAGTTCTGATTTCCTAACTCGGAAAGTATAAACAAAACTTTGTTACTCGAAGAAGTTGCTTGCTCGAAGAAATCTTACTCAAAGAACTTGCTTGCTCGAAAAATCCTTGCTCGAAGAATGAGATTTCACCAAGTATATAATCCCTTAGTAGAAGGATTATAAATGAAGAAGTTTTGATTTCCTAACTCGGAAAGTATTAATAGAACTTAAGAGTAATCTTCTAACTCGAAGAATGTTGCTCGAAGAATCTTCTTACTCGAAGACTTACTCGAAGAAGTCTTCTAACTCGAAGACTTGTTCGAAGGATCAAGGCTTACTTGAAGGCTAAGTTGAAGATTTACTTCTTACTCGAAGATCTTCAACTTCCTTACTTGAAGAACTGAAGCTTACTCGAAGGACTAAGTTGAAGGATCTCTTCTAACTCGAAGACCTTCAACTCTTACTCGAAGAACACCTTCTAACTCGAAGGACAGTACATGTAAATCTTCAAATTTTATACTAAATCTAATCTAAAACAACTTAATCTACCCCTTGGCGATTGATACCACTTGTTAGGTCACAAATCTATCACACAAGCTACGTAGATCTAGAGAGAGAAAGTTAGAGAGAGAAAGAATAGAAGGAACATGTGTAAGAATAATGAAATGTATTATGACATGAACCAACACCCTCTCCCATCAAGGGAGGGGGTATTTATACTTATTACATGACATGGGGTGTTGCCCTAATAGTTGAATAAATAAAAGGCTACGGCCCATGGGCCTTCTACATAGGCCAAACCTTAATAACTAATATAAAGGCCTAAATAATAAAGCAACCTATTACATAAACTATGACTGATACTTGATAATATGAAATGTGTTCCCAACAAGGACAAAACGAAAAACCGGATGGCTCTGGGTCTGACGCGCTGGGTGACGCGCCGGAGCGCCACCAGCGCGCCAGGAGTCTGAACAAAAGTGGTGTTTCATCTAATGTTTTTATTAAACCAATTGTTCCTCAAACTCCTTTTGCAAATACTCGAGGTACTCAAACACCCATTACAAGAAGTGAAACCCCAAAACAATTTTACAACCCGGTTTCATGTAATGGACTTGGATACACACAAGCTCGAGTCGGCCATAGACCTATCTTACTTACACCAAATATGAAACCTTCACATAACCAAATAAATTTCTTTCAAAACAATCAATCATCGTCAAAAAGAAATTTTTACAACAACCAAAGGTCTTTATATCGTCAATATAACTCATACCAAATGAGAGAAAACTCCTACCCAAACCAAAGATTTTTTAGACCACACAACCATCAAAACTTTGGACCAAGATTTCAAAACCAAAGCAACTCTTCAAACAACCCTTGGTCTATGTTTTCAAGCTATGCTCTTGAGACACTAAATGTCTTGCTTCATGACCCAAGGATATTCAACTTAGGAGTGTTTTATGCTAACAACAATGGACCCAACAACCATTGGGGACCAAGTTTTCGAGTTATATGTTTGTTAGGTATAAGCTTGAATCGGTCTATTAGATAATCGAAAGGGTTTCTTTAAGCACATAATCGGTAGTAGAAGATTGTTTACTTCATACAAGGGGTATGATGGTGTACATTAGTAACCTTTGAGGAAAGGTCATCGGTAGACAAAGCATCAATGGTGGATTTTTATCTCGTGGTCGTGAAACAAAAATCATCCATTAAAATCGAGCTAAGTTTTCCTTTATGCTTATGAATCTTTAAGTGCTTTATATGTTAGTTGTCAAAAATGCTATGTGAACTTGTTTGATGCTAGGTAGCTTATTTTTGTCATAACTTGAAATTTAGGAGAACTTAGAAAATTAAAGGCGATTATCATAAAGTGAGATTAAACTTGCATGCTATGTGTTTAGGTATTATATTTATGTGCTTACAATTTTCATAACTTGAATACATGCTCATCTTAAGTGACATACTTAATTGATCAAAAACATGTCTAGGAAATTAAGTGCTATAGTTAACCCATGAGATCTCATATCATATATTGGGTTAAATAAATATGCGTAGACATGAATACTATTGAATGTTGTCCACACATGATTGTTTATCGAAAAAATTAAATAGTAGATTAACTCAATTTAAACAATCCTTCTAGATGAATATGCATAAAATTTACATGTAGAGTGTGTGTGAATTTGATTGATATGCATACATGAACATATTTGCTAGATTAAGTAATCATAGGTTCCACATTCATATATAACTTCATGTGTAGTTTGCTTACTTGCTTAATATGTATATGTTAGCAATTAAGGGGAAATCTCTAAAACATATACAAATAGATAGAATCAATGATTATGTTGCTAATAAAATGTGTGTGATGACTATGAGTTTAATTGTCAAAATGATAACATGAAATTTGCTCACATGTCTACTTGTCATGATTAATTTCTTTTTGAGTTTGATATTACGTGATTATGTGCTTACATGTTATAATGATTAGATGGTGTTACTGAATATATGTTTGCATGTGGTGTATGTTTTAATGGTATTAGCTTATATGTCTACTTGTCATGATGATTAATTATTTGTGTTCAATTTGTTTGCATAATTAATTGGTTTCATGAGCAAGATAGTATGTCTTAAATTGAAAATGCTTGGACATTATGCTTACTTGTCATTGTGATAAAAATGTGTTTGCATGAATAATTTGGTTTGATGCTAGTTGTTTATATGCTCATTTGCCATGATGATAATTGATCGTATACATGTTATAACAACCTGCAATTTTTCCATGGTCCTTACCCAAAATAATTTACTTTTCAAAGTTTACGCATTGTTTTATAGTTAATTTTAAGTCAAACTACACGAAATGTGAAAATAGCACATAACGCGTACCGGCACAACTGTACTTTTAATATACGTTTCGTTTAAGGAAGTTATACCCATTATTTGTATCGAGTCTGGATTGTTAATTTCGTTCTTAATTTTATGAGGTTGATTTATATCGAGTCCTTATAGGCCTAGAATGTAGCACGTCGCGGCTTGGCACAATAGTTAGTCTATAGTGTGGATCTAATTAATTGTGACATCTCGAGACGTAAATATGCGTATTTATAATCAATTTGATTGGAAAAATTGTTTTAAGATCAGTGGAAAACACTAGAAATACTCGGAAAAATATTTCGGTACACAAATTTATCTCGAATACGTTTTATAAGAAAAATAGCCGAATGCCACTTCCCACCTTTGCCTTAAGTTACAGTTTTAGTTCCTGAGGGACAATAGGAATTCACACATGGTCATATGGCTATATAAGCAAATCTTATACCCACTTTAGGGTTATTTCACCCATATCTCACACACAATCCTTCCCCTTTTCTCTCTCTTCTCTCCAGCCACATTTTCTGGCCACCACCGAGCAACACCACCACCCCTTCTCTTATCACACCGCCACCACCACCCTTCACCCCGTGAACTCCTCACCCTATTTTGCTATAACACGCGCCTGAGAACCTCCCCTTCACCACCACTACGCACCACCCATCATCTTTTCCAACCAAGATTAATATAGATCCGAGAGTTTGAAGGTAGGTTACACCGTTTCACCCGTGGTTGTGACTCGGTGTGAGTCAACTCGTGTGTAACGAGTTGATTTTTATAAGTTTTGATTCAGTTTGGGTAGTAAAACAAAATGGGCTTAATGTTTTCAACAACTAAAAATGTACATAAACGTTTGGTATCATTCTTGTGTTTGTGGTGTCGACTGTTGGTCATGTCGTGAGGTCTAATGAGCACGTTTTGAGGTCAAGTCGAGTCATGGATCGCGTATGTCATTGTTGTTATTGTATTGTGATTTGTTTGTTTCGGATTTAGGGTTTTGTGAAACCCTCAATGCAGCTGAGTTATAGGTCGGGATTCGGACTTGGATAACTGGATTTGGCTTATTGTGTTATAATTTGATTAATGTTATGGTTGTTATGGTTTGTTGCTGAGAAAGACCAAAAGGTCTGTGTAGTTGTTGTTGGTACCGAGAGTTGGAACCGAGACCAATAGGGTCTCGGCCTAGAATGACACATGTTTTTGTTGTCGTTGCGTTGGATTTGGTAGGAGATAATTAGATAACGAGTCGTAGGTTTAGGGCCGTTTGATATTGATTCGTTATTATTGAACTTGGAATTATTGTTGTGAGCTTATGATATACTTGTGATGATTATGAGCCAAGTCGAGTGTCACCGAGAATTTTTAGTCTCGGCATGGCCTCGACAAGCCGAAACAATGATATCAGACTTTATGTTCGACTTGTGAATATTGTGGTTGACTATTAACCCGAGAGTTAATGAAACTCGGACTCGTTACTTGAAACGGATGATAACTCGAAAAATATTTGTTTGGAAATGTATATATAACTAGAAATGGAAAATAAATAATAACGGCTAAATATGGGAAATATTAATTAACAAAAACTCATTGTTAGTTAATATTTAACGGAAGTTTTTATTTAAAAACGATACGTTATAAATGAAAAGTTTAAATAAATGAGAGTTATTAAATGTTTCAAGGGCACGGAAATCGAGAAATCTCATTTAGGGAAGTATTAATGATTATGTGGAATCAATGTTGAGTTACGGATCGGTTGACATTAATATACCCGACCCACATGGTTATCGGACTTATTGGGTTAATTAGGTCAATAAAGGCTCGATAAGTATGTTGGAGGAATTTATTAGTGTGCGACCCATCCTTATGAATTACCATTATGGTAATTAGTTATTGAATTAGTAAGCAAGTCGAAGGAATTATTAGGCTTACCAGGTGACGAATTTGAGGAGGAATCGATAATCCATCCGGATACTTTATTAAGCTTTACAATTTGATCACTTGACCTTGTTTTGATGAGTAGTTAGTAGTAGAATAAACTTGGGAATTTGCAACAACTCGGTGGGTTCGTTATTGTCGGTCTTGGTAAGTCATTTACGTTTTGGTCGTTTGTTCTGCGTGTGTTCACTTGAGTCAATGTTGTGTCACCACTGCACACACGATGATACCAAACACTAATAAATGGTTTTAACAAGGATATTTTGGAAAGGAAAGTGGAAATATACTTGGGAATAGTTAGCTTTTGGGAACCGTTATACTTTTGGATATACGTTAAGATAAGCTTATTATTATTAGGTTGTGCCGAGTCCGTCGCGTTGTGATACTAGTTGTTGTTGTTCCGTGACATTCTAGTTGCCGTTGTGCTATACTACACTTGATCTTTGTGTTGTGCATTGCTTGACTAAGGTGAGTTCTCGTAGCCCCACTTTTTAATATGTTTTACCTTGGGGTGGAAATGGTACTCTATGATTTCAAAATGTTTTTCATGTTGTGATTATACTGTTTTCATGATTTTGGACATTATGTGTGTTGATACGATTATGTGCTACTAAATGTTTTGCCTGTGTGTACATGAATTCGCAACTGTTAACTATTTTAAGAGCCGAATCATTTTGATAGATCTATCGGGGTAGCTCCCCACAGTGTATGTTTATGTGTGCAACGATCATGGCAGGTTCAGTTGGCGCGCCACTATTTTGTTTTGACTTGTGCTTATAATTGGTTATCATGCTCACTTTTGTCCTACACTATGCTATCACAGCGCAACGGTTTTACTTTTAAACCTACGAGCTCACCAACATTTTTTTGACGTTTTCTAGTACCATTTTCAGGTGTTATTGGAGTTGCTTAGAAGGTTGAGCATTGACTGGCTTAGCAAGAGTTAAGACAAGACCCTCCTGGTGTATATCCCGTGGAGTTGCATTTTGACATTTCCATAAGTGATGTTGTTTAACTTTGAGACTTATGTTTACATTGGATCTTTGTAATTATCTCGGTTGTGGGAATTTGCGACTATTAGCTTTTTTATGTTATGCATGTAGTATTTCTCTATTTAGACACCTTGTGTTCTTGACTATGAAAGTCATACCCAGTAAATGCCATTCCGCTGCGCCATTTTTGGGGTGTGACACATGTTGATATGTTTACGTGTCATAACGGTTAATTGATAATAGGCCAAATCCTACATGATCATCTGCTCAGTGATTAAATGAAAATATGAAAAATGTGTTTGCATGAGAATATGTTTTGATGCTATTTGCTTATATGCCCACTTGCCATGATGCTAGTTGATCTCATGCATATGTTATTTGCTTATATGCCCACTTACCATGATGCTAGTTGATTTAATGCATATTGCTAACATGCTAATCGTTTGCATGTTTGTTAAAGATAATGCTCGCTTGATCTATACCAAACTCTTAAAGCTTGGCTAAATTATGTGCTAAGGAATTATGTGAAAGTATTGTATGGGTTAAGACTAATTTGATTCCTAAGAAGTAGGAAATTTTGTAGTTTTTTAAGTCACCTTTACATCATATAGGTATTTTCTTTGCAGGGTTGAATTAATCTAGGGGAGGGTAATACACGGTGTTATTCACTCACTTAGGAATCCCCTTATGCCATGACTTATTACTAGATAGTAACATGTGTTTAGGTCATTCATATAATTGGCATTATTAAGGTATTGAGTTTGATTGCCTTGCGTATATACTTGTTATATCTTATTATGTTTTGGATAGGATTGCATTAGAGTTGCATTATCATGTTTTGGATAGGATTGCATTAGAGTTGCATTATCATGTTTTGGATAGGATTGCATTAGAATTTCATTGTTGTTAGCATAAAACACTCCCAAGTTGAACATCCTTATCATGTTTTGGAAAGGATTGCATGTTTTGGATAGGATTGCATTAGAATTGCATTATCATGTTTTGGATAGAATTGCATTAGAAAATTGCATTAGAATTGCATTGTTGTTAGCATAAAACACTCCCAAGTTGAACATCCTTGGAACAAGGGCGAGCAAGGATTTAGGGAGAACTATGATCTAGGGGAAGCAATGTTCAAGGGGGAGCATACTTGGGTGAATCAATAAGATCAATCATATCCCACATGCCCAAGTTCGAAACCTGGCTTGATATGGAATCCCATCTTTTTTATTCGACAAAAGGGGGAGAAAGAAAGCAAAGAGCATAAGCTCGGGTGAAGACCAATTGAAGATAAAGATCAAGGCTTCACCAAATTACAAGGCAAGGTCAAGACGCAAGCTACACCAAATGCGTTCTTAATCTTCACTACGTTTTGTAATTTTATTTGCTTTCGGAATTTATTTGTCATTATAGGTGGCAATTTGTGCCCAAAATGAAAAAAATGGGCTAATTTTGGCTACTTTGTAAAAGATTTGGGCACATTTAGCTCCCTCCTTTTTTTGAAATGGGCATATTTAGCCCATTGAAAAGTTAAATGGGCACAACGGGCACATATTTTCTCTCAATTAGAGAACATTATAATCGTTTTTGAAGAAAAACTTATATACATAATATATTTAATTTTTTAAATATAAATGGGGTATTACGTTTAAGGAATTTATTTCGTCATTTTCGGTCTTCTATAAAGCGATTTGTATAACATGTGCCCTTTTAGCCCGTGCCCTTTTAGCCCGTGCCCTTTAAGCCCGTGCCCGTTTAAGCCCGTGCCCGTTCTAGCCCATGCCAGCGCCCGCCCGGCCCGCCCGTTTTGCCACCTCTATTTGTAATCATCAAAAAAGGGGAGATTGTTGGGGCAACATTGATTAGGTCTCCTTATGTTTTACTGATGACAAATAAAACTTCGCAACACATAAAATCACAAACGTTAGCCAAAAACCAAACGACCCAATAACTGGGTCTGGCGCGCTGCTGGCACTCCGACGCGCAGGCAGCGCGCCAGGCTTCTGTTTTGGTCGTGACGGATTTTAAAAGTTGACTTTCCCCTTACCCGAAAAATGTGGATCTTTCATTACAGGTATGAATATGATAAGTGCTTCATTAGCAACACTCGCAACGGGTTTTAGACTTAGAAGGATTTAAAATCACGACCTCTCGTTTTTGACAAAACGCCAACTCAAACGTTTTATCAAACGCCTCTAGCCAAGGCTTTTCTAAACCTAGGAGACTCACACCTTTCACGTAACATCAAATGAAAGTATTCATATGACCATAATCCGTGTCTATGTCTTCTCTAATCACATGACGGGTTTATTCCCTTATTGGTCAAACAAAGTCAAAGGTCTCTTTGCATAAACGCATCATTTCCCGTTATGGGAGATGCTTTACTTATGATGCAAAGCACTGCATCAAGATGATTATTGATTACGTCAAGTGTTGGTTAATCACGGATTATGATTTTGTGAGTACTTAATGTTGTGTTATTTGAAAGATTGATTATTCTTTGTACTTTCCCGAACACATTCCATAATCATCATTGTCAAACTCTTTTCTATCTTAATGACAATATGATTATCTTATAATCAATCCTTTGATTATCACTTTCATCAAAATAAACTTAAAACCATTTCAAATCCTCCAAACCTTATCCTCACAAAAGTCAACTCACACATCCAACATTCCCTTAAATATTCCCTTACACATTGTACCTTCATGTACTTTATGTCTCTCACATTCCCACACAATATCTTCCAAACATTCTCTTTACTACATTACAATCCAACCACTAATATTTCACCACATCATCATCTTTTTCATCCTCACCATTCATTCAAAACCATATAAGCCTTCTCCACAAACCACCTTCCTTCTTCCTTCTCCAACATTCAAATTTCAAATTTGAATTCCATCCTTAGGCTCCCCATCACATCACCATCTTATCTTTATAACCCATTTCAACACATGTGTTCATTTGAATTCCAAAATACACACACACACACATACACACTCAAAGCCTTCTCTCTTCCTCACTCTCAAATTCAAATTACACACACTTCCTCTCACATGCTTTCCTTCCCTCACACACTTGCCAACTCACTCCCAAACATTCAAATTTGAATCCAAGCCTTAGGCTCCCAATAACATCACATTCCAATCAATACAACTCACCTCCCTCACATACAACCTTATCTCTTCTCTTCTCTCACACCTCAAATTCAAATTTGAATTTCAAATCAAGGCTCCTCCCCATCACATCAAGCCAACTCACTCCAATTCATCTCAACCCTTCATCTCACCCTCCTCTCCAAGAATAGCATATTCCTTATTCCCTTAGCATATTCCTTTTCCTCCTAACCATGCCAACTCACCTATCCTAACCATGATTAGATTTTAACCTTATCCAACATTTGAATTTAAATTTCAAATGCACTCTCTCTTCCCTCCTATCCATATGGAATATTATTGGCATATTCTTTCTATCTTAACCATGCCAATTCACCTAACCTAACCATGGTTTCCTTCTAACCTAACCTCACTCTCTCACTTCCCTTTAACACAACATTTGAATTTCAAATTCAAATCTTCCCTCACTCACTCATCTCAACATCTAAACTTCTTTTCCAAGCAAAGGAATATTCCATGACATATTCTTTCTCTCTTATCTATGCCATGTGAGGAATACCTAAACTACCCCTATCCAATTATCCCTTCTATCTTTCTCTCTTTGATAAATGGTTTTCACTTAAACACTTCATAAAAATGATTTTTCATCAAATGGCTATTTGAGTTGGTTGACCTTGAGGATGAATAATGTTAAGGTCAAAGTGTGAAGTACAATTGGGGGTTTAGCAAGGTCGGGTAGCTTAAAGCCAAAACCAGAAGAAAAATTGTTACAGAATCCTGGCGAGTCGCTGGTGCTCCGACACGCCAGCAGCGCATCGGGCTCGGTAAATTTTTTCATCATTTGGGTGTTGGCCTATAAATACCCCACGTTGGCTCTTGTATTCCTCACCCCTTGCAAAACATTCTTTCTCTCTAATTTTTTTTCTCTCTACCCTCTAAGTCTACTACACATCTTGTGTTCTTAATCTTTCTCTTTTATCATCTTTGAAAGAACATGTTAATACAAATATCATCCTAAAAATGTTATTTATATTTTACGATCTTTACTTAGTTTTGTTAATGACAATTACAAAGTATATCCTTTAGCAAATTATAAATGCTAGCTAAAGTCTCTTTAAAACACATTTTACATTTCACAAGTTTACTTAGAATTACATTTTACACATCTACTAGTTTATTTCCTTAAAAGGAAACTTTATCTTTAAAATGATACAATGACATCATGGCATGCATCATACATAATATCTTGGCTAGATCTTCAAGCAAGATAGTTGACTTTGGAAGATCTTGATATGACATGACAAAGGTGTGGAGGATACAGCTGGATTTGGAAAGATTTCCAAAACTATTAGCTGTCATATTGCTGTCAAGTCGGCGGATCCAATCGACATAAAGGACGGATCCCTTTTATGGGATCTGCCGGATCCGCCGGCTGTTCATCAGCCTACCTATAAATAGCAAGCTGAACATTTGGACACACCATCACTCATAGAGCCTAACATTCATACTCATTCATTTACATATCATCTAACATTTATCATTCATTCATTTCATTGATCTTTCCTTTTGTAGCAAGGGAGATTAAGCATCAAGGTTCAACACAGACGTGTAAACCTTTAGCATATTTACTGTGTGATATAGTTGTAGTTCACACATCATTACTTGTATCATTTATCTCAGTGAGTGTGGTTAGTGTTTTAGTCCTCAAAACACAAAGAGTGTAGGGAGTGGTTGTACCCTTGTGAAAGAACCAAACGGGAGTGGTTGTACCCTTGTAAAGAACTCAACATCTAGCTTAGTGTCGGTAATTGTATAGGCGATGTAAGGTTGGTTCTACATTGTAATAGAACCCGGTGTTTAGCTTAGTACCGGAAAAGGAAGTAAGCGACGTGTAAAGGTTTTCTCCACCTAGAAGAAAGTTTGTTTCTTAGTGAAGGATAACTCTCGAGTTAGAGGCTCGAGGAGTGGAGTAGGGCAAGGAAGAGAGTCCTTGTAGCCGAACCACTATAAACATCCGTGTTGTGTGGTTTGATCTTTCCTCTCTTTACTTCTCATATATATATATTGTGTGAATATTTTTTTGTGCTTGTTTCCTTTGAAATAACATAAAGTAACAAAGTGAATTAATTTTAAAACGGTAAAACTATTCAACCCCCCTTCTAGTTTTCCACAATTGGCATCAAGAGCTACGTTACTTAATATTTTTAAAATATATTGTATTTTAAAACTTAAAACGATCCATGGATTTTGAAAACTTTAAAGAAGGGCAATCTATGCAAAGACCACCTCTATTCGAACCTAATTGTTGGTCCATGAATTGTATGTGGATCACTAAGTAGTCTTGAATACCTAGTAGATGGCTAGGATAAATCCGAACCAATCTAAGTGAGAAACCCTAGGTGATTGTTGTTGTTAATGCGGAATCTTAACAAGAACAATGAAGAACACACACAGAGATATCACTAACTTCGTATATTGATTATAATCACAATTGTGAACTCGTACAACTCACACACCACTAAAAATCTTTAGGGATCCTTTTATAACACAAGGAAACCCTAACACTAACCTACTCAGAAGATATTCACAAATCTTCTATAAAGATACTTACACGTTTTGTATCTTTTCCTAACTTATCTCTAACAGACTTTCCTAACTTCACGACCAGACTTAACATTATAAGTCAACCAGACTTAAACATATTACCAGACTTAACTTTGTATTACCAGACCTAATTACAAAGACAGACCTAACTCTGATATACTACCAGACCTAAGTTGTCTTCTCTTGATTCGTATCATAATTCCCAACAATCCTCCCCTAACTTGATCTTCATGCTCCATGAACTTCAAGTTCTTCTGATTAAGCCTTCTGAGGATTGAATCTTGAACACTTTAAACTGTATTTAGGTCTTGATCCCTTCTAGCAGCTTGAATCTTGATAAGCTCTTCTGATATGGTCTTTGCAGCAACATTGACTATATGTACATCAAATTCATTTAAGTTCCAAACTATTCTCATCACTTCCAAATGTGTTACCATCTGTGAGAGGTGAATCATTGAAAATGTAATGGATTTGAAATCTCTTTACCAATAGCCATTACCACTGGAGTAGTCAATGTTTTGGTGTGTAAGACCATGGTACATTAATAACCATATGATTTTTAGCAAATCATCAGCTTATCAACGGATTTGTTAAGTCTTTACCAAAAGCCGTTTGCTTATGGACTAGTCAAATCTTTGATGGAAAAGCATCTCATCATGGTGAATTGATTACCATTTATGGTTTTCCACATCCTTTACCACAAGCCATAACCTTGTGGGCTAGCCAACTCTTCACTTATCTTAGATATGGTGAGTTGAATACCATACAATTTTTGGCAAATTGTCAGCCATAAACGGATTTGAGCAATCTTTACCTGTTAGCCGTTTGCTCAGGATTAGCCAGTCCTTGTGTTGATGAGACAAGGTGGACTGATAACCTTTTGATGTGTGGTGCGTGGTTTTGCGACCTTACAATAGGTTTTACCTCTCGAGGGATCTCAAGAGGCTTACAACCCCACCAGGCAGTGTACCTGACCGATGTAGTATAGTGTAGTGGTAAGTACGGGGGATTGATCGTTCTCCACAGGGAATAGTGTTCGTTAGGTATGAAAGATTACTCTAATAGGTCTAAGGGTGAGAGAAGATTCTTTTTATGTTTTTATAATTTTATGAAAGCAAGTAAAATCTCGGGTTTGAAAGAGTGGGCGGAATTAGTTGCTAGTCAACTAACCCAAATTACTACGAATGCAAATAAAATAAAATAACAGAAAATGAAAATGTTGGTGAAAACTTATGTGGAGGGAAATGTGTTTACTTAGATTTCCTTACTCCCTAACTATCTTTTACCGGTTGATTAGTGTGTATTAGTCGCGTGGATGACGGGTGTATTCCTTAATACCATTCGTGGGTGGCGTACGTACTTCCCCAACTCTACAAGCTCCTACTTCACTCCTATGTCGAGCCGGCTAGGAAGCTCCTAACATGGGATCACTAGAATTCGCTTGTGCATTAAATACAACCATAAAAACCTTTAGTACGCATTGGTTCATGTTTCTTAAGACGTTCAAGCAAGTTACCGAATAGGAAGTTAGCCAGTTTTCTTAAGCCTAACATAGATAAACAATCATCCAATACAACTAACAACACACTAATAACCAATAATCAATAGCTAGGTTTCATTAGATCTAAGCAAACACAAGATAAATCTAGCCTAACATGTTAAACAAAAGACAAGAACAAGATAAAATCAAACAACACATAGACATATTGAATGATTAATTGATAACTTATCTTCAATGTAACATGGAAGATCTCAAGGAAAAAAAGCCTTGAAAGAGCTGCCAAATTCGTCCTAGGGTTTTAACACACAAAGTTCCCCAATAAGTTCCACACTAATGACAAAAAATTAGAAAACTATATATAGACTTTTGGATCTGACGGCGTCACGTTATGGAGTGTGACGCCGTCACCTCGCCGCTTTTAGGGTTCTCGGATGACCTTCTTGACGCCGTCCCTCTTTAGCTCTCCAAAATCCATTCTGGCTTATCAAGGCTTGACGCCGTCAGACCTTGAACGTGACGCCGTCCCTCTTTGAATTATAACGTGACGACCTTGATCAAATTAAAGAGTGACGCCGTCAGAATTTCCATGCAATTTCTCTGGCTTATCATGAGTAAATTTCACATCCACCACTTTTGCCAAGCCATGACGCCGTCCAGGGTTAATCCTGACGCCGTCAAAGGTAACTTCCAGCATGATTTTGAGACTTTGTCGTTTTCTTCACTTTTATGCTCCAAAAACGTCCAAAATGCTTCATTTTCCAGATTTCTCCTCAAAAGTACCTAAAATGACAAAAGGAACGATTTAGGGCAATATTTGATCAAATAAATACGATTTAGGGCTTAAATGACCCCTTAAAAGCGGTACACTTTTCGCTTCATCAAATACCCTTACACTTGAGATTTGCTTGTCCTCAAGCAAATGCGCTTTTATTCTAATCAAAATACAAGTTAGGGGTCATTTAATGCTAACATAAAAGTAATTACAACAAATATTCGTTCCACTTTAATCATAATACGCACGGAGATTACAAACTAGCACCTCACAAGTAGTGTTTAGATACTCACATCTCTCAAGTGTCATCAAAATAAATCTCATAAATGAAAACGGATAATATCTCTCACTACCTGTCATAGCAAATAGATTACCATATACTTGGGAAAGGATCAAAAACCTCCTCCACTAGGCGTAAGCACCTAAGATAAACTATCAAAGAGGGCTTTTAAATGGGTTATAATGTTAGGTGTAGGGAAAAGGAAAACACGGTTTTGTTGGATAAAGGATATTTTACTGGTGGCGAGTTAAAGATCTTGATCAATTACATGTACTATACAATGTTGCTAAGCCAAGACTCGACTCAATCTTAAGCTAATGAAAGAAAATAACAAAAACATAAAATAAACATAAAATAAAACGGGATGGTAGTCCGTATGTTTTTTTCTACTTTTCTTTTTCTCATTTTTTTTTTATTTTTCTTGATTTTTTCGATTTTTTTTTTTTTTTTTTTTTTTTTTTTTTTTTTTTGCATACACTTTTGCCCTACCATCCAAAATAATACATCATAGGGGCATTGCATTCCCCTTACACTTGAACTTTTACATAACTTTACAAATAACTATTCTAATGACTCGAATTAAGATAATCAAAACACTTGGAGTACTTTTAAAATATTTAGCACATATGGGGGTAATAAATGATGATCTTCCCCATTACTCCATTACACTAGTACTTTACCCATGAGTCCCAATCGTCCCAAAACAATATGTACAAGGATATGACTCGACTTAGCAACCATGTAATCAACTAGATAATTAAGTTGGGTTTAAACAAATGTTGTCACAATAATGCACTAAAAATGAGTGCATACAAGGTAGGCTAAGGCGATTTGGGTGTACATTTTAGTGGGGTGTAACAAATTCTTCCTTTAAGTAAAATGCTTAAAGGTCGAAACGAAAAGATAGGCTCTGAGGGGTGTACTAGGGGTATCGTGTACTAAAAATGAGTACAACGCAAAGGGTGTGGGAGAATTACTTGACCAATGTAGCCAATGTAACTATAACAAAAACACAGGTGTAAAACGATGGGTTAATCCTAATGCCTCTTATCATGTAGTAAATCTAACTACACGAATGTAGTCTCACTTGTGGCCTTGGAATGGTCCTAACGCAAGTTCTAGAATCTAAGTGTTACCGGTACACACATCATAGCATAAATGCTTTTCCTACCAATTCTAGGGGCGAACCTCACATATTTGGGGGTGGAAAATTTTTTTAGTGGTACGGTTTTTGTGCTAGTCATATAACTTCTATCCATGAGACGCTCATTAAGATCAAAGTTTCACTCCTATATGTTGTAAAAAATTTTAAATTTGGCACTAAAATTACCCTAACAGGTATTTATCTCAGTTTTATTACACATCCACTATTAAACAAACAAAAATCAAGCGCACTTGTATTCTCTAATCGTACTTTTACCCCCCCCCCCCCTTACACTTAAGATGAACATTGTCCCCAATGTTCAAATAACAAGATGTAAAAGTATAAAGTAAAAGAATGAAATCAAATACTCCCCTGATTCGTCCGGTGGATAATGAAGTAACATGGTTAAATCTTCTTCCAAGAGAATGTAAAAGCTCCAAGACTAATGCATCGCCAAAAGCTTGATCCAAAACATTTCCTTGTCCAAAATAACCTGTTAAACCTGAGAAAACAAACACGAAAACCTGCATAATGATGCGTGGTTTTGCGACCTTACAACAGGTTTTACCTCTCAAGGGATCTTGAGAAGTTTGCAATCCCCACCAGGCAGTGTACCTGACCGTTGTAGTATAGTGAAGTGGCAAGTACCGGGGGATTGATCGTTCAACTCAAAGAATAGTGTTCGTTAGGATTGAAATTATTCTAACTAGGTCTAGAGGTGAAGGATGATTCTTTTTGTATTTTTATATTTTATGGAAAGCAAGTAAAAATCTCTGGTTTTGGAAGAAAGGGGCGGAATTAGTTGCTGATCAACTAACCCAAAAGCTACTAATTAAACTAATGTGCAGGAAAGTAAACTAGGGTTCTACAAGGAAAGTGAAGCGTATCTACCTGTGATGTGTTACTCCTTGCTAGCTATCCAATTCTACCTATTGAATTGTCACACCTTGTTTTAATTGACGGGTTGTATTCCTTAATACCATTCGTGGGGTGGCGTACGTACTTCCCCAACTCTATAAGCTCCTACTTCACTCCTATGTCGAGCCGGCTAAGAAGCTCCTAACATGGGATCACTAGAATTCGCTCATGCATTAAATACAACCAAATAAACCTAGTACCCATTGGTTCATGTTTCTTAAGACGTTCAAGCAAGTTACCGTATAGGAGGTTAGCCAGTTTTCTTAAGCCTAACATCGATATCACCCAATCAAACAAGAGACAATAGGAAACAAGAATTATAAGCTAAACCAATTAGATCTATTGTATTTGTCACACCTTAATTGATGATGATAGACACAAGCATCAACAAGAACACAATAAGATCTAATTGATTATATACAAGTTTCATACAATCATAAGTAGACACAAGGTGATTTAGCCAAGCATAATTAATGAAGAGCAATCAACCATAATAATGAAAAACATAATTAAGTTAGAATCAACAAACCAATATTTGATGTTTATGAAGTGATTGAAACCCTCTAAGTTGCTGGAAAAACACCTACCTAAACCCTAGAATCGGACTTAGGGTTTAGGGTTTACAAATAATGAAGTTGTGATGTTGTATTTATAGCTGATTTTCTGTCCGCATCGATCTGACGGTGTCAGCCTTAACAAGTGACGGCGTCAGCTCCCCTTTTTCACCAAATTGTAGATCTTTTCGTCCCGATTCCGTGGCCTCTTGAATCACCAAAATCCGAGTTCGTATGAAGATTTTATGGCCAAAACAGTAACAGCTACTCCGCGTGCGAGTTGTGATTATCTTGATTAACTTGTGGCGGTTTCACTAAGGTTCCTTCTCATGTAAGAATACTTTGACGCCGTCATTATATATCATCTGACGTCGTCAGGATGAGTCCTGACGCCGTCACCTTCAAGATCTTCTGGGCCGTCTCTCTTTAAATTAAACCGTGACCACCTATGGCGTCACAAAGCGTGACGCCGTCAGACTTCTAATGTAAAACTTTCTGGCGCGTCACGTGTATAATTCCACCACTTTCATCTTCAAGTGACGGCGTCAGCATCCAAAGCCTGACGCCGTCAGGTGTAAAATCCTGACTTTCCTTGGTCTTTTTGTTTTCTTCATTCTTGAGCATAAAAACGTCCAAAAAGCTCCAAAATGCTTCATATTCCAGAAATCACGTCCCAAGTACCTAAAATGAGAAAAGAAACGATTTAGGGCAATATTTGATCATACAATCGCGGATTAGGGCTTAAATGACCCCCTAAAAGCGGTACACTTTTCGCTTCATCAAATATCCCTACACTTGGGATTTGCTTGTCCTCATGCAAATGAGCTTTTCCACCAATCAAAATGCAAGTTAGGGGTCATTTAACATTAATATAAAAGTAATTACAACAAATGATCATTCCACCTTAGTCAAAACAAGCACGAAAATTATACACTAGCACCTCACATTAAGTGTTTGGATACTCTCATCCTTCGGGTGTTGTAAATTTATATATGAAAATGGAGAAATATCACTCATTACCTGTCATAGCAAATAGATTACCATAGGCTTGGGAAAGGATCAAAACCTCCACCACATTGGCGTAAGCACCTAGGATAAACTATCAAATAGGTCTTTACAAAGGGTTATAACGTTAGGTTTAGGGATAAGGAGAACACGGTTTGTTGGATAAAGGATATTTTTACTGGTGGCAAGTCAATCATCTTGGTCAATTACATGTAGAATGAAGCGTTGCTAAGCCAAGACTCGACTCATCTTAAACTAATCATGAACTAATAAACATAAAACAAAACAAAACATAAATAAAAGATAGAGGCGGATGGTAGTCCGTATGCTTTTACTTTTTTTTTTTTTTTTTTTTTTTTTTTTTTTTTTTTTTTTTTGCATACACTCTTACCCTACCATCCAAAACGATACATCACTAGGGATTCTTTGTACCATCCCTACACTTGAACTTTTACATACTTTACATAAAATTATTCTAATGACTCGAATCAGGATAATTGAAACATTTGGAGTACTTTAAAATATTAACGTACATATGGGGGTAATAAATGATGTTCTTCCCCATTACTCCATTACATTAGTACTTTACCCATAAGTCCCAATCATCCCAAAACAATATGTACAAGGATATGACTCGACTTAGCAACCATGTAATCAATTAGATAATTAACTAAGGGTTTAAACAAATGTTGTAACAATAATGCACTAAAGATGAGTGCATACAAGGTAGGCTAAGGCGATTTGGGTGTACATTTAAGTGGGGTGTAACAAATTCTTCCTTTAAGTAAAATGCTTAAAGGTCGAAACGAAAAGATAGGCTCTGAGGGGTGTACTAGGGGTATCGTGTACAAAAAATGAGTACAACGCAAAGGGTGTGGGATAATTACTTGACCAATGTAGCCAAAGTAATTATAACAAAAACACAGGTGTAAAACAATGGGTTAATCCTAATGCCTCTTATCATGTAGTAAATCTAACTACACGAATGTAGTCTCACTTGTGGCCTTGGAATGGTCCTAACGCAAGTTCTAGAATCTAAGTGCTACCGGTACACACATCATAGCATAAATGCTTTTCCTACCAATTCTAGGGGCGAACCTCACATATTTGGGGTGAAAAATTTTTTAGTGGTACGGTTTTTGTGCTAGTCATATAACTCCTATCCATGAGACGCTCATTAAGATCAAAGTTTCACTCCTATATGTTGTAAAAAAATTTAAATTTGGCACTAAAATTACCCTAACAGGTATTTATCTCAGTTTTATTACACATCTACTATTAAACAAACAAAAATCAAGCGCAATAGTATTCTCAAAAATCGTACTTTTACCCTCCCCTTACACTTAAGATGAACATTGTCCCCAATGTTCAAATAACAAGATGTAAAAGAAAAAAAAAATAAAAGAATGAAATCAAATACTCCCCTGATTCGCTCGGTGGATAATGAAATTACACGGTTAAATCTTCCTCCAAGGTAATGTTGAAGCTCCATGACTAATGTATCGCCATAAGCTTGATCCAAGACATTTCCTTGTCCAAAATAACCTGTTAAACCTGAGAAAACAAACACGAAAACCTGCATAACATCGGCGGGAAAAATCTATATATAAGGATATAATGCTTGTGGAATGATAATTTTGCAGATTCCTGGAGATTATAAGTTGGAGATTTTAATAAAAACTTTTTAAAAACAAAACTTTTAAAAATTTCTGGAAATTAAATCTGACGCCGTCAGGTTATAAACCCTGACGCCGTCAGAAATGACCTGACAAAAATTTTCATTTTAAGTTTCCGGAAAATTTCTGGAAAAACCTTTACCTTACTTCCTGGAAATCCTGCAAAACATCATTATGACTCGATACAAGCAATTGACTCAAACAAACACTAATATGTATGTTCATTTATTATTATTACGATTCATGTTCATTTGTGTTCTAATAAACCGATTTAGATTTCCCTTACACTTAACTTTTGCAAAATACCTTTATATGTAGTTAAGACGAAGTTAAAAACAACATAAAGCATTTTCACAATTTACTTTTGAACATGAATCAATACTAATAAAAATTAAACACACATACGGAAACAAATAAAATCAAACAAAGCAAATAAATAAACACACAAAGCAAATAAAGCAATTAAAGCTTGGGTTGCCTCCCAAGAAGCGCTTTTCTTTATTAACGAGTCTTGTAGCTAGACTCAAAGTCACATACATTACGTGATTCCATCATTCATAATGACGTATCCCTGATAGATATGATCCTTGTTATCAGGGTGGTGGTGTCTCAATCGCTCGACATTCGCGGTCACTTCACCTCCTCCTTTGCTGGTCAAGCTTACTATCCCATCTTGGTGTAAACTTTTAATTGTGAATGGTCCGTACCACCAGGGACTTGGTTCATTGGTAGGTGCTTCTGTTTCTGAATGCCTTAGGAGCACCGAGTCTTCTTTTGTAAATTCAACGGGGTTATTGGTTTGCTCATCAGCCTCAATATAATCGTTATTTCCACCCTTACATTCTCTAATCTCTTTTTCCATATAATTCTTAATCCTTGCCTCCCATGCAAGAATTTTCTCTCGAACATTACCACGGGTTACATTGGGGTTAGCCTCCATCCTTTTTTGTAGGGCAACATCTCGTATATGACGTGGAATCGTTGGGAAGTTTATCGTCTTCTTTCCCTTCTTCATTTGGATGGTACTTTTTTCGTAATTGATTTGTGCCCTAGTGGTAGCGAGAAAGGGTGCCCCAAGGATTATTGGCATATTCATATCATTTCTCTCAATGATCATGAAGTCGACCGGATACAGGAATCCGGCAACGTTGACCAACACATCTTCTGCAATTCCTAACGGATACTCATAAGAATGCTTCGCAAAGGAGAGTTTAGTATGGGTGATGGATGGCAACTCATCGGTTAACTGAACATAAACGGGTAAAGGCATCAAATTTACGTCGGAACCTTGGTCAGCTATCGCATCCAGATACTTGTGTTTTCCAATGCTGCATGGTATTTCAAAGACCCCGTAGAATTTCTGCTTTTCCACTAACTTTTGTCCTATGAGGCATTCATACAATTGCCCACCGGGTAATGTGTCAGATTTATCATCCGGTTCCACCTTCTTGGACTCCTTGTTGGGTAGATGAGTACGTCGATAGTTTCTCACCCAATCATTTATGGTCTCCTTGTTTATTTCGTGCTTCAAGTAATGCTTCACTTGTTGTGACACTGGCGGTTCAACCAATTGGCGCTCCTCAGAGGGCGCCTCCTCTCCCTTGTCGGAATCGCATTTGTAGGCGTTGGTGTTTTCATTATTAAGTGGGATGAGGTCAATTTTGTTAACTTCCATAGTTATGGATTTCCCTCTTCCATCATTTCCGCTCTCTTGGACGACGGAGGTGGCCTTGACAAATTTAGTGTTAGGAACTTCAGCGTCATTCCTCACCAACACTTTTTCAGGGGCTTTTGTATTTGTGTATTCTTTCAAAAGATTCATCATCTCCGCCATTTTCTCTTCCATTTCCTCCTTCTGTTTGTAGATGGCTTCCTCAAATTTTGCCAACCGTTCGGAGTGTTTTGACATGTACTCTCTCATTCGAGCTTCGAATGTTGGACTAAGTTCCTGAGGTGGTGAGTTGGGTTGAGCGTGCTTATGGAAGGGTTTAGCATTTTCCCTAAGGGGTGATTCGGACAATGGTGTTTGCTTAACGCTTGAGACTGCGTTAATTGTTGCTTTTTGTGGACTTAAGGGTCTATTTTGCTTTTCCATAAGATATGCAACCCTTTTCTCAAGTTCACTAACGCTTTCCTCAGTGATTTGATTGGCTGTATCGGGCGATGAATATGTCTTTACTGCCGAGCGCACGTCGTGGGAGACTTGCCACAATTCATCATCGTCGGATGCAAGTTCATCAATGATCTCCCATGATTCCTCGGCGCTTTTGTCGCGCAATCTGCCTCCGGCGGCTCGATCGATGGCACGCTTGGTGTGGTAATCAACATGATCATAGAAGATTTGGATTTGAAGCCATAGATTTATGCCATGATGAGGGACTTTTTGGAGTAAGTCCTTGAATCGAATCCATGCCCCGTAGAGGGTTTCGCCTCGACGTTGTTCAAACATCAAGATATCCTTCCTTAGCTTGGTAGTTCTCCCTGGTGGGAAAAACTGAGCAAGGAAACGAGTGGCGAGATCATCCCAAGAGGTGATGGATCCTGCGGGTTGACGTTCTAGCCACTGACTAGCTTGGTCCCGCAAAGAGAATTGGAAGAGACGCAATCGGGTCGTCTCTCGAGTGGCAACATCAAGGTCTATAGAATCAACGATTTTGAGAAAGTCCTTGAGATGTTGATTAGGATCTTCAGAACGAAGTCCATGGAATGCGCATCCGCTTTGCACCAACCGGATGGTGTCGGATCGCAAGGGTGTGATATTGGCTCCTTGAGTGAGCTCAATGGTGTTTCGATAGCCATGGTGGCTAGGACGGGAATACTCTCCTAAAGTACGGGCTCTAGGAGGTGGTGGTGGTTGTTGTGGTGGTGGGTTGTGGTGGTTAAGGATATTACCATCTTCCATGATGTCGGATGGTATGGTTACGAACAAAGACACGAAGAAAATAGATAGACTAAAGAAAACCTAGAAAAAATAAAATAAAAATCTCACTAGAAAGGAATCTAGTGAGTAGACCTAATAGAAATAAAAATTCAACCTAAACAATAACTACTCCCCGGCAGCGGCGCCAAAAACTTGATGCGTGGTTTTGCAACCTTACAACAGGTTTTACCTCTCAAGGGATCTTGAGAAGTTTGCAATCCCCACCAGGCAGTGTACCTGACCGTTGTAGTATAGTGAAGTGGCAAGTACCGGGGGATTGATCGTTCAACTCAAAGAATAGTGTTCGTTAGGATTGAAATTATTCTAACTAGGTCTAGAGGTGAAGGATGATTCTTTTTGTATTTTTATATTTTATGGAAAGCAAGTAAAAATCTCTGGTTTTGGAAGAAAGGGGCGGAATTAGTTGCTGATCAACTAACCCAAAAGCTACTAATTAAACTAATGTGCAGGAAAGTAAACTAGGGTTCTACAAGGAAAGTGAAGCGTATCTACCTGTGATGTGTTACTCCTTGCTAGCTATCCAATTCTACCTATTGAATTGTCACACCTTGTTTTAATTGACGGGTTGTATTCCTTAATACCATTCGTGGGGTGGCGTACGTACTTCCCCAACTTTATAAGCTCCTACTTCACTCCTATGTCGAGCCGGCTAAGAAGCTCCTAACATGGGATCACTAGAATTCGCTCATGCATTAAATACAACCAAATAAACCTAGTACCCATTGGTTCATGTTTCTTAAGACGTTCAAGCAAGTTACCGTATAGGAGGTTAGCCAGTTTTCTTAAGCCTAACATCGATATCACCCAATCAAACAAGAGACAATAGGAAACAAGAATTATAAGCTAAACCAATTAGATCTATTGTATTTGTCACACCTTAATTGATGATGATAGACACAAGCATCAACAAGAACACAATAAGATCTAATTGATTATATACAAGTTTCATACAATCATAAGTAGACACAAGGTGATTTAGCCAAGCATAATTAATGAAGAGCAATCAACCATAATAATGAAAAACATAATTAAGTTAGAATCAACAAACCAATATTTGATGTTTATGAAGTGATTGAAACCCTCTAAGTTGCTGGAAAAACACCTACCTAAACCCTAGAATCGGACTTAGGGTTTAGGGCTTACAAATAATGAAGTTGTGATGTTGTATTTATAGCTGATTTTCTGTCCGCATCGATCTGACGGCGTCAGCCTTAACAAGTGACGGCGTCAGCTCCCCTTTTTCACCAAATTGTAGATCTTTTCGTCCCGATTCCGTGGCCTCTTGAATCACCAAAATCCGAGTTCGTATGAAGATTTTATGGCCAAAACAGTAACAGCTACTCCGCGCGCGAGTTGTGATTATCTTGATTAACTTGTGGCGGTTTCACTAAGGTTCCTTCTCATGTAAGAATACTTTGACGCCGTCATTATATATCATCTGACGTCGTCAGGATGAGTCCTGACGCCGTCACCTTCAAGATCTTCTGGGCCGTCTCTCTTTAAATTAAACCGTGACCACCTATGGCGTCACAAAGCGTGACGCCGTCAAACTTCTAATGTAAAACTTTCTGGCGCGTCACGTGTATAATTCCACCACTTTCATCTTCAAGTGACGGCGTCAGCATCCAAAGCCTGACGCCGTCAGGTGTAAAATCCTGACTTTCCTTGGTCTTTTTGTTTTCTTCATTCTTGAGCATAAAAACGTCCAAAAAGCTCCAAAATGCTTCATATTCCAGAAATCACGTCCCAAGTACCTAAAATGAGAAAAGAAATGATTTAGGGCAATATTTGATCATACAATCGCGGATTAGGGCTTAAATGACCCCCTAAAAGCGGTACACTTTTCGCTTCATCACATAACATCGGCGGGATAAATCTATATATATAAGGATATAATGCTTGTGGAATGATAATTTGCAGATTCCTGGAGATTATAAGTTATAGATTTAATAAAAACTTTTTATGAAAACAAAACTTTCAAAAATTTTCAGAAAATTAAACCTGACGCCGTCAGGTTGTAACTCCTGACGCCGTCAGAAATGATCTGACAGAATTCTCATGTTACGTTTCCGGAAAAATTTTGTAAAAACCTATACCTTACTTCCTGGAAATCTTGCAAAACATCATTATGACTCGATACAAGCATTTGACTCAAACAAATACTAATATGTATGTTAATTGTTGGTCCACAAATTGTATATGGATCACTAAGTAGTTTTGAATACCTAGTAGATGGTTAGGATAAATCCGAACCAATCTAAGTGAGAAACCCTAAGTGATTGTTAATGTTAATGCGGAATCTTAACAAGAACAATTAAGAACACAAGCAGGGATATCACTAACTTCGTATATTGATATTCACTATTATCAATTCGTACAACTCACACACGTTTACTAACAAACTTTAGGGATCCTTTTATAACACCAGGAAACCCTAGATGACACAGAAGATATACACAAATCTTCTATAAAGATACATACACGCATTGTATCTTTTCCTAATATAACTCTAACAAACTTTCCTATCTTCACGACCAGACCAGACTTTATAAGTCAACCAGACTTAACATGTACTACCAGACTTATCTTTACATAACCAGACCTAAATCACAAACAGACCTAACTCAGTAAATGACCAGACCTAAGTAGTAAACTACCAGACCTAAGTAGTCTGTTCTTGATATGCATCATAATTCCCAACAATCCTCCCCTAACTTGATCTTCATGCTTCATGAACTTCAAGTTCTTCTGATTTAGCCTTCTGAGGATTGAATCTTGAACACTTTGAAATGTATTTAGGTCTTGCTCCTTTCTAGCAGCTTGAATCTTGATAAGCTCTTCTGATATGGACTTGGAAGCAACAATGACTATATGTACATCAATTCATATTAAGTTTCATAGCTATTCTCATCACTTCCAGGTGTGTTAACACCTGTGAGAGGTGAATCATTGAAATTTAATGGATTTGATGTCTCTTTACCAATAGCCATTACTACTGGAGTAGCCAAATGTTTTGGTGTGTAAGACCATGGTACACTGATAACCATATGATTTTAAGCAAATTATCAGCTTATCAACGGATTTGTTAAGTCTTTACCAAAAGCCGTTTGCTTCTGGACTAGTCAATTCTGTGATGGAAAAGCACCTCATCATGGTGAATTGATTACCATTTATGATTTTCCACAGCCTTTACCACAAGCCATAACCTTGTGGGCTAGCCAACTCTTCACTTATCTTAGATATGGTGAGTTGAATACCATACAATTTTTGGCAAATTGTCAGCCATAAACGGATTTGAGCAATCTTTACCTGTTAGCCGTTTGCTCAGGATTAGCCAGTCCTTGTGTTGATGAGACAAGGTGGACTGATAACCTTTTGATGTGTTAGTGCAAAGCACCTTCACCAAGTGAGAAGTTCCAATAATCTCACTCAATAACTTGTGAAAATATACTTAAACCAGCATTGCCTATAAAAGAAATAAAAGATATAGATAAAACAAACTAAATTTTTTTTTTTTTTTTTTTTTTTTTTTTTTTTTTTTTTTTTTTTTTATCAAATCATTAACAAAACTAAAATCAAAACTACAAAACTTAAAAATAACCTAAAAATAACCTAAATGCTGGTAAGTATTCATATTTTACATACTTCACAGTTTGACCTCCCCTTAATTCAAACCCTCCTCCTGTTTGTATCCTTGGGCTACCAACCTTGCTTTGTTCCTTACAACTACCCCTCTTTCATCCCTTTTATTCCTGAAGACCCATTTAGTACCAATAACTTTAGCTCCATAAGGTAGGTCTACAAGAACCCATACTTTCTGTAGCTTGAACTGCAACAACTCTTCTTGCATGGCTTCTACCCAACTTTCCTCCCCTAAAGCTTCAGAAACTGTAGTGGGTTCACTTTGAGAAAGAAAGCAAGCAAATAAGCAATGTTGCTGGTCCTTATGGTTGACCCTTTGTTGTTGCTTGATCAGGCTAATGAGTGCAAGAGAAGCAGACTGATGGTGCACTCTACTTCTTGTTTGAACAGCAGACTTGGGGTTACCAATTATTTGGTTTTTGGGATGAATGGTGTGGATCCTGAGAGTGGGGGTTGGACTTACTTCCACTTCAGTGGGTAAGTTGTTGAAATCAGTAATAATACCTCCTTCATCATAGGAAGCCCCATCAAAAACACCTTCATTAGGATTAGGAAATACTTCAAGTTCTGGCATCTTGGAATCAGCACATTCAGCATTTGAAGTAAGGTCTGGTAGAACATCACTACCAGACTTAAAAAGTGAAGTACTGGTAATGCTAGGGGATTTGACTTTGCCAGACTTAACTTCAGAGTCTGTTTTCTGAGGTGAAGAATCCTTGATTACTGCTTCACCTGCATCAGACTTGTTCTCTGTAGAGGGAATCACAACAAGCTCAGCCATATCATCAATGTTCCCTGAATTTGAAGAATCTTTGGTACCTGCAATGTTAGTAGCTTCTTGGGTACCTGCAATAGGGTTAATTTGATTCTCCTTGGAGACAGGAACATAATTCATAGAATCAGTCAAATAATCAATATCAAACATCCACCTATGACCAATTCCCTTGACATTGGGTTTTTCCTCAAGAAAGTTTACATGCAGATTTTCTTCTACTTTCTTGGATACTAAATTGTAAACCCTAAAGGCTTTACTGTTTAATGCATACCCAAGTAAGAACCCTTCATCAGACTTTCCTTCAAATTTTCCAAGAACACTCAGAGTATCAAGAATGGTAACATGACACCCAAAAGGTCTTATATGGCTAACAACTGGTTTGTGGCCAAACATAAGCTCATAAGGAGTTCTATTTTGAGGCTTAGTCACTCTAACCCTATTAAAGATGTAGCAGGCATTGCTGACTGCTTCAGCCCAAAATGTAGTAGGTAAAAGTGAATCTGCAAGCATAGTCCTAGCAGCCTCAATAAGTGTCCTGTTCATTCTCTCAGCAACTCCATTTTGCTGAGGAGTTCTTGCATTACTGAATTGTTGCTTAATTCCCTTATTACCACAAAAATCTAGCATGCTCTTGTTTTTAAATTCAGTGCCATTATCACTCCTAATGATTTTGACTCGTTTATCAATAAGGTTTTCAATCTGTCTAATGAAATTTTGAATCAAAGGGGTAGCTTCATCCTTCCTAGACATAAAGAACACCCAACAATATCTAGTACAATCATCTGTAATGACAAGGCAATACCATGCATGATTTATACTATGGACAGATGTAGGGCCAAAAAGATCCATATGTAAGGTATGCAAAGGTTCAGTGATTAATCTTTCTAATTTAACCTTACAGGATGCCCTATGTTGTTTTCCCTTGTTGCAAGCCACACAGGTATGATCATTTTTAAACAATTTTGAAGGCAAACCTCTCACAAGGTTATTCTTCACAAGTTTATTCATATTTTTGAAATTCACATGGCCTAACCTTCTGTGCCACAACTTAGATTCATCCAATGTAGCTTTTGCAATTAAAAAGGTAGCACCTTTTGTAGGATTAGATGCTTTCATATCAAAACTGTACATTTTGTGTTGTCTGGGAACTTTAAGAAGAATTTGATGTTCTTCAGGCATTTTAAAGTCCGGAGTCAACACAAGACAATCAGTTTCAGTAAAAAGCACCTTATGCTGAGTATCACAAATCTGTGATATTGAGAAAAGGTTGAACTGCCCAAGTTCTTTCACAAAAGATACATTGTCAAATTCTATGTTGCCCACAATGATTCTTCCTTTACCAGTTATCTGTCCCTTGCTTCCTCCAAAAGTAACAGAACCTCCCTCGAATTCATGGAAATCATTAAGATAGTTCTTGTTACCAGTCATGTGCCCAGAGCATCCACTGTCAAGTATTCCTCTATCTTCCATATAGCAAAGTGGATGATCCTGCACAAAAAGAAGAGAAATTAGTTTCTCTTAGGAACCCAGGCCTGAGTAGGCTTGGGTCCGCCTTGTGGATCAATATGCTTAAATTTCTTAATTGAACCTGATCCACTGTTGTTTTGGGATATATACATGGATTTATTTTTGTTTGAATCCCAATACATACATGCTGAGGTCTTAACAGCAGAACCCCCATTTCCCTTTAAAGGTTTTGCTGTTTGCTTTCCAACTTGTCTTCTCACAGGTGAATAAGCTTTGTAAAAATTAGTTCTTTTAAAATTTTCTTTCACCTGAGATTTTTGAAAAGGTTGCTTGGGTCTTACAAAACCAGTGTTAACATTTGGTCTCACAGAGTTGACATAACCAGTATTCACTTTAGGCCTCATAAAATTAACATTTTGCCTATTCACATTAAAGTTTCTGTAGCCAGATCCAAAATTTGGTCTACCAGAACTAACAAAGGAGTTAGGTCTGGTAGTGTTATTTAGTTGAACAGGTCTGGGAACAAACTGGTTGGCATGGTTAACTCTATTAGCATTGTTCCAAACTGGTTTATTTGAACCATTAACCTTATTAACATTCATTCTCTTTTGCTCAGCCTCTCTTTTCATTCTCTTTTCATGGAAGTCACAATCTCTTATTAAATGACTCAAACTTCCACACACAAAACATCTTTTAGGAGCATAATTGTAACTACTCCTACTCTCTCTGTGAACACTATTGCTTCTAGGTGACTCATTCAATTTAACAGATTCCCTAGGAGTTTTTATGTGGTTAACACAACTAGGTTTAACTGTCTCAGCCTTTTGTTCAGTCACTAAAGGTTTAGTAACAACAGGTTCACACTTCTTAACAACCTTAGGTTCAGGATTCTCTTTTTCCTCATTGTTTGACTCAGACTTAGAGTGATCAGAGGAACTATCAATAGATCCTTCAGAGTCATTGGATTGACAAGAAGAATATCTACTAGATTTGTCCTCTGAGGTAGTTGGTTCAGGCACTTGAGGACCTTTCTTACCATACACAAAGAGTGAATCATCTAACTCCTCTTTTTCAAGAGGAGTATAGTCATCACTCAAAGGTGGTGGTACTCCCTTAAAGTCACCAGTCTTAACAAACCTATTGTACAAAGGTTTATCAGCATAGTCCTCTTCTCTATTTTTAAATATATCCCTATTCTCATTTTCCTCATATCCTAAGCCACATTTTTTATTTGACTTAATTTGAGAATCCCAACACTTAAACAGGTTTTTATTTGAATTGTTCCATTGATCTACCCTTTTTCTCAGCTCATCCCTCTCCTTCTGAATTTTAAGCCCTAATTGTCTATACCTTTTAAGCTTCTCATCTTGTTCATATATTTTATTAGCTTGAAAGTATAGTTTTTCATTTAAAGCAGCATGTTGATTTTGAAGGGTGACCTTTTGTGCCTCTAAAGTTTTTACAGCATTTTTATGTGCTAATAAATTTACTTCTAGATCACCTATTTGTTCTTGCTGCTCATCACATAAAGCCTTAACATGATTATATGAGTCAGTACATAATTTAGAGCATAATGATACCTCATTACCAATGGCCATGAGAGCATGATCAGACTCCTCATTTACTCTTGGATGCTCACCCCAATTGACTCCTCCAGCTTCCATTGTCAGCAGACTCATCTGATTCTTTTCCATCTTCCCATCTTCAACTCTTTTCTCATCAGCAGACTTCTTCTCTGGACAATCTCTTGAAAAATGCCCATGCTTGTGACAGTTGTAGCATTCAACAGTCCTCTTTGTGTATCCCACTGGTGATTTGTTGTTGAAGTTGATAGTCCTACCATATTGCTTCTGAAATCGTTTGACCCTTAAAGCAACCATGGCAATGTGCCATTTTATATCCATCTCCTCAACTTCAGCATCATTAATTTGTTCAAGGTCTTCATTAATAAAGCTTTCATCTTCCGTTTGATTGGCAAAGAAAGAATGTATCACCTCATCAGTGAAACTTGAAGCAGACCTTTCACTTGAAGGAGTTTCATAGTTACCAGACCTAACACCAGATCTAACCTTGTAAGTACTGCTTTTGTTTTGAGATACAAAAGCAACATTTGAGGAACTGGTTGAACCCTGAGTGTTGTTACTGATGTCCCTTTCAAACATCCTGAGATTATTGTAAAGGTCATCAGGTGTCATAGAGTCTACTTCCTCCTTAATCCTCATTGCCACAGATACATTACCCCATTCTGATGGTAAAGATCTAAGGAATTTGTGATTTGCATCCTCATTCGAGACTGCTGCACCATGAACTTCCAATTGTGTTAACAGATGTTGAAATCTGTCATAGCCCTTCTCCAAACCTTCAGTCTTTGAAACACTAAATGTTTCAAATTGCTGTTTAAGAACAGCCTTTTGCATCTTTTTGGAGTTAGCATTACCTCCAAATCGTTTCTTGATAGCTTCCCACATCTCCTTAGCATCAAGAATGCCATGAAACCTTTGTAGATGCTCCTTAGGAATAGCCATAAGAAGCAAGGTTCTGGCCTTCTTTTCCTTCTCCACAGCCCTAATCTCCTCAGCAGATACTGGTGGCATTATTCTGAGTTGCCCATCATTCCCTTGTGAAATTCTCTTCTTAGAATTTCCCTTTTGAATCACCTTCCATACATCACTATCAATGTATTCCAGATAATGTTCCATCTCCATGGCCCATATATCATACTCTTCTCTCTTCAGTAGTGGAAGTTTTATGTTTGAGATTGTGGTTGTGGAAGGGATGGGTTGTTGTTGTGTTTGGGAGTTACTGGTTTCGGTTTTTCCTTCATCTTCATGGTTTGATTGCTCATCCTCACTGTTATGGATTGAGAAAGTTTCAGGCTTATCGAGTTCAGACATTGTGAAGGGTGATTTGAGTGAGAATTAGGTTTTAGGGATTTAGTGTTCTACGAATTCAGAGTCTCTCTCCTTGCTCTGATACCACTTGTTGGTCCACAAATTGTATATGGATCACTAAGTAGTTTTGAATACCTAGTAGATGGTTAGGATAAATCCGAACCAATCTAAGTGAGAAACCCTAAGTGATTGTTAATGTTAATGCGGAATCTTAACAAGAACAATTAAGAACACAAGCAGGGATATCACTAACTTCGTATATTGATATTCACTATTATCAATTCGTACAACTCACACACGTTTACTAACAAACTTTAGGGATCCTTTTATAACACCAGGAAACCCTAGATGACACAGAAGATATACACAAATCTTCTATAAAGATACATACACGCATTGTATCTTTTCCTAATATAACTCTAACAAACTTTCCTATCTTCACGACCAGACCAGACTTTATAAGTCAACCAGACTTAACATGTACTACCAGACTTATCTTTACATAACCAGACCTAAATCACAAACAGACCTAACTCAGTAAATGACCAGACCTAAGTAGTAAACTACCAGACCTAAGTAGTCTGTTCTTGATATGCATCATAATTCCCAACATTAATTTATTATTATTATGATTCATGTTCATTTGTGTTCTAATAAACCGATTTGGATTTCCCTTACACTTAACTTTTGCAAAATACCTTTATATGTAGTTAAGACGAAGTTAAAAACAAAATAAAGCATTTTCACAAATTAGTTTTGAACATGAATCAATAATAATAAAATTTAAACATACATACGGAAGCAAATAAAATCAAACAAACAAATAAATAAACACACAAAGCAAATAAAGCTTGGGTTGCCTCCCAAGAAGCGCTTTTCTTTATTAACGAGTCTTGTAGCTAGACTCAAAGTAAGGCTCATCTAGTGTCGCTTATGCTCACGTATCCGAGTGTGAGCCATCTAATTGTTGCCTCATCTTTCTTGTATTCATCATTCAGCTCCAAACATCCATGATAGTATCTCTTATTTTTCTCATGTGGATATTTGAGCCCCTTCCTCTTATCATTCTCACTTAACAAATCAAGAGGCACAAGTCTATTGCAAGATTCAATGGAGTAGTTTTTAAACCTAGGATGTACTCGGGGCATTTGGTAAGTAAAATCTTCATCCCCATCCGAGAATGTAATTAACCCGTCAACAAGTTTTTCGTCAAGGTGGGTCAACCTTTTGAAGGGTTCTCCAAAAATGACTTGGGTTAATTTGTTATCAATGAATTCTCCTAAGTTCTCCATAACCATAAAATCCACCAAATACACAAAACTTCCAACGAATACGTGTAGTGGCTTAGTCCTAGCAACAATGTTATCTCCTTGATATTCTAGCTCATCTACCATGATTTTATTATAATTAGCGCGAGAGATAATGTTCATAGGCAAAGATGAGTTAAGATAAGCATAAAAATCATGATAACCAATCTTACATGGAAATTGCATGTTAAAGAGGCTATCCTTTTCGATATTAGTCCTAGGGTCAACATACTTAAAGGGATCAATTTCCTCTTTTCCCCATTCCTCGTTAACTACTTCTCCATTACAGGCATCCTCATCGGAGTCTGAGTAGTAAAACGGACTAACATGGTCATTCTCATGGTCAGACTCCTCCATCTCAGAATTGTTACCAAAGTGGTGGTCGGGTGAAAGGTTGTTGTTTTCTATGATGGGGGCGGGAACGGGTAGTTGAAAGTTTGCACGGCGAAAAATACGAATAACAGGGATCAAATGACCAATGTTACTCATGAGGTAAGTGGAAGGTATCACAAACAAAAGTACAAAGAAATAAGATAGACTAAAGAAAACCTATAAAAAGAAAATAAAAATCTCACTAGAAAGGAATCTAGTGAGTAGACCTATAAAATAAAAATTCAACCTAAACAATAACTATTCCCCGGCAGCGGCGCCAAAAACTTGGTGCGTGGTTTTGCGACCTTACAACAGGTTTTACCTCTCGAGGGATCTCAAGAGGCTTACAACCCCACCAGGCAGTGTACCTGACCGATGTAGTATAGTGTAGTGGTAAGTACGGGGGATTGATCGTTCTCCACAGGGAATAGTGTTCGTTAGGTATGAAAGATTACTCTAATAGGTCTAAGGGTGAGAGAAGATTCTTTTTATGTTTTTATAATTTTATGAAAGCAAGTAAAATCTCGGGTTTGAAAGAGTGGGCGGAATTAGTTGCTAGTCAACTAACCCAAATTACTTCGAATGCAAATAAAATAAAATAACAGAAAATGAAAATGTTGGTGAAAACTTATGTGGAGGGAAATGTGTTTACTTAGATTTCCTTACTCCCTAACTATCTTTTACCGGTTGATTAGTGTGTATTAGTCGCGTGGATGACGGGTGTATTCCTTAATACCATTCGTGGGGTGGCGTACGTACTTCCCCAACTCTACAAGCTCCTACTTCACTCCTATGTCGAGCCGGCTAGGAAGCTCCTAACATGGGATCACTAGAATTCGCTTGTGCATTAAATACAACCATAAAAACCTTTAGTACGCATTGGTTCATGTTTCTTAAGACGTTCAAGCAAGTTACCGAATAGGAAGTTAGCCAGTTTTCTTAAGCCTAACATAGATAAACAATCATCCAATACAACTAACAACACACTAATAACCAATAATCAATAGCTAGGTTTCATTAGATCTAAGCAAACACAAGATAAATCTAGCCTAACATGTTAAACAAAAGACAAGAACAAGATAAAATCAAACAACACATAGACATATTGAATGATTAATTGATAACTTATCTTCAATGTAACATGGAAGATCTCAAGGCAAAAAGCCTTGAAAGAGCTGCCAAATTCGTCCTAGGGTTTTAACACACAAAGTTCCCCAATAAGTTCCACACTAATGACAAAAAATTAGAAAACTATATATAGACTTTTGGATCTGACGGCATCACGTTATGGAGTGTGACGCCGTCACCTCGCCGCTTTTAGGGTTCTCGGATGACCTTCTTGACGCCGTCCCTCTTTAGCTCTCCAAAATCCGTTCTGGCTTATCAAGGCTTGACGCCGTCAGACCTTGAACGTGACGCCGTCCCTCTTTGAATTATAACGTGACGACCTTGATCAGATTAAAGAGTGACGCCATCAGAATTTCCATGCAATTTCTCTGGCTTATCATGAGTAAATTTCACATCCACCACTTTTGCCAAGCCATGACGTCGTCCAGGGTTAATCCTGACGCCGTCAAAGGTAACTTCCAGCATGATTTTGAGACTTTGTCGTTTTCTTCACTTTTATGCTCCAAAAACGTCCAAAATGCTTCATTTTCCAGATTTCTCCTCAAAAGTACCTAAAATGACAAAAGGAACGATTTAGGGCAATATTTGATCAAATAAATACGATTTAGGGCTTAAATGACCCCTTAAAAGCGGTACACTTTTCGCTTCATCAATGTGTTAGTGCAAAGCACCTCCACCAAGTGAGAAGTTCCAATAGTCTCACTTAACAACTTGTGAAAATTTACTTAAACCAGCATTATCTATAAAAGAAATAATTTTTTTTTTTTTTTTTTTAAAAGAAATAATTTTTTTTTTTTTTTTTTTTTATCACAGAACTAAAAACAAAACTACAAGACTTAAAGATAACCTAAATGCTGGTAAGTACTCATACTTAACATACTTTACAGATTGACCTCCCCTTAAGCCAAACATCCCCTTAACTCAAACTAGGGGTTCATCATACCAATGTTAACTACCAGATAATTGAATCTAGGACCATCAAATGCCTTAGTTAACAGATCAGCTACATTAAAATCTGTATGTATTTTCTCCATTCTAATCAACTTCTTTTCAAAGCAATCTCTAATGAAGTGATGCCTGATTTCTATATGCTTAGTTTTAGAGTGATATACTGGGTTCTTAACAATACAGATAGTACTCTTATTATCTATGTGGATAACAGTATTCATAAAATTCAAACCATAGTGCAGCATCTGATTCTGAATCCACAAAACTTGTCCACAGCAATGTGAAGCTGCTACATACTCAGCCTCAGTAGTTGAATTGGCCACAATTGTCTGCTTCTTGCATTGCCAAGATATCAACCTCCTTCCAAGGAATTGACAACCTCCTGTTGTGGATTTCCTATCCAGGCTTGCACCAGTATAGTCACTGTCTGAATAAGCTGTCAGGTCAAAAGATGACTCCTTAGGATACCAAAGGCCCAAATTTGGTTTGCCCTTTAAATACCTAAAGATTCTCTTCACAGCATGAAGATGTGATGTCTTTGGTTGTACCTGAAAACGTGAACAAACACAAACTGCATACATAATGTCAGGTCTAGAAGCAGTAAGATACATGAGGGAACCTATCATGGATCTGTAAAGATGCACATTCACATCAGCAGCATCTTCATCCTTTGTTAAAGGCACCTTGTTCTCCATGGGAGTGACTGCTGTCCTCACATTTGAGAACTCAAACTTTCTCAAAATTTCTGCAACATACTTGTCTTGAGAAATAAAAAGTCCATCATCCTTTTGTTTAACTTGCAGTCCCAAGAAAAATGTAAGTTCTCCCATTGAGCTCATTTCAAACCTGCTCTTCATTAAACCTTCAAATTCATCACACCAAGACTTTCTTGTTGATCCAAAAATGATATCATCCACATAAATTTGAACAAGAATGATATCCTTCTGGTCTCTCTTAATGAATAAAGTCTTGTTAATTACACCCCTGATGTATCCATGTTCTTCAAGAAACTGTGAAAGAGTTTCATACCAAGCTCTAGGAGCTTGATGAAGACCATATAAAGCTTTAATAACCTTGTACACTTGATTGGGGTTAGCAGGATCCTCAAAACCAGGAGGTTGATGTACATACACATCTTCTTCAATAGTTCCATAAAGAAAAGCACTTTTGACATCCATCTGATACACCTTGAATCCCATGTATGATGCATAGGCCAAAAATAACCTGATAGCCTCAATCCTTGCTACAGGAGCAAAAACCTCATCATAATCTATACCATCCTCCTGTTTGTATCCTTGTGCTACCAACCTTGCTTTGTTCCTTACAACTACCCCTCTTTCATCCCTTTTATTCCTGAAGACCCATTTAGTACCAATGACTTTAGCTCCATTAGGTAGGTCTACAAGAACCCATACTTTCTGTAGCTTGAACTGCAACAACTCTTCTTGCATAGCTTCTACCCAACTTTCCTCCCCTAAAGCTTCAGAAACTGTAGTGGGTTCACTTTGAGAAAGAAAGCAAGCAAATAAGCAATGTTGCTGGTCCTTATGATTGACCCTTTGTTGTTGCTTAATCAGGCTAATGAGTGCAAGAGAATCAGACTGATGTTGCACCCTACTTCTTGTTTGAACAGCAGATTTGGGATTACCAATTATTTGACTCTTGGGATGAATGGTGTGAATCCTGAGAGTGGGAGTTGGACTTATCTCCACTTCAGTGGGTAAGTTTTTGAAGTTAGTAACAATACCTCCTTCATCATAGGAAGCCCCTTCAAAGGTACCTTCATTAGGATTTGGAAATACTTCAAGTTCTGGCATCTCAGAATCAACACAAGCAGTACTTGAAGAAAGGTCTGGTTGAGCACTACTACCAGACTTAAAATGAGAAGTACTGGTAATGTTAGGGGATACTACTTTGCCAGAAACTTGAGATTTGAATTCAGAATCCTTTTCTTAAGAGGAAGAAGTCTTGATTTCTGCTTCAGCTGCAACAGACTTGGTCTCTGTAGATGGAATCACAACAAGCTCAGCCACATCATCAGTGTTCCCTGTATTAGAAGGATCTTTGGTACCTGCATTGTTAGTAACTTCTTTGGTACCTGCAATAGGGTTAATTTGATTCTCCTTGGAGACAGGAATATAATTCATAGAATCAGTTAAATAATCAATATCAAACATCCATCTATGACCAATTCCCTTGACATTGGGTTTTTCTTCAAGAAAGTTTACATGCAGATTTTCTTCTACTTTCTTGGATACTAGATTGTAAACCCTAAAGGCTTTACTGTTTAATGCATACCCAATTAAAAACCCTTCATCAGACTTTCCTTCAAATTTTCCAAGAACACTTAAAGTATCGAGAATGGTAACATGACACCCAAAAGGTCTTATATGGCTAACAACTGGTTTATGGCCAAACATAAGTTCATAAGGGGTTTTATTTTGAGGCTTGGTCACTCTAACCCTATTAAAGATGTAACAGGCATTGCTGACTGCTTCAGCCCAAAATGTTGTAGGTAAAAGTGAATCTGCTAGCATAGTCCTAGCTGCCTCAATAAGTGTCCTGTTCATTCTCTCAGCAACTCCATTTTGCTGAGGAGTTCTTGCATTACTGAATTGTTGCTTAATTCCTTTATTGCCACAGAAGTCTAGCATGCTCTTGTTTTTAAACTCAGTGCCATTATCACTCCTAATGATTTTAACTCTTTTATCAATAAGGTTTTCAATCTGCCTAATGAAAGTTTGAATCAAAGGAGTAGCTTCATCCTTCCTAGACATAAAGAACACCTAACAATATCTAGTACAATCATCTGTAATGACAAGGAAATAGCATGCATGATTTATACTATGGACAGATGTAGGGCCAAAAAGATCCATATGTAAGGTATGTAAAGGCTCAGTGATGAATCTTTCTAATTTAACCTTACAAGATGCCCTATGTTGTTTTCCCTTGTTGCAAGCCACACAAGTATGATCATTTTTAAACAATTTTGAAGGCAAACCTCTCACAAGGTTATTCTTCACAAGTTTATTCATGTTTTTGAAATTCACATGGCCTAACCTTCTGTGCCACAACTTAGATTCATCCAAAGTAGCTTTTGCAATCAAACAGGTAGCACCTTTTGCAGGATTAGATGCTTTCATATCAAAACTGTACATTTTGTGTTGTCTGGGAACTTTAAGAAGAATCTGATGTTCTTCAGGCATCTTAAAGTCCGGAGTCAACACAAGACAATCAGTTTCAGTAAAAAGCACCTTATGCTGAGTATCACAAATTTGTGATATTGAGAAAAGGTTGAACTGCCCAAGTTCTTTCACAAAGGATACATTGTCAAATTCTATGTTGCCCACAATAATTCTTCCTTTACCAGTTATCTGTCCCTTGCTTCCTCCAAAAGTAATAGAACCTCCTTCAAATTCATGAAAATCATTTAGATAGTTCTTGTTACCAGTCATGTGCCCAGAGCATCCACTGTCAAGAATTCCTCTATCTTCCATATAGCAAAGTGGATGATCCTGCACAAAAAGAAGAGAAATTAGTTTCTCTTAGGAACCCAGGCCTGAGTAGGCTTGGGTCCGCCTTGTGGATCAACATGCTTAAATTTCTTAATTGAACCTGATCCACTGTTGTTTTGGGATTTATACATTGATTTATTTTTGTTTGAATCCCAAGACATACATGCTGAGGTCTTAACAGCAGACCCCCCATTCCCCTTTAAAGGTTTTGCTGTTTGCTTTACAGCTTGTCTTCTCACAGGTGAATGAGTTTTATAGAAATTATTTCTTTGAAAATTTGCATTCACCTGAGGTTTTTGAAAAGGTTGTTTGGGTCTCACAAATCCAGTGTTCACATTAGATCTCATAGGATTAACATAACCAGTATTCACATTAGGCCTCATAGAATTAATGGTTTGCCTATTCACATTAAAGTTCCTGTAGCCAGACCTAAGATTTTGTCTACCAGAATTAACATAAGAGTTAGGTCTGGCAGAGTTATTGAGTTGGACAGGTCTGGGAACAAACTGGTTGGCATGATTAATTCTACTAGCATTATTCCAAGCTGGTTTATTTGAACCATGACCCATATTAACATTCCTTTTCTTTTGCTCAGCCTCTCTCTTCATTCTCTTTTCATGGAAGTCACAATCTCTTATTAAATGACTCAAACTTCCACACACAAAGCATCTTTTAGGAGCATAAGTATAACTACTCCTACTTTCTCTGTGAACACTATTGCTTCTAGGTGACTCACTCATTTTAACAGATTCCCTAGGAGTTTTTATGTGATTAACACAACTAGGTTTGACTGTCTTAGCCTTTGGTTCAGTCACTACAGGTTTAGTAACAACAGGTTCACACTTCTTAACAACCTTAGGTTCAGGATTCTCTTTTACCTCACTTTTTGACTCAGACTTAGGGTGATCAGAGGAACCATCAATAGATCCTTCAGAGTCATTGGATTGACAAGAAGAATACCTACTGGATTTGTCCTCTGAGGTGTTTGACTCAGGTGTTTGAGGACCTTTCTTACCATACACAAAGAGTGAATCATCCAACTCTTCTTTTTCAAGAGGAGTATAGTCATCACTCAAAGGTGGTGGTACTCCCTTAAAGTCACCAGTCTTAACAAACCTATTATACAAAGGCTTATCAGTATAGTCCTCTTCTTTATTCTTGAATATAGCCTTATTCTCATTTTCCTCATATCCTAAGCCACATTTTTTATTTGACTTAATTTGAGAATCCCAACACTTAAACAAGTTATTATTTGAATTGTTCCACTGATCTACCCTTTTTCTCAACTCATCCCTCTCCTTCTGAATTTTAAGGCCCAATTGTCTATACCTTTTAAGCTTTTCATCTTGTTCATATATTTTATTAGCTTGAAAGTATAGTTTTTCATTTAAAGCAGCATGTTGGTTTTGAAGGGTGACCTTTTGTGCCTCTAATGTTTTTACAGCATTTTTATGTGCTAATAGATTTACTTCTAAGTCACCTATTTGTTCTAGTTGCTCATCACACAAAGCCTTAACATGATTATATGAGTCAGTGCATAATTTAGAGCATAATGATACCTCATTACCAATGGCCATGAGAGCATGATCAGACTCCTCATTTACTCTTGGATGCTCACCCCAGTTGACTCCTCCAGCTTCCATTGTCAGCAGGCTCATCTGATTCTTTTCCATCTTCCCATCATCATCTCTTTTCCCATCAGCAGGCTTCTTCTCTGGACAATCTCTTGAAAAATGTCCATGCTTGTGACAGTTGTAGCATTCAACTGTCCTCTTTGTGTATCCCACTGGTGATTTGTTGTTGAAGTTGATGGTCCTCCCATATTGCTTCTGAAATCGTTTGACCCTTAAAGCAACCATGGCAATGTGCCATTTTAGTCCATCTCCTCAACTTCAGCATCATTAATCTGTTCTAGGTCTTCACTAATAAAGCTTTCATCTTCCGTTTGGTTGGCAAAGAAAGAATGTATCACCTCATCAGTAAAACTTGAAGCAGACCTTTCACTTGAAGGAGTTTCATAGATACCAGACCTAACACTACCAGATTTAACCTTGTAAGTACTGCTTTTGTTTTGTGACACAAAAGCAACATTTGATGAACTGGTTGAAGTCTGAGTGTTGTTACTGATGTCCCTTTCAAACATCCTGAGATTATTGTATAGGTCATCAGGTGTCATTGAATCTACTTCCTCCTTAATCCTCATCGCCACAGATACATTGCCCCATTCTGATAGTAAAGATCTAAGGAACTTGTGGTTTGCATCCTCATTTGAAACTACTGCACCATGAACTTCCAGTTGTGTCAACAGATGTTGAAATCTGTCATAGCCCTTCTCCAAACCTTCAGTCTTTGAAACACTGAATGTCTCAAATTGCTGTTTAAGAACAGCCTTTTGCATTTTCTTGGAGTTTGCATTGCCTCCAAATCGTTTCTTGATAGCCTCCCACATCTCCTTAGCATCAAGGATGCCATGAAACCTTTGTAGATGCTCCTTAGGAATAGCCATAAGAAGCAAGGTTCTGGCCTTCTTTTCCTTCTCCACGGCCCTAATCTCTTCAGCAGATATTGGTGGCATTATTCTGATCTGCCCATCATTCCCTTGTGAAATTCGTTTCTTAGAATTTCCCTTTCGAATAACCTTCCATACATCACTATCAATGTACTCCAGATAATGTTCCATCTCCATGGCCCATATATCATACTCTTCTCTTTTCAGTAATTGAAGTTTTATGTTTGAGATTGTGGTTGTGGAAGGGATGGGTTGTTGTTGTGTTTGGGAGTTACTGGTTTCGGTTTTTCCTTCATCTTCATGGTTTGACTTCTCATCCTCACTGTTATGGATTGAGAAAGTTTCAGGCTTATCGAATTCAGACATTGTGTAGGGTGATTTGAGTGAGAATTAGGTTTTTGAGATTTAGTGTTCTTCGAATTCAGAGTCTCTCGCCTTGCTCTGATACCACTTGTTGGTCCACGAATTGTATGTGGATCACTAAGTAGTCTTGAATACCTAGTAGATGGCTAGGATAAATCCGAACCAATCTAAGTGAGAAACCCTAGGTGATTGTTGTTGTTAATGCGGAATCTTAACAAGAACAATGAAGAACACACACAGAGATATCACTAACTTCGTATATTGATTATAATCACAATTGTGAACTCGTACAACTCACACACCACTAACAATCTTTAGGGATCCTTTTATAACACAAGGAAACCCAATCACTAACCTACTCAGAAGATATTCACAAATCTTCTATAAAGATACTTACACGTTTTGTATCTTTTCCTAACTTATCTCTAACAGACTTTCCTAACTTCACGACCAGACTTAACATTATAAGTCAACCAGACTTAAACATATTACCAGACTTAACTTTGTATTACCAGACCTAATTACAAAGACAGACCTAACTCTGATATACTACCAGACCTAAGTTGTCTTCTCTTGATTCGTATCATAATTCCCAACACTAATTGTTTTATTTATTGGAAAAATCGCTTTGAGACTTATGTGAAGTCAAAGGATATTGATCTATGGTTTATAATTGTTGAGGGTGATTACAAGGCCATAAGTAATGATATTTCGGGTGGTCGGGATGTAGAAACTTCTCTTACTCGTCACAGTGATGAGCAAAAGAAGTTGATTGCCAAAAATAATGAAGCCAAAATGATGCTTTACAATGCTTTACCTAATAAAGAATATGAAAGAGTTTTTATGTGTAAAACGGCTAAAGATATTTGGCAATCTCTAATTGTCACTCATCAAGGAAACTCACAAGTCAAAGATAACAAAATTGATCTTCTTGTTCAACAATATGAACAATTTGTTATCTCTGAAGATGAGATCATTGATAGTGCGTTTGCTAGGTTTAATACTATTATTACATCACTTAAAGCACTTGACGAATCTTTTTCTAGTAAGAATTTTGTTAGGAAATTTCTAAGAGCACTCCACCCAAAGTGGAGAGCAAAAGTGACGGCTATTGAAGAATCCAAGGATCTTTCAAGCATGACACTAGATGAGCTCATAGGAAATCTCAAAGTTCACGAAATGGTGATGGAAAAAGATTCAGAAATAGTTAAAGGCAAGAAGCAGAAAATGAAGTCCATTGCTTTGAAAGCTAGAGCTGAGTCAAGTGATGATGAAGAATCTTGTTCTAGTAGTGAAGACGAAGAATATGCCATGGCCGTAAGAGATTTCAAGAAATTCTTCAGGAGACGAGGAAAGTTCGTAAGACCACCTCGTGAAGAAAAGAAATCCCTTCGTAAAGACCGTGATGATAGAAAAGGTAAGTTAGAAAGGAAGTGTTATAGGTGTGGAGATTCTGGTCACTTTATAGGTGATTGTCCAAAGCCTCCAAAGAACAAGTCTCAAAAAGCATTTGTTAGTGGAGCTTGGAGTGATAGTGAAGGAGATGATGATGAGCATAAGAACAACGAAGTTTCCCTTATGGCTCATGACACAGAAGAGGTATGCTTAAAGGTTGATCTAGAACCTGATGAGTGGATCAAAGATAGTAGGTGTTCAAGACATATGACGGGAAACAAAAACCTTTTCTCTACTTACCAAGTGTACGACGGAGGTAATGTCACATTCGGTAGCAAACTTAAAAGTAAAATCATTGGAAAAGGTACGATCTCTCATGACTCTCTCTCTATTGATGATGTTGCTCATGTAGATAATTTAGGATTTAACTTGCTTAGTATAAGTCAATTATGTCGCAAAAAGTATAACGTCCTTTTCAGTGAAAATGGAAGTAAAATACTTAAAGACGGCATAACTGTAGGAAGAGGTGTTTTAAAGAATAACGTATATGTTATGAAATTAGATAAAACACCTAAAGAAAAGCTTTGTCTTACATCTCTGGACGAAAACTCTACTCTATGGCATCGACGTTTAGGTCATGCCAATATGAGGCTTATTCAATCTTTATCTTCTAAGGAACTCGTTAGGAACCTACCCAAGTTGAAATATGACCAACACTTTTGTGATGCTTGCAAAATTGGGAAACAAGTGCATAATAGCCATAAGGCTAAAAACATGGTATCTACCTCTAGGTGTCTAGAATTATTGCATATGGATTTGTTTGGCCCGTCGGCTATACAAAGTTATAGAGGAAATTTTTACACTTTAGTTATAGTAGATGATTACTCTAGATATACGTGGACTAAATTTTTGAAAACCAAAAATGAGGCCTTTGATAAATTTGAAATTCTAAGCAAGAAAATTCAAAATCAAATAGGAACTAACATAGTATCTATTAGAACCGATCATGGGCGAGAATTTGACAACGAAATCCAATTTGGAACTTTTTGTGATAATAATGGAATAACACATAATTTCTCGGCTCCCCGAACTCCACAATCTAATGGTGTAGTAGAACGGAAAAATAGGACAATTCAAGAAATGAGTAGAACTATGTTAAATGAACAAAACATACCTCAAAAGTTTTGGTGTCACGCTGTAGATACATCTACATATATTCTAAATCGAGTTCTAATTAGACCATTTTTAGGAAAAACTCCATATGAGTTATATAGAGGCAAAAGCCTACTTTAGGGTATTTTAGAGTTTTTGGAAGCAAATGCTTCATTCTTAACATAAAAGACTATCTCACCAAGTTTGACCCAAAGTCGTATGAAGGTGTGTTTCTCGGGTATTCGCAAAATAGTAAAGCATACATAGTGTTGAACAAAGAAACCTCAAGAGTCGAGGAATCATTGAACATAACATTCGATGAAAGTCCACCTCCCTCTAAGACATCACCTTTGGTAGATGATGACTTAGTTGAAGACCAAATGGTTGAAAATTTAGAGGATGAACCAGAAAATAAAGAAATTATCAACATTAAACAATCTAAAAGTCATCCATTAGAAAACGTCATCGGAAAACTTAATGAAAGAACATTAAGATCTCAAGCTCCAAATGCAAGTAATTACTTTTGTTTTGTTTCAACAGTTGAGCCTAAAAATATAAATGAGGCTATAAAGGATGAATCATGAGTTATTGCTATGCAAGAGGAATTAAACCAATTTATTAGAAATGATGTTTGGACATTAGTTCCACAACCTAAAAATCAAACCATAATTGGTACAAAATGGGTATTTAGAAATAAAATGGATGAAAATGGCATAGTATCTAGAAACAAAGCTAGGCTAGTAGCTCAATGCTACAATCAACAAGAAGGTATAGATTACGATGAGACATTTGCACCCGTAGCTAGACTAGAGTCTATTAGGATACTACTTGCATATGCATGTGCACATGATTTTAAATTATTTCAAATGGATGTCAAAAGTGCCTTTTTAAATGGATTTATAAATGAAGAAGTATATGTTGCACAACCTCCCGGCTTTGCCGATTTTGAAAAACCAAATCATGTCTACAAACTTAAGAAAGCATTATACGGACTTAAGCAAGCACCAAAAGCTTGGTATGATCGACTTAAGACCTTCCTAGTTAACCATAAGTATACCATGGGCCTAGTAGACAATACTCTCTTCACCAAGAAAAAAGGATCACATATCATCATCGTCCAAATATATGTGGATGAAATTATATTCGGCTCAACTTGTCAAGAGTTATGCAATGATTTTTCAAAAATCATGCATGATGAGCTTGAAATGAGTATGATGGGGGAACTAAACTTTTTCTTAGGTCTCCAAATTAAACAATTAAAAGATGGGATATTCTTCAACCAATCAAAGTATATCAAAGATATGCTTAAGAAGTTTGGTCTTGAAGACTCAAATCCAATGAAAACACCCATGTCCTCCGAAACCAAACTCACAAAGGATGAAGAAAATGAATCCATAGATAGCACTAAATATAGGGGAATGATTGGTAGTTTACTCTATCTTACGGCTAGTAGGCCGGACATTATGTTTAGTGTTTGTCTATGTGCACGGTTTCAAGAAGATCCCAAAATATCCCATCTTGAAGCCGTTAAAAGGATATTTAGGTACATTAAAGGCACTACACATTTAGGATTATGGTATCCCAAAGGAACATGTATAGAAACCATAGTGTATGCCGACTCAGACCATGCCGGTGACTATGTTGATAGAAAAAGTACTAACGGTATTTGTACTTTTGTAGGACATTGTCTCACCTCATGGTTCACTAAAAAACAAACAGCCCTAGCAATCTCAAAAACAGAGGCAGAGTATGTGTCTGCAGGAAAGGCGTGTCAACAAGAACTGTGGATGAAACAAGCTCTCGTTGACTATGGAATTGAACTCAACGACATCCCCATTCTTTGTGACAACAAACGAGCAATCGACCTCAGCAAAAATACAGTCCAACACGCAAGAACCAAACACATTGAAATACGTCATCATTTCCTACGCAACAATGTTCAGAAGGGAAACATCTCAATTGAGAAAGTTTCCTCAGAGGACAACATTGCCGACATCCTCACAAAACCTCTCAAAAGAGAACCTTTCAACTACCTTAGACTTGGATTAGGATTAATGGAACATAGTGATTAGATAAAACAAGTAGCGTAAATCTTAGTTTAACCAAACTCAACACTAAACCAAAAATCGTGTTCTGATCCCGCGGATCCAAACGATAACAAAGGCGGATCCTTTGTTTTGGATTCGCCGGATCCGTCACATGCACAGGTTGTTTTATTATATAATAAACAACACCAAGTACTACTCATCACTCTCCTAAAACTTATCACCTACTGAATTCGTCCCATACTTCACCAAACTCACAAATTAAGCCATTGTTCTCAACCAAATTGTGCTCCAAACATCACTGTAAGTATCCTTATCATGTTTATACTCCTGATCTGCGTCTAGGATTTCTATTTCATGCACAAAACCAAAACTTGGGATTATGCATAATTCTTGAAAAATCATGAAGCATACTTTCTAAATTGCATAACAAATCATGTTTTTCATAGTTAGGAATTGCATCTTATAGTACATTGTCATCATTCATCAAAAACCCCACGAGAAATTTTTGCTAAAATCTTCTCACGACTATAAAAACGGTTTTTGGACATTGTTCATACAAATACAAAAAAGTTAGGTTTTAAGCATCACTTGCATCATGTCTCTTGAATGCTAAAGGGAATACATAATTAATATGTATTTTCGGGTACATTCAATCGTAGCTACATTGAAGTAGGAGCGTTTGGGTTATCTCTTGTTTTATTATAAAACTTGCATAAACATAATTTTCATGCATCAAAATGAGTCGAGATAATCGCACCTCCACATTGTCCCCATATAGGCACACACTAGACATATATATATATATATATATATATATATATATATATATATATATATATATATATATATATATATATATATATATATATATATATATATATATATTATATATATATATTTGATAATTTCAACTAAACTATATATATTTTTCGTGTCTAGGATAATCATGCCTCCCGCCACCAACTATGATCACAAACACACCGTCAATTACCTACCTAAACACCATAAAACCAAAGGACTTAGTGAACAACAAGTTGAAATTTTCAAAGCTCTAGAAAAACACCACGTACATGAGGGTAGGTTTGTAGAGTGCTCATTCTATGAAGGAACCAATCTTAGGGAACAACTAGCGGCCATTCACTTTGATTCCCTCCTAGATATCGATGAACCATTAGTTCCACGATTCATTTTAGAATTCTATGCTAGTATCAATCTAGAGTCAAATGATCAAGGTTACATAAACATTCGCTTCAGTGTCAATGGAACACAATACAACATCCCTTTAAATCAATTCGATGAGGTCCTAGGAGTTCCAAGTTATGGAACAAGTGTCTATACCGATAAATGGTCATTAACCATTCTTGAGTCAAATCTTGAACGAACGGCACCATATGCCACTCCTTTAGCCTCAAAAGAAGTCATTCGTAAGCACCTCTTCATTCCTAGGAACAACCCCACTAGGATGTATCGAGGTAAAGAAGTAGCTAGAGATCCATTTGCTATGGAGCAAAATGAGCTTAAGCCCGAGTTTAGGAAAATGGAAGAAGTCTTAAGGGCCAATGTCATGTGCACGGTAGGAAACCGCGATCATATCAATGCTTGTCTTTGCCACATGATGTACAATGTGTCAACCCGTCAACCTTTCAACCTTGCTTACTATATCGCCAAGAGAATGACCGATATTCCAATTCAAGGGAAAATGGCATTGCCTTATGGAATGCTCTTAACCCGTCTTTATCGAGCATTTGCACCCATCCATAGAAATGCCTTAGATTTTGTTCCCGACTATGATGAGATCCAATGCACCTTTGCTCCCTTGAGCAACCATAGGGTAGCGGTTGATAAAGGCAAACGTCCTCGTACTCAAACTTCATCATCTTCATCATCCATGAGTGACGATGACGGTTTGCCAAATTCTAGACTTCCTCCACCCGAGTACTTGAGACAACTTCCACCAATTCAGAATGAATCACCTGAGCATCGTCAAATGAGGGGAACGGTGAAGAATTTAGGACGATGGATCATGAAGCTTCACAAGGGTATGAAGAAGTTGAAGAAGAAATTGAGTTGATAGGAGTGTTTGGAACTAATCGTTACCAAACAATGTTATGTTGAATGGTTATGTTATCAACTTGTTATGATGCTACTTGAATTGTATGTGAACTAACTAATACTTGCAGGTCGATAACACTTAGTGTTATCAATTTTCCATGTTTAAGCCTATGATTGGCTTAACTCCTATTAAGGTAAGTTCACATGAACGGATTAATCTATGATTAAACATGTGTTAGTATCATCATATTTAGTTGTTTTGCATTACATATTAGATGATAGATATACTCCAAGAGAATTTTCGGGTTTTCGTCGAAAAACGCAAAATATGACATACTCTCTGTGAAGTTTTAGTATTTTTGCCAGACGGATCTGGCGGATCCCATAATTTGGATCCGCCATTCTACAACCTGCGGATCAGGCGGATCCAAAATTTTGGATCCGCACGCCTTGTCGATTGGCTCCGCAGGTATAACAGTTAATTTCCTAAAACTTTTCGACTCATCCCGATTCATAAATTCTAGTTTCTTATGTTCTTTAGAATAGGTTCACTGATCATTATACATCTTAGAATGATTTAGAAACTCTTAGAAACTTAAGAACAAAATTTCCCACCAAAATTTGAATTTTCAAATTTTAGGAGTGAGTTACCTTTCTGATACAAGCAAGGAACCCTTTTTAGGGATCCTTCAAATCCGTGGGAACATCACATCACAGGATTTTCCACTATCCCTTTGCATTTACTGCATATCTTCCTCCTATTACTCAACATAAGTTCTATGGATTGACTTATGTGATATGACTTGCACAAATTTTTGTTCCAAATCATTAGGAACCAACATTCTCTATTGGATTCACATCAAATCCAAACACACAGACTCATAAACCTTCTGCTTATAAATTAGTGCTTTAGGATCATCACTAAACTCACACAACAACCATTTCTTCTCCTGTACATCTTAGCTATCATACTTAACCATGACCAAGTCAAACAACTCTTCCACCTCTAGACCTCCAAGAAGAACAGCCCGCATTAGTGTTAAACCCTGTTGCTTCATAAATCTTGCTAACTCATCATCAGAGGAATCATCTCCTCTTAATATCTCATCTCCTATAGCAAGTGAAAATTTCCTTACTTTATCCACACCTACACCATCAAATGTTGTCATACAAACTCCACCTCCATCCATAACTCCAATAGCAACCACACCACCACCCGCTCCATCACAGACTGTCAAATCTCAATCACAACCAAACTCACCCAAACTCCAACCCATGGAACTATTTAGGACTCCACCTACATCACCTCATCCATACCTTGATGACTTGGAGGATCTCCCCCCAAGATCAAACAATCCTCCACCCATGACCTTTGAAGGTCAAGAGCCTAGGCTTTTTCATCCGATTTTCCTGGATATCCATGGTCCTTTATACCACGATGCACCATCATCCCAACCTCAAATACCACCTCTCTCATCCACATCAACTCTCATTTCCATAGACGAGGCAATATGGATCAATTTGCCTCAAACCCAAGAGGAGATAAGTGAAGAGCTCAACCGTCTCTACACTCTCTCGGGTATGGTCGATCACCGCCTCAATGAAGCCATGGACCTCCAAAACATCCTCATGAACTCCCTCCAAACACCACCACCAACTAATGAACAAGCACAATCACCACCACCCAACAACCAATCACTACCACCACCACCACAACCAAATGAGTATACTCTTCCGCCCGGTTTTGCTCGCCATGATTGCAACATGTGTTAAAGAACCGTTCACATAGCTCAAAGGACAAACATTTAGGTGCACGAGCTCCAAAATGAAATGAGGTTCATTTTGAACCACATTCTTGAGCGTCTAAACGCCATCTCTCATCCTCCTCAATAGGAGAATTTTAGTCTCATTATATAGGACCTTCTAGATGTTGTTGTGAGACTTTTTAATTTTTAGGATGTATTTTTCATTTTTATGTAAACATCATATTATGTTTGTGACTTTTGTCACATAATTTTCCATGAATGAATGTGATGTTTTTATGCTTATGAGTGATCAACATAAAGCATATTATCATTAGTTAGGTAACTAACATCATTATATAGCTACTTGGAATCTACATTCTAGTTTGATCACTTGTACTTTAGGTACAAAATTTTGATCAGACACTACATTTTGACTTTTTAAAGTCAACTAGATTATCATTCTTATTTGAATGAACATATCATATGCATTATGCTTCTCCATTTGAGGCTAATCACAACTAACATTTCTTTTGCAGCATCTCATACCCTTTTAATGCATACGTTGGGACTCTTGTAATGGGGAGTATACATCGAGGGGGAGCATTTCATTTTTCTAATCATTTTTTTTCTTGTAGGATCATGCATCATTACCTTGTTACTCCATTTAGGGGAAGTATCAAACAAGGGGGAGCTCTTAAAGTTCTCAAAATCGCTTTCCGCTACGCAACTCTTCTTTTTGTTTCGACAAAAAGGGGGAGAAAGGATTAAGTTTGCATAACTGTGAATCATCACAGTACATACACTTTTGCATAAAAAAAGAGTTTTCAAACTCAAATAAAACAAACTTAATCTATATTTTAAAGAACTCATGCTATATTTATTAATTTGCTCAAAAATATACTTTATGTTTTGTCATCAACAAAAAGGGGGAGATTGTTAATACAAATATCGTCCTAAAAACGTTATTTATATTTTACGATCTTTACTTAGTTTTGTTAATGACAATTACAAAGTATATCCTTTAGCAAATTATAAATGCTAGCTAAAGTCTCTATAAAACACATTTTACATTTCACAAGTTTACTTAGAATTACATTTTGCACATCTACTAGTTTATTTCCTTAAAAGGAAACTTTATCTTTAAAATGATACAATGACATCATGGCATGCATCATACATAATATCTTGGCTAGATCTTCAAGCAAGATAGTTGACTTTGGAAGATCTTGATATGACATGACAAAGGTGTGGAGGATACAGCTGGATTTGGAAAGATTTCCAAAACTATTAGCTGTCATATTGCTGTCAAGTCGGCGGATCCAATCAACATAAAGGACGGATCCCTTTTATGGGATCCGCCGGCTGTTCATCAGCTTGCCTATAAATAGCAAGCTGATCATTTGGACACACCATCACTCATAGAGCCTAACATTCATACTCATTCATTTACATATCATCTAACATTTATCATTCATTCATTTCATTGATCTTTCCTTTTGTAGCAAGGGAGATTAAGCATCAAGGTTCAACACAGACGTGTAAACCTTTAGCATAGTTACTGTGTGATATAGTTGTAGTTCACACATCATTACTTGTATCATTTATCTCAGTGAGTATGGTTAGTGTTTTAGTCCTCAAAACACAAAGAGTGTAGGGAGTGGTTGTACCCTTGTAAAGAACTCGACATCTAGCTTAGTGTCGGTAATCGTATAGGCGACGTAAAGTTGGTTCTACCTTGAAATAGAACCCGGTGTTTAGCTTAGTACCGGAAAAGGAAGTAAGCGACGTGTAAAGGTTTTCTCCACCTAGAAGAGAGTTTGTTTCTTAGTGAAGGATAACTCTCGAGTTAGAGGCTCGAGGAGTGGAGTAGGGCAAGGAAGAGAGTCCTTGTAGCCGAACCACTATAAACATCCGTGTTGTGTGGTTTGATCTTTCCTCTCTTTACTTCTCATATATATATTGTGTGAATATTTGTTTGTGCTTGTTTCCTTTGAAATAACATAAAGTAACAAAGTGAATTAATTTTAAAACGGTAAAACTATTCAACCCCCCTTGTGATTGTTTCGAGGGTCTTCTTCTCTTGTGATTGTTTCGAGGGTCTTCTTCTCTATACCCTTTCTATTATAATCGAGTGACTAGGTTAGGTTAGGGCTTGATTCAAAGTAACGACATTCTATCATTCAATTTAGTTGTAAGGGAAGTCTTGTGTCATGGTGACCAAGGCTAGATCATTGGGGATCTAGTTGGGGTTTGATACTTCCGGTTGGAAGTCTTAGTGGTCTTTGTGGAAAGTCGAATCAGAAGTCTTTGTGGGTGGTTTCCGAGGGCGGAATACCGTTGGGAGTAGCTCTTCTTAGTGAGCACCGATCTTTGTGAATATCGGTGGAGTGAAGTTTTATACGGTTTGTAATCCACCATAAGGATTATACTTTGTGAATAGTATAGTGTCGTGAATTCGCAACTGGACGTATGGATGGTATAAACCCCCCATCCCGAACCAGTATATATCGTGGTGTCTCTTTACATGCTTTATATACTTTGGTTGTGATTGTGGTTGTTGTATTTGTTGTATAAGCACTTATTGATCTTTGAGGCTTGAAGTCTTTAAACTTCTAAATAGCTGAAAAGACTGTATTCACCCCCCCCCCCTTCTACGGTTCTACAATTTCTTTACATAATTGTTCTGGAAATGTAGGACTCAGTACTTTGTTTGTAACGAATACCCGTTGTTTGTTTGTAATGATTCACTTTTTGCAATGTGTTGTTATTTACAGAAAAAACGCAATGGCGTTTGAAGTGTGATACATGTTTTTTCCTACGTGAATGTATAGGCCACATACGAGCAACCTCATTTCCAAATGACCAAGTGCATCCAGGTTCATGGAGATAATGGTCAACGCAATGAATACGAGAACTTCACCACAGGATAAGGACACGTAAATTGGTATGGTTACGCAACAAACATAGAAAATTGAAATGCTGACAGACTTATGCTAAACTTTCTATTTAAGAAGTTTATTATATTGATTTGTATTTCGAAGACCCTTAGCTTAATGTATAATTCTTTTGCTATTTTTTAGGTGATCATCAGGGCAACAATTTGAACTGGTGCTATACCTCTGAAAACCGAAAATGGCTTAAGTGTCTCAGTCTCCAGTTATGGTATTGGATTTGCACTTTATAACCGTGTTGCTGTTAGTCTTTTTAATGCTCGATTTTAATAATATAGATTGCATTTGCTTTTAGCTATTTTCTTAACATGTTTGTTTGGTCCTTATTTGAGCCGAAGTAGATTATGTGTTTTCATGATTCTTTTAAAAACACCTTTGATAAAAACATCATGAACCAAATACAATGACAAAAAAACCCACTGCGGCCGGCCGCCGCCATCCTTGTTACATATTAATCAAGAAGTGCCGATTTAAAGAAGGGTAAATTGCCAAGAATTGTAATATAAGATATAAAATATAAAATTTGACAATAAAGGTATCTATTAGTTTCTCACTCCTAAAAAGAATTGAGAAAATCAATTTGTTAATGACAAAAAGGGTTACGTAGTATTTAAATCGTGTGTAGTCTTAAAATAGTTTTTGAGTAAATTACATGGATGGTCCCTGTGGTTTATCAAAAGTAACAACCTTCGTCCCTCGAAGTTTAAAGTTGCATTGGTAGTCCCTAAGTTGGTAAACAAATAACACCACCGGTCCTTTAGTTTAACTGGTGTTAAGTGAGTCCGTTATAATTTACACGTTAGCCCCTTTGGTTAAAGATCGTTGCATCGTTTATCCTTAACAATATAGACTGTTTATAATTTAAAGTTTCCAAATGTTTTTATCCATTTTTACACGTTTTCTTTCGTTTTTATACGTTTTTATCCGTTTTCGTCCGTTTTTATACGTTTTCGTCCGTTTTTATACGGTTTCCATACGTTTTTATACATTTTCGCCCATTTTCTTACATTTTCATACGTTTTATCCGTTTTCGTCCGTGTTTCTTACGTTTTTATACGTTTTCGTCCGTTTTTATCTATTTTTATACGTGCTCGCCCGTTTTTCTTAAGTTGTCATACGTTTTTATCTATTTTTATACGTTTTCTTCCGTATTTCTTAAGTTGTCATACGTTTTTATACGTTTTCATTTGTTTTTATACGTTTTCGTCTGTTTTCTTCCATTTTTCTTAAGTTGCCATACGTTTTTTTCCCGTTTTTATACGTTTTCGGCCGTTTTTATACGTATTCGTCCGTTTTTCTTACATTTTTATCCGTTTTTATACGTCTTCATCCGTTTTTATACGTCTTTATCCGTTATTATTAAGGATAAACGATGGAACGATCTTTAACTAAAGGGGCTAATGTGTAAATTATAACGGAAATCACTTAACACCAGTTAGACTAAAGGACCGGTCGTGTTATTTGTTTACCAACTTAGGGACTACCAGTGCAACTTCAAACTTCAAGGGATGAAAGTTGTTACTTTTGATAAACCACAGGGACCATCCATGTAATTTACTCTAGTTTTTTCCTCGAAGTGTTGGATGTTGCCATGTTGGTGTACATACTGCATACCAAGAGAAAATTTATGTTATTTGTTTCATTGGTGTATCCGATCTTTCGTATTGTAAACTAAACAAATCTTAAAGCTTGATTTGTCTTGTACGAATAGTATACCACATATTGTAAACATAAACCACGAGGATGTTTGTGGTCATGCTGTGAATAGCAATAATAGTATACATGTTCGCAAACATTCTTAATCACATATATATCCTATAGTCGATCAATTGGATTTGAAATTTGAAGTGATTGATGATTTAGATCAACCCAAAAACCCCAACGGTCCAAACAGAAAGGGCTCGCAAGTTCGAGACATCTGCTTAACATTTTGTCTACTCATCTAATAATAAAAGGACATATGGCCCGAAATCTCATGAGTCAAGCACTCAAGCCAATTTCATTGGGATTTTTCCTAATACATTGACATGCCAAACATAAAGTTGTAGGTTTAGTAGTGATAAACGGGTAAACGGAAGAGGTTTTTCTTATTTAGGTAACTCTGAGAGGACGAACTTTTTTTACTCGTATGTACGCGACCTCACTAGATTAATCCGGGACAGTTTCCGACCTTTTCCTGACCAACCCTTAATGTACACACCTAGTAGCTTTGAGCCATTCACCTCTCGTGATAAACCAAAGACCTCACCACTAGACTACGAGTATTTAGTAGCGATAAATTTTCACCATATGTCAGGTAAAATTATAACATGAATATGATATAAAATTTTGGAGCTCACTATTAACCACTCTAGTCCTATACATCAAACGATCTTCGGTGTGCTTTCATCCTCTTTTGTGCAGGCAAAAAAATATATTTAGTGACTACAAGATTATCATCTACTATTTTTCTGGGTCTATGAGAAATCAATATTTAGGCATCTCTAATTCGCTAGATTCATATTAAACATGTACCCCGCATAATAATTGCAAACTTTATCCTTCTCTAGAAGGTCGCCATGGTTCATTCATTCGCCTCTTAATATTTCAAACTTTTTTGATAGATCTATGTTTAACAATGTTTTGAAAACCGGGTCTTTAATCGAGCCGGTCGAGTCACCGGGTTACCGGTTCAACCATTGAATCAACCCGGCTTTCTATTAAAAAAAAAAAAAAGAAAAAAAAAACCTCTTTTTTTCAACAATATGAAAAAATAGTATATATATAAATCATGACTAAACCCAAAGGGTCTAAATGGGTTGACCCGGGTCGCTTTAAACCCGGCGGGTTGAATTGGGTTTCGAGAATTAAAAACCCCGTTTAATATGACCCGTATTTTTTGCCGGAACCGGTTTAACCAGTTAACCTGGCCGGGTCAAACCAGATTTCAAAACATCGATGTTCAGTTTAAGTCGATGCCCCACGACAATTGGATATCATCACTTTCAATTCTATCCACACACTTGCAATTGTTGTCTTTGTCAAAGAAAAAAGACTAACAATTTCTTAAACTTAATAATTAATGTGAATAGTCCGAGGTGGGGCGACGATCCGCCGCGTTGCGGCGGGGCGTTGTTTTATTTCGTTGATTATTGCACGATATTTTTATTAAGTAGAGAGTAGGCCGGGGGGTAAATTTTTTTTTTTTTTTTTTTTTTCCCCGAAAAAAGGACTCCTTTTGCAAAGAGTCGCCAATGGCAGGGGTATTTTTTGCCAATTGTCGAAACATTTTTTTTTGAAAAAGGACTATTTTTGCAAAGAGTCGCCAATGTCAGGGGTAATTTTTGCCAATTTTCGTAACATTTTTTTGGGAAAAAAGGACTTTTTTTGCAAAGAGTCGTCAATTTCAAGGGTATTTTTTGCCAATTTTCGAAAGTTGATTTTAGGCCTTGAATTTGTCATCACTACTTGCAATTGTTGTCTTTGTCAAAGAAAAAAGACTAACAATTTCGTAAACTTAATAATTAATGTGAATAGTCCTTGGATATTGATCTTGTACGAACAGTACATTACATACAGGTAGGGGCCTTAATTTCTCATTATCAATTATCATGTCGCGTTAGCATCATACATAGAAAAAGCATGCTTATGCGACTTATATGTATATGTTATGATAGGTAATAAAACAAATTGATACACGACAGACAAATAGATAAAATTAGTTAACGACATTTTCATCAATTAACGCTTTAAAGATTCGATTTCTTGACCCACGGCGAGTAAAAGTATATACCATCGTACATTACGATGCCGCCAAATAAGAACAAACTATATCGTCAAAATCGACATCAATTAATAAAAAAAAATTTAAAAAAAAAAAAAAAAAAAAAAAAAAAAAAAAAAAAAAAAATACCTATAAATATTTTGGTTTTATATTGAGCTTAAATTTGTGAGTTTCCTTTATACTTTTTTCACATTAATTTCTTGCAGATTTTAGTGCTACATTATTGGAGATGAAATTAGCGATAAAAGTATGAGTAATGATATGGAAGCCAAATTCATATGACTACATGTGAAATGTGCGTTTTTCTCTATTATAATTCTCATCATTTATTGATATATGTGGTTAATCTTTCAAGTATTGTGTACTTGTAATTGTGTTGAGATTACGATTTTTTTTCCGTTTTATATTTTCCGGGGTATCTTATGAATTTGTGTTTGAAGTCGACACTTAGATCATTGTAGATATTGTTATTCACTTTAAGTCTTTTTATATGTTAATATAAGCACATAACTTATGTTACATGTTGATAAATTATAATAAAATTTTGTAAACAAAATATAAAATAGCAAACAAAATGGGCCAAGAACCTGGACAAACAAAATGGGCCAAGAAAGCAACCAAGTCTAAAATGACAGAAAAAGTGACATAGGCTGGCGTCATATGACGCTGCATTAGTATATTTATTTTGAATGGCAATAGTATCATATTCATTTCACCACATAGGATGTAATGTACACAAACCACTGCAATTAGAATATTGAATGGTGCTCATAGTAATCGAAAAGTATTCCATAAAAACATAAATTAAAAGCTAGACTCGAATAAACAAGTTGTAAATCCCGATGCACTTTATTGGGATGGAAGAAGTGTCATTTCTAAGCATTGTCTTGGAAGAACTTTATTTACTGGAGTCAAACTAGAAAATCGAAAAGTAACATTCTACTAGTATTTGTTACCGATATTTTGTGAACGGCTTTTTTGTTTTATATTTACTTTCTACTCATAATATTGTAGCCGTACACGTAAAGTGGCCAAATTTATCGACAAAATCAAAGATTCGAAGTTGAGTAGAAAGCAACACATATTTTGTTCTGTTTTTTTTCCTCCTTTATACTATGCATTGGGCCTTATTTGAAACCCAAACCAAAATGACACCTCACACCTTTTTATATTTTGGTTCTAGAAAACATCGTTTGAAATGACTCAAAGTTATATTGCATTCATGTTTTGGTTTGAGATTGAACGTTTTTAAAATCAGTATGTAACTAGCTTATGTTACTGAATACTGCTTAAGTATTGCAATGATACTTATTAAACCAGATTCGACGAGCATCCGGAGTAACAAAAGAATTACAACTCTACTGTACCACAATTGGTGCATTACCGATTGTTACATGCTCACATATGCTTCATATAGATTCAACAATTCAAGTACAATGTTTTATGTGAAAAAACATACAGTATTTCATAAACACATTATCACTTCTCGTAATCATTTAACTAAAACAAAAAACGAAACGAGTTTGAGAACAACATTGATGAAAACATACTAATTTCACCAAGACAACTTTGAAGTGGCCACGCCAACCTTCTGAAAAGGGAGGGCCTTACCTGGTTTGAGTCTATGTGCCAGTGACTTCAAACCCCGTGAATTATTCGTCCAAGAGGGGTCAGAAACCACATTTAAAAAAAAAACGAAAATATCAAATCTCAACAAAACAACCCGACTGTACAAACCCGGAAAACTCATCCGGAGCATCCACTTTATGCAATTTACACTTTTGCCCTTGCTTGTTTTTCATTGCAATAAAAAAGGTTTGAGGCCCACCTTGGTATGCTGATCCGGTTACAAGGGTCCGATCCCCAAGGTCAACTCCACACGACCCGACTTTAATAGCTGGATCCGTATCCGAAAAACATGTAAAATTCCCATTTTGCCCTACTTTCGCGCAACCCCTCGGGCACTTGTTAACCCCCCACGCGCCCTCCACGCGCCTCCATTTCCCAGTGATGGTATCGAGTACTTCCGCGCTGTTTTTGAACTGTCCTTGAGTGTCGGTGTCGTACCCACTAATGACCCAAAAGTCCGACCCGATAAATACCCCTTCACATTCGTCACGGGGCTCACTCATGTGGGCCAACTCGGACCAATGGTCCGAGGTGATGTCATATAACCACGCGCTTTTTAGCGCGTTTTTGCTCTCGTCGTGTCCACCAGCGATGTAGATTTTGTCGTCAAGCGCTCCTGCTGCAAAGAAAGAGCGGTTTGACGGCAAATCTGTTCGTTGGGCCCATTGGCGAGTTGTGAAGTCGTACACGAAAACATCGCGTAACGGCTCCCAACTCCCGGGGTTCCACCCGCCCATCATAACTAATTTACCTTCCGTACTTTCCAGCTGGCAAAATACAGGCAACCCGTCCGGGTATTTTTGAACCGGGTTCAGTTGTTCCCACGTGTGGGAACAAGGTTCAAAAATAGACAACCCATACTTTGGTTGACTCTCGGGTTTGGAACTATTCACTCCCTGTTTCTGTTTCTCCCGTTCAAATTCGGCTTGAACAGGTTGGACAGGGAGTGACTGAACAAAACAAGCGGTTTTATTAGTAAAACCGTATTGTTTTCTATGATAATAGAACTCTCTACTTTTAAAAAACCTTCGCCATCGTTGACAAACATGAGATGCGACATCATGTACGTTGTAATGCATTCGAGTCAAGCACTCAAGTGCTATTTCTTCGGGTAACCTGGGGATTAGTTCAGTGAAGCTTTCCATTATTAGAAAGTAAAAGTTATGTTTCTAGAAGAAAAGTATGAGGTGATATTGGATATGAGAAAGAAGGTATAGATGAATATGGTAATTTATAGGAAGATTAATGACGTTACATAGGGATGAAGGGTGGGCATACATTGATGTGTTGATTTCTAGCTTAAGCAATCATGTTTTGACAATTGATCTACATTCATTGGATAAAGATGCATTAAAGTAATGGTACATTGATAAGGTTTATTGCTTTGATATTTTTGTGGACCAATATTTAAAATTATTGAGTGTTATATGGCCAAGTTGAAACGAATTCAGGACATACATTTTTGATAAAATTTGTAGCAAAATGAAAACGAAAAGTTAGCCAAAAGGTATTGAGATGTAGGCAAAAGTTCAATATATATCTCATATTTGTCATATATCTAATGAATAAATACTAATTATTTATTTTTTTATTAAAACAAAAAATATAAACTTTCATATTTTTTTTAAAAAATTAAATATTTCGCAATCCGTTAATCGTTACGTGAAATAAATCATACCATCGCGACGAAAATTAAATTATTTTTCTATAGATATGCATTATTATATACTTTCGACGATTTTTTTTTTTCAAATTTCCGCCCAGAAAAATCACACGTGATTTGTAAAAATCACATGTGATTTGTTTTTTACGAATCACATGTGATTTTTACAAATCATATGTGATTTTTTCTGGCGAAATTTTTTTTATAAAAAATTCGTCGAAAGTATAGAGAAATGCATATCTATAGATAGATAATTTAATTCTCGTCGCGATAGTGTTTTTTTTTTGTAGCTTAAAGATTTATGGTTTGCAAGATATGTTGTTTTTAAAAAAATGTGAAAAATAATTTTTTATTAATATAGATGAAAAATGTATTGCTAAGATTGATTATTTTGATATATGACAAATATGAGATTTATATTGATCTCAACTTTTGAGATGTATCTTCTTTTATATTACCTAGCTTTGAAATAGCATGATTTTTTGTTGTCTCAATTTTAAATGTACTTTAATCAAAAAATAAGTTTCTCAAATTTGATTGCAGATAGATGTATGTTGAGGATTTTAATTTCTGTAACTGTAGGTTAACACGAAATCATGTGTTGCATTGTAATTATACGTATGATATATACATGTTACATAGAAACATCTAGAAGTAAAATTATACGTATATATATACGATATATACATGTAAGACTACCCCGCAGTTGGAGCCGGAGGACTTCGGACGCTCAAACTAGAGCGAAACTCTTCAAACAATGCAGAAGGTAATCTCTTGGTAAAAATATCAGCATATTGATAACGCGAAGGCACATGAAGCACTCGAACCTGACCCGCAGCAACCAAATCACGAACAAAATGAATATCAATTCAATGTGCTTGGTACGCTGATGCTGAACTAGATTGCAGGACAAATAAACGGAACTGACATTATCACAGTAAACAAGCGTAGCGGAAGATAAAGGAGTATGCAACTCACGTAGCAAATTGCGTAACCAACAAGTCTCAGCAACAGCATTGGCAACACCACGATACTCCGCCTCTACACTAGAACGAGAAAGCATCGGCTGACGCTTAGAGGACCAAGAGAGTAAGTTGTTTCTCTGGATCATCATAGCCAGCCTAATCCGCATTAGAATAGGCAACCAAATCTGTAGTAGATGAAGAGAATAACTGCAGACCATAATCCAGAGTACCCTGAACATACCTCAAGATCCGTTTAAGAGCAGAGAAATGAGGCTCCCGAGGATCATGCATATAAAGACAGACCTGCTGAACTGCATAAGATATATCAGGTCTAGTGTAGGGTATTCACAATGCAAGAAACACTTGTTTGAGGCCTTTAGATGGATCGAATGAAAGAAAACTTAGAGAGAGAAAGTGGGAACTTCTAGTGAGAGAAACACTATGTGTATTAGCTTGAAATAATGAGAGTTCCAACCCTTCCCTTGCTAGGGAAGGGGTATTTTATACTTACTACATATTATGCCCCTAGCGGGCTGTAGAGTGAGCTGACAGAGGGTAAAGACCCGACCCACTCCACAATACTAATAATAATAACTAAGCTACTAATAATATTACTGATAATCCTATGAGCTATGATGTACTAATAATTACTCGGGGTGACCGAGTCTTCAGCTGAATATTCATATTCCTAACAATCTCCCCCTAAGGGAGGTCACCCCAGAAGTAATGTTCTGAATTTCAGCACTTCTTCCTTGGATCTTGACATCATAGCTCGTAATCATTGAATCTTCAATGTCATAGATTGTTGTGCAAACATCAGTGATCAGAAGATGACTTCTCTTTTGTCTTGGATGAACTTTGAGTAATCTTTGAAAGTATCATCCCACTTGAGTCTCCAAGTCATCTTTCAGTAGTACGACTCCATGTGATGAAATATACTTAGAGCCGACATGCTCACACGATATGGTGTCATGATCTTCAGCATCAGAGTTAGCAGAAGCTGTGTTGAAGGTCTTTTAGGGTGATCATGACTTCTTTGATGATGATGTGGTGTGAGCATGTGGTGATGGATTGGCATCTTTTCTGCACCCAGCTACAACAGCAACCAGCTACAGCATTCCACAGCTACAATCGCCAGAAGTTCCTGCATACGACAGTTAGCAATAATTCGACCGGTACTTACAAGTTTGGACTTCGAGATAGTCAACAGCATAGTGTGAAAACTCTCTCTAATCCTTACCAAGACCGTTCCTAATCGAAAACCCACAGAGAGCTTTTTAAGATTTTACCGTAGTAAATCAACGATTAGGTGAGTCGCTGGAGATCACTCCACGACTGTAGACCGGTTGAAACCGCCGCGACCACTAAGCGTAATTCACGAGGAATTACCGAAGTAACCTGCTTTCAGGGCTGCTTGAAGTTGACCCTGGCAGGAATTTCCATTCAATCATTGAGAATTACATTTGTAAATTCTCTCATAAATGTTCTGGCAGATTGCTAAGATCTGCGTAGGACTCATGAGTTTACAACTGGTGTCCTTAATGTTGAACTACCAGTGTAGAAATAATTCGTGTCCCTATGAGATCTTATTATGCATCTCGTGGCTCTAGACTCAATTGTGCGTTTTGATTTGGTGATCGGAGGCTGGAGAGGACTGCCACCTTTTCAATATCATCTAACTCGGAGTGAGAGAGACGATAGAAATGTATTGAACTCCGTGAAAATTGAAACAAGAGTCCTTTGAGGGACCTTGAGTGGCTAGGGAGGGTTGTGCAGCGTATCACTGGGTCCATGATACTTTGTCTTCAATGCCAGCAATCAACTAAGTGATTCTGACAGCATATGTATTGACCCGGTTTCTGCCTAAGTTGTAAGGAGGGCTATTTCTTTTCACCCTTTCTCTTTACAATTCTTTTTCATTCTTCAACCCCTTCAGTGCTTACCGATACTTCATAACTAACACCTTGTTGGGTTTGTTCCAGTGTTAGCTCCATCTCAGTCGGCACTATTCCCTCACTCACTTTTCTCCTTTTTAATCATACCTACACTACTAGAAAAATAGCCTTTAATGACTCCTAAATTATGACACACACATTTTATTGACAAGCAAAAGTGTGAGTCATAAAAAAACTGTCATAACTTGTACAATTTGAAGGACTTATGACATGCAATTATTAGAGTCATAAAAACTAAAACACGGGATACACTTTTTGTTTCCCGCTATTGACAAAACCCCACAAAAAACCTAAGTCCTTCAAAATCCCCAAAAAAAAACCCAATTAAGTTTACTAGGGTTAGCTATTCTTCTCTCCCAATCCAGCCGCCCACCTTCACCACATTTTTCCGGCCATATTTCTCCGGAATTGTTATAACAACCTATCCAAACGCTATTGATAAAGCTGTCTCACAACTCATCTCCCTCACAATTTTTATAACAATCTCAACTCCCATCTCCTCTCTCTCTCTATATTGATACCAGCTCCATCTCCTTCCTCTCTCTAAACGAACCAACACCACCTCTGCCGTAGCCACACCTCCCCCACCACTGGCCACCGTGACACACCGCCACCACCAGAATGCTCAGCTTCACCTCCCCCATCACCTATGCTAAGCCACGCGCTCTGGCGACACACCACGGCCATCCTCGTTAACCCACGCGCCGTCAAGAATTCGTCATCACCACTTCTCGACACTCACCGAGTGTTAATCGATAGAATATGAGGTATGACGCGCGAGTTGACTCGTATACGAGTCAACTCGGCTTAATATTGATCTTTTCGGGTTTAATAATGAACAGGTTTAAAGTTTTTATTAAATAAAAATGATTAATAACGGATTTGGTATCGATAGTGGGTTTTGTATGTCGAGTTTGAACTCACCGTTTAGTTGATGTTCTTGAGGTTGTTGTTGTTTTATTCTTGTTTTGTTCGGTTTGAATTTTATTGATATCGTTTGAGTTATAGTCGTGGACTAAGATTTGATCATGGGTTTAGTCTGGATTTTTAGACCGAGAGTTAGGATTTGTTTTGGGTTGGTTTTGAATTGTGGCCGTGCTAGTTATTGTTGTGGTCGTTGTTGTTTATTGGATTTGGATTGGAGCCGTGGGCTAGGATTTTGGGTTTTGGATTTGATTTTAGGCCTAACGGTGTTGTTGATTGATGATGAACGGCTGTGGAGAAAGCCGAGACCACTAGGGTCTCGGCCGTGTAATTATTTGGCTATTGTTGATTTGGGTTGGCAATGTTCTTGCTGCTGTTGATGTTTTTGCCGTTGTTGTTTATATGTTGATGGTGAACTGCTGGGGGAGCAAGCCGAGACCACTAGGGTCTCGGCCGTGTGCTTAATTGATTTATCATTGTTATTTATCCGGTGGGGTTTTGGATTATGAGCCGAGGGATTAAGGATTAGGATTGAAGGGTGTTTTGGAGTTTGGATTATCTGGTCGAAGTTGTTATTATCGGGGTTGATATTGAATTTGGATTATTCACGGTTAAGGGTGGTCGAACCATAGAATGTAGGAACGATAACCATTTTGGACATAACTTTCCTTAATTGAATACGATTGTTATAAAAATTGTTATAAAAATTGTGGCGCAGGAGTGTTTGGATAGGTTGGCTATTGCGTTAGGTGGGAATACGATTGTTCCTGTTGCGTCTGAGCAGTTGCCGGCTTATTTGGCTGCTCCTGAGTGGCAGCCAAATATATTATTCTTGTTTTATAGCTCTGGGTTGCTCAAAGGTATAAATATTGTTCAAATATATTATTCTTGTTTTGTCGACAAACAGATGTTAGTTGCATATTGTTCTATGTGGTTGTCTTAGAAATGATAATGATTACGTTTTATGGATGATTGTGATGACCTAGGTGATGATAAAAAATTTGGAACAAGTGGTGACCATGGTTTTGAATTCATTCCAAGATCCTCACCCACGTGCGAGATGGGCTGCTATTAATTCAATTGGGCAATTGGCAACAGATTTAGGTCCAGACTTGCAAGTTCAGTTCCACCAAAGAGTGTTGCCAGCTCTAGCTGGTGCCATGGATGACTTTAATAATCTACGAGTTCAGGTTAGTAGTGTTATTTCAGCATATATGTTAGTCTGTTGTTAGTTATAAAACCATGTTTATAGATGATAAACATCACATATAGATGTAGGTACAGTGTTGTATTTTCATATTGGGTGCAAATTCTATATGTCGTGCTTGCCTTTCGGAGTATAAGCACAATGTTATGAATTTTGCTTGCAGCTACACTGTATAGTAAGATTGAGTCATTTTTCTTCTTTGATTAGATATGTCGAGTTAGCTAGAGAGGCACATGTGACTTCATGGGCAAACTTTTTAATAAATGTTGATGATCCAACAAAAAATGCATATTTGCTATGTACAGCGTCTTAAATGAGGAATTTAATTGTTTTTTAAATTTGTTATTGTATTGACTGGTTTTGTTCTATTCCGTTGAGAAATGCTCCTGGCGTACTACGGCAGGATCATGCTGTTTTGGTTCGGTGGTTTTTGCATAGTAATGGTTCCGTCACTAGCAGAGGGAATGGTATGTGCCTAAGCAGCTTATTGTCTTACATGTTATTCAAATAGTGTGACAATGTGATATCTCTGGTATTATTTGCAATTTTTTGTTATTTATTTTTGTTTTTTGGAAGTAAGCCACGTTATATGACTGTTAGAATAACAAATACATAAAATTCTTTGGTCATTGCAGTTGCTCACCATGCTTCTGGGGACAATACTTGCTTATGTAAGTCTTGCATTGGATCCGCATCAAGTACGTCCATGTTCACTCGAAGTTATAGGGCAGTGAATACCACGAAGGTATGTGAAATCTATTAAGATTGCACCTCGTCAGGCTTGTTTGCCGTTTCATTGTTCTGTAGACTGGATATAAAGTAACGTACGTGCTCTTAATTAAAACTTATCGGCTGCTTTGTGTTCATAGGGGGGGGCAAAATGGACTTGCTGCTAAAGCAGACCAGACTTCAGTTAGTGGCATCTTCCTTGAAGTACTCCAAGGCTAGATATGATGAAATTGTTAAGGAAGTTTCATCTTACTTGAAGAAGGTTGGCTGCTGCTCCTTGATGCCAAATAGCAAACACATTCTATGTAGCTATATATGTTCTACACATTTACCTGTATATCACCCATATATGTTTCTATAATTTTGGAATTTGAAAATAACTTGTAGTTGTATGAAACGCATTGTTTTGATATATATGAAATGCGCTTTTTTGCTATTTGTGTATTTATTTGTATTATGAGATTATCTGTTATTTAATGTGGGGATATTATTAATTTTATAAAAATTATTTTTTTTTAAAAAAATTTGACCCATGACACGCAAAAAAGGGGTCATAAAATAGTGTCATAAAAGTTTGTCGTAAAAGGGTGTCATAAAAGCCTGTCATAAATTCATGACGCGCGAAATGCGTGTCATAAAGCTTTATGACGGGTCGATCAATGACACCAAAAAGCGCGTCATCTGACCCCTTTTATGACACGCAATGCGCGTCATTAAAGGCCTTTTTTCTAGTAGTGCTAAGGACTTCTACACTAACTAGTGGATTGTCCCTGGGTAGATCCCTCCGGCTCTGGCGGGATCGTGGGAACTTGTACCTAACCTTACCATCCTTATAACTCCATTATATGAAATACAATGGTCGGTCTTTGGTGTTCTTCCACAATTGCCAAACCAAATCTTTGAAAAATCTCTCAAAGTGTTCATGATTACGAAACACATTTTTTGCAAACACTTGAGAGTTTTTATATTTTTCAAATGCTCCCCCTCAACATGTGCTCGAGTGATAGTTTTATAAATTTGCACATGTTAGGTAGAGCCCGCACTTTTTGAATTGATCCACTTTCAGTGAACATGACCGATTCGAGACACGCTTACATCGCTTGTTAGACTAGCTTGAAATTATTACCCGGCCTGGTCAAGTCCACAGAAAGTTTCTCGAAATGGTACACTCTACTCAGATACATCTTTTTCGAGACACGCTTACATCACTGGTTAGACCAGCTTGAAATTATTACCCGGCCAAGACGTATCCTTTCGATTGATGGCAATTCAAGTTTCGTCAATTCATTGGTGAAGACTGAGCCTTGCTCACGTGAGATGCCAAATCCTTTGTTTTGTTAAAACCATTTGCTCCCCCTCAATATGTGCATCGATATAAGAAAGATTTTCGCACATATGGAAGAGCTTGCGTTTATGACCAAAACCATTTTGCTCCCCCTCAATATGTGCCTTGATATGCAAAATGGTTTAGCACATACGGGAGAGCTTACATTAACATCCAAATCATCACATTTTATCAGAATTTCCTATTTAAATCACATTCTCTCCCCCGATCAAAAATTTCAAACCATTTGAGATTTGTGATCCCAAGTGATTTAAATAAGTTTAGAAAATTTGGGAGAAAATGTGGTCAGGTTTAAATGTATTCTGATTTAGGAGCATACTATGCTCCCCCTTAAACCACGAGAGAGTGTCACTGCTGATGTTGCACAAATTTGGCAAGGTGTCAAAAATTTGAACAAGTACTCTCCCCCTTAATTAATGACCCATATTCTATTAAAAGAGCTGTAGTCATTCAATTAAGCGATAAGTATTTGTGAAAATTTTACTTCAATTTACCACCTTGTGTAACATCAAGACTCTCTAGAAGAATCAAATAAGATAAAGAGTCTTGATGAAAAAGAAGACTTCTCTTCTTATACACGACAAGACGCACTGAAACGTACATCAAGTCGGGGAAACATGGATATAAAGTAATCCATGCCCAGGTGAACATCACCCAGTTGGAGGAACAGCTGTCCTTTTGGCGACATGCTTTCCCCAATGTACAGCGTGGGTTGCAGTATGAAGTAACTGCAAGCCACTAAGACATGTTTTAACTGATTAGTATAACTTCTGCTCGAGCTTCATTTAAGAATCCGTGCCATTGTTGAATGACATTTCTAGATCCGTAAATGTTATCGATAAACAGAAGACATGCCTAGGTAGGACTATTTTTGGTATTTTCTGATTTTTTTCGATTTTTATGGTTTTTATAGGTTTTATATTTTTGTATTTTTCTTTTTGATTTAAGATATATACAACTATGTACAAGGATATAAGAAGACAATCCTTTACTCCTCCTTTTCTTCCTGAAGACACTTGAGGGTTTCAGGAGTCATGCTTTTCATGCCAAGGCGTGGGAGAATAAACTGAAACCTTTCTCTTGGGAGGGCCTTGGTGAAGATGTCAGCTAACTGAAACTCTGTCATCACGAAGTATAGTTCCACAATTCCTTTTTCCACTTGTTCCCTGATGAAGTGATGCCTGATGTCGATGTGTTTTGACCTGGAGTGCTGAACATTGTTACAACAAAGAGCAATGGCACTTTTGTTGTCGCAATATAGGGGAATTTTGTTGTATGAGAATCCATAGTCCGAAAGTTGTGATCGCATCCAAAGGATTTGTGCACAACAAGTAGACATGGCAATGTACTCAGCTTCAGTAGATGATATGGAAGTACTCATCTGCTTCTTAGAAGACCAACTAACCAACTTTTCCCCTAAAAACTGAACTCCTCCTGAAGTACTTCGACGAGTGTCTTGACATCCCGCATGATCAGCATCCGTGTAAGCCGTTAACTCCATTGCAGTGTCCTTAGGATACCAGAGACCCATATGAACCGTGCCTTGAAGATATCGAAAGATCCTTTTCACTGCTTCAACATGCTTCTTGGTTGGTCTGGATTGATACCGAGCACACATACACACAGCAAACAGAAGATCTGGTCTGCTAGCCGTGATGTACATCAGAGATCCAATCATGCTTCGATATTTCGTTATATCCACTGGAATCCCTGAAGGATCTTCATCCAGCTTCGTTCTATCAACCATGGGAGTGTCAACAGGTTCACTTGAATAAAATCCAAACTTTTTCAAGATCTCGTTGGCGTATTTGGATTGATTAATGAATATGCCACCGGGACTTTGAGAAACTTGTAATCCTAAGAAGAATGACATTTGTCCCATCATAGACATTTGAAACTTGGAATTCATCTCTTTTGAAAAACTATCACATTCACTAGGATCTGTTGAAGCAAAGATGATATCATCTACATAGATCTGAACTAGTAGTAGATGGTTTCTTGACTTCCTGGTGAATAGTGTAGGATCAACAACACCCTTGGAGAATCCGTTCACTAGGAGGAACTTGGACAATGTATCGTACCATGCCCTTGGTGCCTGTTTTAACCCATAAAGAGCCTTCTTCAAGCGGTAAACATGAGTAGGATGTTCAGTATCCACGAATCCTTCTGGTTGACTCACATAAACTTCTTCCTTTAAGTCACCATTCAAGAATGCCGTTTTGACATCCATCTGGTAGACTATCATATTTCGACTAGCAGCATTTGCCAGGAAGATTCTTATAGCTTCAATTCTAGCAACCGGAGCAAACGATTCTTCAAAATCAATGCCCTCTTCTTGTTTGAACCCTTTAGCAACTAGCCGTGCCTTGTTCTTTAACACATCACCATACTCATCAAGCTTCACTTTGAAGATCCACTTTAAAGCAATGATCATTGCAAGCTCTGGAGGAGGCACTAATTCCCATACTTCAAGTCGATCAAATTCATGGATTTCATCCTGCATAGCCTGGAACCAGCAATCTTTAGTCATTGCTTCTTTGGCATCTTTTGGTTCGACTTTGGACATTACGGAATTGAAGAAGCACCATAGTGCATCAGTGGCTAGTTGATTACGTGTGGATACTGGACGTGAGGGATTGCCTATGATGTTGTCGATTGGATGATCACTGGTCCATTTCCTGAGATGGTCGTGAGGTTGAGGGTTATGAACAGACGTAGCAGTGCTGTGTTCTTCAAGTAAGGATGTGTCTGATGAATGTTCAGGAGCAAATATGTTTTCAAAAGGAACCTCATCAACAGGAGCAAAAGGATTAACTTCCAAAGAATGATTATCTGAAGATTCTTGCATTACTGGAGAAGATTGAGCGTTTGATGACGAAGGCGATTGACTGGCAGCTGGAGCATTGTGACTGACTGATACTGAAGCTGTAAGGCCTTCTGAACCTTGTGGGGCTTGAACCTCAGCCATAGGAAGTACAGCAGGTTCACTTGGGATGGTTCCATTCGTTGGCTCAAAGTATTCATCAAACATAGGATCAAATAACTTCTTTAACTCCTCGCATGTAGGTGGCACATAAGAATCTGCAGGCGTGGAATTCTGTACAAGTCCTGAACTAATGGGTCCAGGAGACAAAAGGTTAAGATCAGGTCCAGAACTAATTTGTCCTGAAGCAGGTTGCTCACTCAGCTCATCGAACGTAACATGAATAGTTTCCATAATTATACGGGTTCTCTTATTGTAGATTCGATACCCTTTACTATCTGGTGCGTATCCAACAAAAATACCTACATCTGCTTTAGCTCTTAACTTTCCCAAGTCTTGACTATCGTTAGTAGGGTAGCAAAGTGCACCAAACACACGGAGAAAGGAGAGATCTGGTTTCTTGTTATGGATTAACTCGAAGGGAGTCTTCTCATGAACCGGATGAATTAGGGATCGGTTTTGAGTGAAACATGCTGTTGCAATAGCCTCTGCCCAGAGAAACATCGGTGTCTTTGAAAATATAAGCATAGTTCTTGCAGCCTCCACCAGAGTATGGTTCCTTCGTTCAACCACTCCGTTCTGTTGAGGAGTGCGAGGGATACTTTTCTGATGCGTGATGCCAATACTTTCATAGAAATTACGGAGTTGTTGGTTAACAAACTCAGTACCATTATCAATGCGGATGATTCTGACAGTTTTATCGAGCCTTACTTGCAGCTGTTTTATCAGTTTAATGATAACCTCTGGAGTTTCGTCCTTGGTTCTCAAAAACTTTACCCATGTGAACCGAGAATAATCATCTACTATCACCAGAACGTACTTCTTTCCATTTATGGTTTGTATTCTCATTGGACTGCACAAGTCCATGTGGAGGGTATGAAGAACTTCCAAGTTGGTGTTGATGGTTTTAGGCTTGTGGGTTTGTTTCTTGCTTTTACCCAGTTGACATGCAGAGCAGAGATGATCTTTCTCATATTTCAGTCTGGGCATCCCTCTAACAAGATCTTTACGGGAAAGATTATTTATGGTACCGAAGTTCAAGTGGTTCAAACGACGATGCCATAGCCATGATTTTGTTCTAGAGGCTTTAGAAAGCAAGCATATGGGAGAGGACTTCAACATTTCTTCAATCGATATGGTGTATAGATTGGTGCCCCGACTGCCCTTGAGGAGATCTATACCATCCAATTCTCTGACGAAACATGTATGCTTTCTGAAAGCCACTTCCAGATCTGAATCACAAAATTGACCCACAGAAAACAGATTGTGCCCTAGTCCTTCCACATAATATACCCTTGAGATTACACTGTCACCAAACACATAATCTCCATAACCCATAATAGCACCAAAGTGGTCGTTCCCAAATCTAACTGTCCCGATAAACTTTTTCACAAAGTTCTTGAGCCGCGAGCGATCCCCAGTCATATGTTTTGAGCAGCCTGAGTCCAAATACCACAGGACGATTTGTACGACCTGCATTTGAAACCAGACAACAATGGATAACTGAAAAATGTGGATCCCCAAGTGCAATTGGGGTCCGTTTGGTCAGCACACACATATTCAGGAACCATAGATTTCACAGATGCTACTGTCTTTACTGAGGAGACAGAACTAGAGGCAGGACAAGACCTAGATGGAAGGCATTGTGACTCTAAAGACAGGATTCTACCAGTTGGTCTCCATTCCTTATTCATCACAATTTTATGCATATTCATTTTAGGTAATGATCTCTGTTTTCCTAAATTGAATTTCCTTCCAGTGGGTCTCCATTCCTTAACTTTCACAATTTTATGCTTATTCATTTTAGGTAACGTGCACTGTTTTCCTTAAATTGAATTTCCTTCCAGTGGGTCTCCATTGATAGCCTATGCTAGCAAATGTTTTTCCTGTTGCTTTCCAAACCTTTTTGCATGCTTCAGTTATCCTACCATTCTTAACATGGGATGATGCAGAAGACATCAAGAAAGACACAACACATTCATCATGATTAGCAGAAATTAAACAATTGTCGCATGTTTTACAGATAGCATTAGAATTCGAATTAATTACAGTACTTTTGATACTAGAATCAACACGATTCATCCTACTCATTGCAAACTTATTGTTCCTAGGTTGGGCTTCTACATTCTTCAAGTGATCATTCTTAGCTGGCGCAGTCCTATCCTTTCTTGCATTTCCTCTAGACCTTGACCCGCTAGCTTGGGTGTCACTTTTTACTCCTGTAGAAGCATCGAAGGTAACATTAGTTTGTTTTTCTGTCACATGCCTTCCTGATAATGATGTGTTGGGTTCTGATGTTTTAGGTGGTAGATCACAGGCTACATGCTTGTTCTCAACATTGGATGATGATGCAACAAATCTATCTCTATGGCAGCTAAACTTAGGAATTGAGCCTATGGCATATTCTAAGTTTTCCTGAATCCTTTTCGTGAGTTTGCAAGCATAGACAACTGCCCTATCAAGTGGCTTATCAGTCCTATCCTCTTCAACTACCTCACGAAGTGTGTCAAGGCCCTCTCTAAGATGATCGAGATATGTTTGATGGGCAAAGCTGTTATTTCTAAGCTTAAACGGAATACGCCCAACATCAACATCATACTTTTTACTATCAGTAGCCTTTGGTGCATCACAATTACAAGTGGTGCATGGCATTTTACCTTTCACCCGAACCTTCAGATTCTCAATTTCATTTGTTTAAGAGGTTATTTGATCATTGTGATTGCTTCTTGTAACTTTAATAGAATCATATAACTCTTTGAAATGTTGTTTAACCTTTGAATTTTCTTCTCGATAACACTCATTTTCATAATGTAACTTATTTATGGTGTTTTGATATTGAAAATTATGAGAATCTGAAGACGAAGGTTTATTGGTGCCATATACTTCACACTTGTTGGATTTCAATTGGGCAATTTGGGCCCTCAGCAGTTGAATCGTGTTCGTGTGAGCTTGAATTGTCTCATCTCGTTTGCTTAATTCAAAATAAGTATCAAATTCAGGAGCATCCAAGGATGTCTTGTCATTTGATATTTTATGTTTTTCATTTAAATGTTGATATTTCAATTGCAAATTAAGATATTCAACTTCCAATTTTGAAAAGCGTTTAACCATATTATCATGGTCATCATTTTGAATTTTTTCAAGCAATTTTAAATTCTCCCCCTCAAGCTCAACAACACGATTCTGGGTGACATTTAACGCAATAGCATACTCATTAAATTGACAAGCAGACAATGCAGAATCAGTAACAGTGTAAAATACATCTTGTGCAATACATTTAGCAATCAAGTTGTCATTAGTAATGAGTATGTTTTTTCTTTCAATCTCTCGACTCTTAAGTTCTATTGCATGTTCATTCACCTCATTTTCCATATCTTTAAACACTACTTCCATTTCTTTTATTTCGGCTTTAAGAGCAGTTTGCAACCCTTCAAAGTGTTCTTTAAGTAGTTTAAAGAATGGCATGACCTCAGTTAAGTAACACCTTTTTGCATGTTCAAAACACCTTTCCCCCTCAGTAATACCGGAGGGTGTGATTCTCTTCTTACATGTTTTATCGAAATCAGCAAACAGTTGCCAAAGCACATATAAGCTAATAAAAGTTTTGCATTCAATGGGAAGAGACAAAGGCACTAAATTCCTAGGTGTATTGGGAGGATACACCGTTATGGACGGAACTTTTCTAATAAGGGGGGTGTTGGCCTTAAGTTTTTCTACTTTAAGTTTTTCATTATCTTGTTTCCAGAAAATCTGTTCAGGTGTTAACTTCTTTTGAGGAGCAAACACAGTCAAACGATTTTCCTCATAATAATCATGGGGCTTGATTATTATTCGTCTGACTATGCACTCGGGATCCCTCATTTTCTCATTCATTTTTTTTCTCGTTCTATCACTTATCTCATCCTCTTCATTTGTGTAGATATGCTCAGGTTGGTCATGAATAGGCATAAGCATCACATTACCATCATATAGGGCTGGTTGAATACTTTCATGTCCCTAAGGATGGTTGACTTAGGTTCACCTATCATGATTTTACTATGCTTATCACTCAACTTTCTGTGCTTATGAATCATTTGAGCAGTTTGTATGGTTTGATTTTGTGTGTACAACTTATCTTCAAGCTTATTTTTTAACGTCTTGAGTCTAGAGAAATCATTTAAAAGAGTTGTTTCTTTTTGTTTGAATTCTTGCTTAAGTGTAGTTACACACTTTTGTGCATCCTGTTTTTGTTTGACTGACTGTTCTAGCTGACTTTTCAAAGAACTCAACTCTAATTTTAATGTTTCTTCTCTCACTCTAGACTCTTTGATAAGTGTACTCATTTGACCTTCTAATTTCTGCTCACGATCATTAAGCTCAAACTTAGCACGCTGTTCATACATAGCCACTTGTTCTTTATAGATGTTTAGTCTAGTGATCAAGTTATCATCAGGGACAGGCAATTTGTTCTCATGGCACTCGCATGCATTATCTATATTACCCGCATTATCTAAGGCACATATATTACTCATAACACAAACATCATTATTGACAAAAGATTCACCATTTGGTACATCAGGTGAGTTGTTGTGATTCAAATACTGTTCATATGAAATAATATTGCTATTTTCCATGTCAACATTACTTGAGTCAGAAACATCTGCCTGATGTACTTCTTCGGGATTCTTTTGTCCCTCGACAATATTATATGTGTCATAGATTTTTAGTACCTCAGATATCACGGATGCATTAGAAGGACCAGCTTGACGGGGAGATGAGACCAGGGAAGACAAGTTAGCCATGAAGATTGTTTGAGCCGTAGGTTCATCATCTACATCAGAGTCATATGCATCACAGTCATCTGCCTTGAAGATGATAGGATCATTAAGTGCTAGATCCTGAACAGGTTTCTCATCCACATCTTCATTAAAAGTATATCCTCCATCTCCTGCCAAGAACAATAACTCTTCCTCATCCAATACAGCTCCATTCTCTTGAGCTTGCATTAACAGCATCTTGTCTTTGAAGTAATCTGAGTTCTGAGGACGTTTAGGTTGATTGCAGTTTCTAGCAATGTGTCCAAGCCCCCCACAATTATAACACTTGGTCTGTTTCCCTTGCCCCTGATTGGCATTCCCTGCTCTATTCTGCACATAACCTCGACCCATGTTTCTACCAGCTCTCCCTTGCACATTCTGAACCACAATTTTCCCATCCTCCACCATTGCTAGATTGCGTGGGTTGGATGAATTCCTTAACAGATTGTTGGTCTGAGGGAGTGATGCTTGAAACTGTTGAACCAGTAATGAAACTTGATTGGTGAGGTTGTCAATCATTTTGTTGGTCTGAGAGTAGCCTGAGTCAAGTTGAGAGCTCATAGCAGGTACTTGTGAGTGAAGTTGATGATAGCTTGGGTTGGATGATGATTGGATTGTCGGTTGAACATTTGTCATGAACGCCAGTGGATCATTTGTAGTTGAAGGACTTAACTTTTCTCTCAGCACCCGATCATAGACAGCATGCTTCTCATGTTGTTGCAGGTATGCATACAGCTGTTCATAGTTGGTATCCCTTAAACCTTTGTTGAGTTTGACAGCAGTAACAAATCTGTCCCATTCAGGAGTCATGTTGTTCACAAACTTTGAGTTTAGTTGGATATTGGGCATAGTCATTCTGATCATCCTCATATCATTCACCAACTTATGAAATCTCACATAGTAGTCTGTGACATTCTCTCCTGGGTTCATTTTGAAATGCTCGAACTCATCATACAGCTGTGACTCACGATCTTCCTTTGTGAGTTCTGACCCTGCCAACAACATTTTAACGTTGTCCCACACAGCTTTGGCTTCAGTGTTGAAATTGATGAGCTTGTATACATCCTTTGGAAGACCTTGAATGACTATGTTTGAGGCTCTAATGTCGGCATCATACCTCTTCTTTTCTTCTTCATTAAGATCATTGTAGTTTCTAGGTCTGTCTATGCCCCAAGTTACAGTCCCATCTTCACCAGTTGTAACAACATCTCTGGTGGTACCCATCTGATATGGTCCATCGTCAATTGACTTAAGAATGTTAACTCCATTATCTTTTCCCAAGCAGTAAAGTCTTATCCGTTGTGCCCAAGACTCATAATCCGTCCTATCTAGCATAGGTGGACGAGTGTCAGATCCTGCTGCTTGAATATCTTCTGATGATGTGTTTGATGTGGTAGCCATAGTAACTACGGGATTTTACAGATCTTGTGATTTAACCGAGAAATCGAATCTTTCGCGGGAATTTCTAAAATCACCAAGACACAAACCGCCTAGACAAATAGCACTCTTGAGGATACAAACCGCCTAGACAAACCGCGTAGACACAAACCGAGTTCACACTGCAGAGACAAACCGCGTAGACACAAACCGAGTTCACGCTGCAGAGACAAACCGCGTAGACACAAACCGAGTTCACGCTAGAGATACAAACCGCGTTGACACAAACCGAGTTCACGCTGCTTATACAAACCGCGTAGACACAAACCGAGTTCACGCTGGAGATACAAACCGCGTTGACACAAACCGAGTTCACGCTGCAGAGACAAACCGCGTTGACACAAACCGCGTACGCACCTTAGAGACAAACCGCGTTGGCACAAACTTCCAAACACGTCACTTTCAATGCTGTTTGTCCTTTTGCCTAAACTAGTAATAGGACAAACCGCGTACCCGATGTGACACAAACCGCGTTCAAGAACGTCCAAAATACACAAACCGCATCCAAGAACACTTGGATAAAAACCACTCGAATCACCCAAAAATGCCACACAAACCTTAAATCTGTGAATCCAAGCACCAAATACTACTCTTATACTATTCCTAAGCTAGAAAGTACAAGGTATAACAACTTTTAATCACTAAACAAAGCACAAAATGAAATAAATGTAACTTAACAAATCGAACCAAAAAACCTCAAAAACTACACAAATCCGTGAATACCAACTCTCATGGACCTAACCATGGCTCTTGATACCAATTGTAGGGTATTCACAATGCAAGAAACACTTGTTTGAGGCCTTTAGATGGATCGAATGAAAGAAAACTTAGAGAGAGAAAGTGGGAACTTCTAGTGAGAGAAACACTATGTGTATTAGCTTGAAATAATGAGAGTTCCAACCCTTCCCTTGCTAGGGAAGGGGTATTTATACTTACTACATATTATGCCCCTAGCGGGCTGTAGAGTGAGCTGACAGAGGGTAAAGACCCGACCCACTCCACAATACTAATAATAATAACTAAGCTACTAATAATATTACTGATAATCCTATGAGCTATGATGTACTAATAATTACTCGGGGTGACCGAGTCTTCAGCTGAATATTCATATTCCTAACATATATCAGGTCTAGTAAATGTAAGATACTGTAGAGAACCCGCAAGACTCCGATATACAGTCGGATCAGATACAAGATCATCATCAACCCCCAGTTTAGACTCGGTATCAACAGGAGTCCGACAAGGGTTACAATTAACCATATGTGCTTTCTCCAATACCTCAATAGCATATTTCTTCTGAGATAAAAATAACCTGGAAGAATCACGTGTAACAGAGATACCCAGAAAATAATGAAGTGGACCCAAATCAGTCATAGCAAACTCCTGATGTAAGGATCCAATAACCTGCTGTAACAAAGCCTCAGAAGATGCAGTGAGCACAATATCATCAACATATAATAACAAATATGCAGTGTCAGTCCCCTATATGTAGATAAATAAAGAAGAGTCACAACGACTATGCTGGAAACCAACACGCGTGATGTAAGTGGCAAACCGCTGAAACCAAGCCTGAGGGGCCTGCTTCAAACCATAAAGAGACCACTTCAATAAGCATACATAATCAGGATGTGTAGAATCCCGAAACCCTGGAGGCTGATACATATAAACAGTTTCGGACAAGTCACCATGTAAAAAGGCATTCTTGACCTCAAGCTGATGAATCAGCCAGTGTCAAGAAGCCGCCAAGCTAAAAACAGTCCGAATAGTGCCTGGTTTAACAACCGGACTAAAGGTCTCATCAACATAAATCCCCTCTAGCTGTGTACTACCATTCGCCACAAGCCGAGCCTTGTAGCGATTGAGACTACCATCTGCCAAAAACTTATGGCGAAAAAGCCACATACACCGAACAATGTTGGCATCTACAGGTTTAGGTACTAAGGTCCAAGTTTTATTCTTAATAAGTGCACAAAATTCATTACGCATAGCACTTTACCAATTGGGATCATTAAACGCATCACGATAGGACTTAGGTAAGGGTGAAATTGAAGACACATGCATACTAAAACGCTCAGTGGGACGATTTGTCCCGACACGATAACGTGTGACCATGGGGTGAACCAAAACCGAGTTCGGGTTAATAGGTGGGTCCGGAATTATGTGAGGTGAGAGGACAGTAGTGGAATCCAAGACAACATGGGGTTGGGCTTGGTTTGATGAATGAACCGTGGTTGGGGAGGGTTGGTGGGCTGATACAGGTATATGTGTTGGACTAGGTGGATCCACAGGAATGGTGTCGTCTACAGTTGTGTGTTGTGGAGGCGTAGATGGGTAGATAACGGGAGGTATAATATCAGGAATATCATCCAAAAAGGTGTAGGATGGTGATGTAGCAGGTTGGGTGGAGCCATAAGGAAAAGTGGTTTCGTCAAAGGTGACATGACGTGAAATAATTATTTTATCGGTGTTTAATTTAAGGCATCGATACCCACGGTGATTGGACGCGTGACCCAAAAATATAGCAGGAGTAGCGCGTGGTTCAAGTTTATGCGAGGCGTCAAGGTGAGGGTAACATAAACACCCAAAGGTACGTAAAAGACTATAGTCTGGTGGTTTGCCAAAAAGACGTGTGTATGGAGTTTCATTGTTAATGGCAGTGGAGGGTAAAATATTCAGTAAATGAACGGCCATATTAAGGGCCTCAATCCAAAATGTCGGGGGAAGGTGTGCTTGGAAGAGCAAAGTCCGAATAAGGTTATTTATTGTACGAATCATACGTTCGGACTTGCCATTTTGTTATGATGTTTTTGGACAAGAAAAACGAAAGTGGATTCCATTGTCAACAAAAAGTTTATGCATGTTGTGGTTATCGAATTCCCCACCATGATCACAGTGGAAAGAACAAATTTCACACTTAAACTGAGTATGAACATATTTACGAAACAATACAAATTTAGACATCACATCAGATTAATTAACTAAAGGTTAAACCCAAACAAATTGCGAATAATGATCCAAAAACAAGACATAATATTTAAACCCTGAAAGACTCGGAATGGGTGAAGTCCACACATCCGAGTGAATAATGTCAAAAGGAGAAGAAACAACAGTATCTGAAACCATAAATGGAAGTCTCACATGTTTGCTGTAGCAAATTGCAAAATTTCCTATAATTAACAACGGTTAATTATATATTAATCTCCGTCATTATTTCTAATGAAGCGAAAAGTGCACCGCTTTTAAGGGGAAATTTGAAATTTTTCTTATTATACTATATTAACGGAATCACGTCTTCCCATAAATCACCAAATACCGGAACGAGCTCAACGCGTATTACGAAATTTAATTATTTCACAAACTTAATAATTTCACTAATATATATACTAAATCGGACTAAACTTAATTCAGCCCAACTCAATCCCTCGTTCTACTGTTCATGATGCATGGTTTTGCGACCTTACAACAGGTTTTACCTCTTGAGGGATCTCAAGAGGCTTGCAATCCCCACCAGGCAGTGTACCTGACCGATGTAGTATAGTGAAGTGGCAAGTACCGGGGGATTGATCGTTCTCTAGGGGAATAGTGTCGTTAGGATTGAAAAACTACTCTAATAGGTCTAAGGGCGAGGGAAGATTCTTTTTGTATTTTTATAATTTTATGAAAGCAAGTAAAATCTCGGGTTTGAAGGAGTGGGCGGAATTAGTTGCTAGTCAACTAACCCAAATAACTACAAATGCAAATAAAATAAAATAACTGAAAATGAAAGGTTGTGAAACTTATATGGGGAGAAATGTGTTTACTTAGATTTCCTTACTCCCTAACTATCTTTTACCGGTTGATTAGTGTGTATTAATTGCGTGGATGACGGGTGTATTCCTTAATACCAATCGTGGGGTGGCGTACGTACTTCCCTAACTCTACAAGCTCCTACTTCACTCCTATGTCGAGCCGGCTAGGAAGCTCCTAACATGGGATCACTAGAATTCGCTCATGCATTAAATACAACCATAATAACCTTAGTACGCATTGGTTCATGTTTCTTAAGACGTTCAAGCAAGTTACCGTATAGGAGGTTAGCCAGTTTTCTTAAGCCTAACATCGATAAACAATCATCCAATACAATTAATAACACACTAACAACCAATAATCAATAGTTAGGTTTCATTAGATCTAAGCAAACACAAGATAAATCTAGCCTAGCATGTTAATTAAAAGACAAGAACAAGATATAATCAAACAACACATAGACATATTGATTGATTAAGTGATTACTTATCTTCAATTAAACATGGGAGATCCAAGGGTATGAAAACCCTTAAAAATGGCAGAAATTCGTCTTAGGGTTTCTCCTCACAAAGTTGCACACTAATGACTAAAAATTGCAAAACTATATATAGAACTTAGTGGCTGACGGCGTCACTTTATAGATCTTGACGCCGTCACCTCGCCATGGCTAGGGTTCCCGGATGGTCTTCCTGACGCCGTCCCTCTTTAGTCCTCCAAAATCCGCTCTGGCCTATCAAGGCTTGACGCCGTCAGAAATGTGCTTGACGCCGTCTCTCTTTAACTTAAACCGTGATGGCCTTGATCACCTTAAAGGGTGACGCCGTCAGACTTTCCATTGCAAAACTCTCTGGCGCGTCACGTGTATTTTTCATATCCACCTCTTTTGCCAAGCCATGACGCCGTCAGGAGCAATCCTTGACGCCGTCAAGTGTACTTTTCCAGCAGCTTTGGAGACTTTGTCGTTTTCTTCACTTTTATGCTCCAAAAACGTCCAAAATGCTTCCTTTTCCAGATTTCTTCTCCAAAGTACCTAAAATGACAAAGAACGTTTGGGCAATATTTGATCAATAAATCCGATTTAGGGCTTAAATGACCCCCTAAAAGCGGTACACTTTTCGCTTCATCAAATACCCTTACACTTGAGATTTGCTTGTCCTCAAGCAAATGCGCTTTTATTCTAATCAAAATACAAGTTAGGGGTCATTTAACGCTAATATAAAAGTAATTACAACAAATAGTCGTTCCACTTTAATCATAATAAGCACGGAGATTACAAACTAGCACCTCACAAGTAGTGTTTAGATACTCACATCTCTCAGGTGTCATCAAAATAAATCTCATAAATGAAAACGGATAATATCTCTCACTACCTGTCATAGCAAATAGATTACCATAGGCTTGGGAACGGATCAAAAACCTCCTCCACTAGGCGTAAGCACCTAAGATAAACTATCAAAGAGGGCTTTTAAACGGGTTATAACGTTAGGTGTAGGGATATGATAAACACGGATTTGTTGGATAAGGGATATTTTACTGGTGGCGAGTTAAAGATCTTGATTAATTACATGTACACTATGGTGTTGCTAAGCCAAGACTAGACTCGACTTAAGCTAAAAACAAAATAACAAAAACATAAAATAAACATAAAATGAAACGGGATGGTAGTCCGTATGTTTTTTTTCTACTTTTCTTTTTCTCATTTTTTTGTATTTTCTTGATTTTTTTCGATTTTTTTCATTTTTTTTTTTTTCATACACTCTTGCCCTACCATCCAAAATAATACATCACAGGGGAGTTGCATTCCCCTTACACTTGAACTTTTACATAACTTTACAAATAACTATTCTAATGACTCGAATTAAGATAATCGAAACACTTGGAGTACTTTTAAAATATTTAGCACATATGGGGGTAATAATGTTGTTCTTCCCCATTACTCCATTACACTAGTACTTTAACCATGAGTCCCAATCGTCCCAAAACAATATGTACAGGATATGACTCGACTTAGCAACCATGTAATCAATTAGATAATTAACTTGGGGTTTAAACAAATGTTGTCACAATAATGCACTAAAAATGAGTGCATACAAGGTAGGCTAAGGCGATTTGGGTGTACATTTAAGTGGGGTGTAACAAATTCTTCCTTTAAGTAAAATGCTTAAAGGTCGAAACGAAAAGATAGGCTCTAAGGGGTGTACTAGGGGTATCGTGTACTAAAAATGAGTACAACGCAAAGGGTGTGGGAGAATTACTTGACCAATGTAGCCAAAGTAATTATAACAAAGACACAGGTGTAAAACAATGGGTTAATCCTAATGCCTCTTATCATGTAGTAAATCTAACTACACGAATGTAGTCTCACTTGTGGCCTCGGAATGGTCCTAACGCAAGTTCTAGAATCTAAGTGCTACCAGTACACACATCATAGCATAAATGCTTTTCCTACCAATTCTAGGGGCGAACCTCACATATTTGGGGGTGGAAAATTTTTTAGTGGTACGGTTTTGTGCTAGTCATATAACTCCTATCCGTGAGACGCTCATTAAGACCAAAGTTTCACTCCTATATGTTGTAAAAAAAATTTTAATTTGGCACTAAAATTGCCCTAACAGGTATTTATCTCAGTTTTATTACACATCTACCATCAAACAAACAAAAATCAAGCGTAATAGCATTCTCTAAAGTATCGTACTTTACTCCCCCCCCCCTTACACTTAAGATGAACATTGTCCCCATTGTTCAAATAACAAGATGTAAAAGTAAATAAGGTAAATGAATGAAATCAAATACTCCCCTGATTCGTTTGGTGGATAAAGAGGTAACATGGTTAGATCTTCTTCCAAGAGAATGTAGAAGCTCCAAGACTAAAGCATCGCCAAAAGCTAGATTCCACATACATCTCCTTGTCCAAAATAACCTGTTAAACCTGAGAAAACAAACACGAAAACCTGCATAACATCGGCGGGATAAATTCTATATAAGGATATAATGCTTGTGGAATGATAATTTTGCAGATTCCTGGAGTTTATAAGTTAGAGATTTAATAAAAACTTTTTATGAAAACAAAACTTTCAAAAATTTAGAAAATTAAAACCTGACGCCGTCATGAAAAATGATCTGACAGAATTCTCATGTTAAGTTTCCGGAAAATTTCTGGAAAAACCTATACCTTACTTCCTGGAATTCCTGCAAAATATCATTATGACTCGATACAAGCATTTGACTCAAACAATTACTAATATGTATGTTAATTTATTATTGTTATGATTTATGTTCATTTGTTCTAATAAACCGATTTGGATTTCCCTTACACTTATCTTTTGCAAAATACCTTTATATGTAGTTAAGACGAAGTTAAAAACAAGATAAAGCATTTTCACAATTTAGTTTTGAACATGAATCAATAATAATAAAAATTAAACATACATACGGAAGCAAATAAAATCAAACAAACAAACAAAACAAACAAACAAAGCAAATAAAGCTTGGGTTGCCTCCCAAGAAGCGCTTGTTTTTGTTTGAGTTACGAGCCTGACTCTACCCTTATTTAACGGATAAAGGAGAGGTTTTTCCTACACTTAGGATTAAGTGCGGGTGATAGTAGCGATACACACCATCTTGGTGGAAGTATGCTGCGTGAGGAAAGAGTGGTGGATGAATTATATACTCAAAGGGGTGTGCTCCTTTCATCATAACCTTACCTAGTTCACTTTGGTCAATGGGTGAATTAAAGTTTTCTCCTAAAAAGGGATCATCTTCTATCAACTTCGATAGATTCCTAGTTGGGAATCCATCTTGACCTAATAAACCCGGTTTAAACCCATAATGTTTCTTGTGATCAATCATGAATTTGTGATGTAAGTATGTAAGGTCATGGTTCACTCCTATATTGTCTTCCTCACTACAAGGCTTAATGTCTACTACCTTAAACTTAAGACTACCCGGACTATATGTTTTGATGGGTGGATCGGGACCTAATTCAATTCCTAAATTTTCATCCAAGGATGGAAGATTAGGTAACGGTTTTGGTTGAGGCTCCGGCTCATCAAAACTAGGAACTTCCATAGGACTAAAAGAAAGGTTATGACTACAAGTATTCAAACCTATATCCTCTAGTTGTGTTTGGTCCAAGGGTTCTACCTCTATTGGGGTTCCTATAGTCTCTTCTACTTCTTCTGGGTAAGTCACGGGCGGTGTGTGTGCCTCAAATGATGGTAGGACTTGTGGGGTACTTGGTGGGCTTGGGGTTTCTACTATATCCTCCATCACATCAAGATTACCTATGTGTTCATCATGTATTATGGTAGTGCCTAACCATGACATGCACTTAGGTGGCTCAACTCTACCCTCATGTGTGTCGTATGTTTTGGTGAAATCTATCCCACTCATGCAACTAGGTAGTTCAACACTAACCATCTCTGAATCTTGGTTTGACTCTAAGTCCATGTTCTTAGAAACTAGGTCTTTTTGCTCATACAAATCCACTAATTCGTTCCACTTATAGGTCATGGTTAGGAAGCTTTCCTCAAAATTCATCCAAAAGGGTCTTACTAAAAGGAATTGATCCTGATAATGATCGTCTAATAGAAATCACACATGCATAGAATTCATTAAACCCATCTAACTTTACCCCCAACTCCTCTTGGAAATCACTAAGAGCACACAAAAATTCATTGGAATGATAGGAAGCAAATCTATTAGTGAAATATAGTTGTTCCTCTATTGTCAATGATCTAAATGGAGTTTCATCCGCCATAGTGACAGATGAAAAATGGTTTTACAAACAAAGGGCACAAAGAAAAAGATAGACTAAAGAAATCCTAGAAAAAAAAATAAAAATCCCAACTAGAAAGGAATCTAGTGAGTAGACCTAATAAAATAAAAATCTCAACCTAAACAATAACTATTCCCCGGCAGCGGCGCCAAAAACTTGATGCGTGGTTTTGCGACCTTACAACAGGTTTTACCTCTTGAGGGATCTCAAGAGGCTTGCAATCCCCACCAGGCAGTGTACCTAACCGATGTAGTATAGTGAAGTGGCAAGTACCGGGGGATTGATCGTTCTCTAGAGGAATAGTGTCGTTAGGATTGAAAAACTACTCTAATAGGTCTAAGGGTGAGGGAAGATTCTTTTTGTATTTTTATAATTTTATGAAAGCAAGTAAAATCTCGGGTTTGAAGGAGTGGGCGGAATTAGTTGCTAGTCAACTAACCCAAATAACTACAAATGCAAATAAAATAAAATAACTGAAAATGAAAAGGTTGTGAAACTTATATGGGGAGAAATGTGTTTACTTAGATTTCCTTACTCCCTAACTATCTTTTACCGGTTGATTAGTGTGTATTAATTGCGTGGATGACGGGTGTATTCCTTAATACCAATCGTGGGGTGGCGTACGTACTTCCCCAACTCTACAAGCTCCTACTTCACTCCTATGTCGAGCCGGCTAGGAAGCTCCTAACATGGGATCACTAGAATTCGCTCATGCATTAAATACAACCATAATAACCTTAGTACGCATTGGTTCATGTTTCTTAAGACGTTCAAGCAAGTTACCGTATAGGAGGTTAGCCAGTTTTCTTAAGCCTAACATCGATAAACAATCATCCAATACAATTAATAACACACTAACAACCAATAATCAATAGTTAGGTTTCATTAGATCTAAGCAAACACAAGATAAATCTAGCCTAGCATGTTAATTAAAAGACAAGAACAAGATATAATCAAACAACACATAGACATATTGATTGATTAAATGATTACTTATCTTCAATTAAACATGGGAGATCCAAGGGTATGAAAACCCTTAAAAATGGCAGAAATTCGTCTTAGGGTTTCTCCTCACAAAGTTGCACACTAATGACTAAAAATTGCAAAACTATATATAGAACTTAGTGGCTGACGGCGTCACTTTATAGATCTTGACGCCGTCACCTCGTCGTGGCTAGGGTTCCCGGATGGTCTTCCTGACGCCGTCCCTCTTTAGTCCTCCAAAATCCGCTCTGGCCTATCAAGGCTTGACGCCGTCAGAAATGTGCTTGACGCCGTCTCTCTTTAACTTAAACCGTGATGGCCTTGATCACCTTAAAGGGTGACGCCGTCAGACTTTCCATTGCAAAACTCTCTGGCGCGTCACGTGTATTTTTCATATCCACCTCTTTTGCCAAGCCATGACGCCGTCAGGAGCAATCCTTGACGCCGTCAAGTGTACTTTTCCAGCAGCTTTGGAGACTTTGTCGTTTTCTTCACTTTTATGCTCCAAAAACGTCCAAAATGCTTCCTTTTCCAGATTTCTTCTCCAAAGTACCTAAAATGACAAAAGGAACGATTTAGGGCAATATTTGATCAAATAAATACGATTTAGGGCTTAAATGACCCCCTAAAAGCGGTACACTTTTCGCTTCATCAAATACCCTTACACTTGAGATTTGCTTGTCCTCAAGCAAATGCGCTTTTATTCTAATCAAAATACAAGTTAGGGGTCATTTAACGCTAATATAAAAGTAATTACAAAAATAGTCGTTCCACTTTAATCATAATAAGCACGGAGATTAAAACTAGCACCTCACAAGTAGTGTTTAGATACTCACATCTCTCAGGTGTCATCAAAATAAATCTCATAAATGAAAACGGATAATATCTCTCACTACCTGTCATAGCAAATAGATTACCATAGGCTTGGGAAAGGATCAAAAACCTCCTCCACTAGGCGTAAGCACCTAAGATAAACTATCAAAGAGGGCTTTTAAACGGGTTATAACGTTAGGTGTAGGGATATGATAAACACGGATTTGTTGGATAAGGGATATTTTACTGGTGGCGAGTTAAAGATCTTGATTAATTACATGTACAATATGGTGTTGCTAAGCCAAGACTAGACTCGACTTAAGCTAAAAACAAAATAACAAAAACATAAAATAAACATAAAATGAAACGGGATGGTAGTCCGTATGTTTTTTTTCTACTTTTCTTTTTCTCATTTTTTTGTATTTTTCTTGATTTTTTCGATTTTTTTTTTTTTTTTCATACACTCTTGCCCTACCATCCAAAATAATACATCACAGGGGCGTTGCATTCCCCTTACACTTGAACTTTTACATAACTTTACAAATAACTATTCTAATGACTCGAATTAAGATAATTGAAACACTTGGAGTACTTTTAAAATATTTAGCACATATGGGGGTAATAATGTTGTTCTTCCCCATTACTCCATTACACTAGTACTTTAACCATGAGTCCCAATCGTCCCAAAACAATATGTACAAGGATATGACTCGACTTAGCAACCATGTAATAATTAGATAATTAACTTGGGGTTTAAACAAATGTTGTAACAATAATGCACTAAAGATGAGTGCATACAAGGTAGGCTAAGGCGATTTGGGTGTACATTTAAGTGGGGTGTAACAAATTCTTCCTTTAAGTAAAATGCTTAAAGGTCGAAATGAAAAGATAGGCTCTGAAGGGGTGTACTAGGGGTATCGTGTACTAAAAATGAGTACAACGCAAAGGGTGTGGGAGAATTACTTGACCAATGTAGCCAAAGTAATTATAACAAAGACACAGGTGTAAAACAATGGGTTAATCCTAATGCCTCTTATCATGTAGTAAATCTAACTACACGAATGTAGTCTCACTTGTGGCCTCGGAATGGTCCTAACGCAAGTTCTAGAATCTAAGTGCTACCAGTACACACATCATAGCATAAATGCTTTTCCTACCAATTCTAGGGGCGAACCTCACATATTTGGGGGTGGAAAATTTTTTAGTGGTACGGTTTTGTGCTAGTCATATAACTCCTATCCGTGAGACGCTCATTAAGACCAAAGTTTCACTCCTATATGTTGTAAAAAAAATTTTAATTTGGCACTAAAATTGCCCTAACAGGTATTTATCTCAGTTTTATTACACATCTACCATCAAACAAACAAAAATCAAGCGTAATAGCATTCTCTAAAGTATCGTACTTTACCCCCCCCCCCCTTACACTTAAGATGAACATTGTCCCCAATGTTCAAATAACAAGATGTAAAAGTAAATAAGGTAAACGATTGAAATCAAATACTCCCCTGATTCGTTTGGTGGATAAAGAGGTAACATGGTTAGATCTTCTTCCAAGAGAATGTAGAAGCTCCAAGACTAAAGCATCGCCAAAAGCTAGATTCCACATACATCTCCTTGTCCAAAATAACCTGTTAAACCTGAGAAAACAAACACGAAAACCTGCATAACATCGGCGGGATAAATTCTATATAAGGATATAATGCTTGTGGAATGATAATTTTGCAGATTCCTGAAGTTTATAAGTTAGAGATTTAATAAAAAATTTTATGAAAACAAAACTTTCAAAAATTTCAGAAAATTAAAACCTGACGCCAGTTGTTGCTACCCGTCAGAAATGATCTGACAGAATTCTCATGTTAAGTTTCCGGAAATTTCTGGAAAAACCTATACCTTACTTCCTGGAAATCCTGCAAAATCTCATTATGACTCGATACAAGCATTTGACTCAAACAATTACTAATATGTATGTTAATTTATTATTGTTATGATTCATGTTCATTTGTTCTAATAAACCGATTTGGATTTCCCTTACACTTATCTTTTGCAAAATACCTTTATATGTAGTTAAGACGAAGTTAAAAACAAGATAAAGCATTTTCACAATTTAGTTTTGAACATGAATCAATAATAATAAAAATTAAACATACATACGAAAGCAAATAAAATCAAACAAACAAACAAAACAACAAACAAACAAAGCAAATAAAGCTTGGGTTGCCTCCCAAGAAGCGCTTGTTTTTGTTTGAGTCACGAGCCTGACTCTACCCTTATTTAACGGATAAAGGAGAGGTTTTTCCTACACTTAGGATTAAGTGCGGGTGATAGTAGCGATACACACCATCTTGGTGGAAGTATGCTGCGTGAGGAAAGAGTGGTGGATGAATTATATACTCAAAGGGGTGTGCTCCTTTCATCATAACCTTACCTAGTTCACTTTGGTCAATGGGTGAATTAAAGTTTTCTCCTAAAAAGGGATCATCTTCTATCAACTTCGATAGATTCCTAGTTGGGAATCCATCTTGACCTAATAAACCCGGTTTAAACCCATAATGTTTCTTGTGATCAATCATGAATTTGTGATGTAAGTATGTAAGGTCATGGTTCACTCCTATATTGTCTTCCTCACTACAAGGCTTAATGTCTACTACCTTAAACTTAAGACTACCCGGACTATATGTTTTGATGGGTGGATCGGGACCTAATTCAATTCCTAAATTTTCATCCAAGGATGGAAGATTAGGTAACGGTTTTGGTTGAGGCTCCGGCTCATCAAAACTAGGAACTTCCATAGGACTAAAAGAAAGGTTATGACTACAAGTATTCAAACCTATATCCTCTAGTTGTGTTTGGTCCAAGGGTTCTACCTCTATTGGGGTTCCTATAGTCTCTTCTACTTCTTCTGGGTAAGTCACGGGCGGTGTGTGTGCCTCAAATGATGGTAGGACTTGTGGGGTACTTGGTGGGCTTGGGGTTTCTACTATATCCTCCATCACATCAAGATTACCTATGTGTTCATCATGTATTATGGTAGTGCCTAACCATGACATGCACTTAGGTGGCTCAACTCTACCCTCATGTGTGTCGTATGTTTTGGTGAAATCTATCCCACTCATGCAACTAGGTAGTTCAACACTAACCATCTCAGAATCTTGGTTTGACTCTAAGTCCATGTTCTTAGAAACTAGGTCTTTTTGCTCATACAAATCCACTAATTCGTTCCACTTATAGGTCATGGTTAGGAAGCTTTCCTCAAAATTCATCCAAAGGGTCTTACTAAAAGGAATTGATCCTGATAATGATCGTCTAATAGAAATCACACATGCATAGAATTCATTAAACCCATCTAACTTTACCCCCAACTCCTCTTGGAAATCACTAAGAGCACACAAAAATTCATTGGAATGATAGGAAGCAAATCTATTAGTGAAATATAGTTGTTCCTCTATTGTCAATGATCTAAATGGAGTTTCATCCGCCATAGTGACAGATGAAAAATGGTTTTACAAACAAAGGGCACAAAGAAAAAGATAGACTAAAGAAATCCTAGAAAAATAAAATAAAAATCCCACTAGAAAGGAATCTAGTGAGTAGACCTAATAAAATAAAAATCTCAACCTAAACAATAACTATTCCCCGGCAGCGGCGCCAAAAACTTGATGCGTGGTTTTGCGACCTTACAACAGGTTTTACCTCTTGAGGGATCTCAAGAGGCTTGCAATCCCCACCAGGCAGTGTACCTAACCGATGTAGTATAGTGAAGTGGCAAGTACCGAGGGATTGATCGTTCTCTAGGGGAATAGTGTCGTTAGGATTGAAAAACTACTCTAATAGGTCTAAGGGTGAGGGAAGATTCTTTTTGTATTTTTATAATTTTATGAAAGCAAGTAAAATCTCGGGTTTGAAGAAGTGGGCGGAATTAGTTGCTAGTCAACTAACCCAAATAACTACAAATGCAAATAAAATAAAATAACTGAAAATGAAAAGGTTGTGAAACTTATATGGGGAGAAATGTGTTTACTTAGATTTCCTTACTCCCTAACTATCTTTTACCGGTTGATTAGTGTGTATTAATTGCGTGGATGACGGGTGTATTCCTTAATACCAATCGTGGGGTGGCGTACGTACTTCCCCAACTCTACAAGCTCCTACTTCACTCCTATGTCAAGCCGGCTAGGAAGCTCCTAACATGGGATCACTAGAATTCGCTCATGCATTAAATACAAACATAATAACCTTAGTACGCATTGGTTCATGTTTCTTAAGACGTTCAAGCAAGTTACCGTATAGGAGGTTAGCCAGTTTTCTTAAGCCTAACATCGATAAACAATCATCCAATACAATTAATAACACACTAACAACCCATAATCAATAGTTAGGTTTCATTAGATCTAAGCAAACACAAGATAAATCTAGCCTAGCATGTTAATTAAAAGACAAGAACAAGATATAATCAAACAACACATAGACATATTGATTGATTAAGTGATTACTTATCTTCAATTAAACATGGGAGATCCAAGGGTATGAAAACCCTTAAAAATGGCAGAAATTCGTCTTAGGGTTTCTCTTCACAAAGTTGCACCTAATGACTAAAAATTGCAAAACTATATATAGAACTTAGTGGCTGACAGCGTCACTTTATAGATCTTGACGCCGTCACCTCGCCGTGGCTAGGGTTCCCGGATGGTCTTCCTGACGCCGTCTCTCTTTAGTCCTCCAAAATCCGCTCTGGCCTATCAAGGCTTGACGCCGTCAGAAATGTGCTTGACGCCGTCTCTCTTTAACTTAAACCGTGATGGCCTTGATCACCTTAAAGGGTGACGCCGTCAGACTTTCCATTGCAAAACTCTCTGGCGCGTCACGTGTATTTTTCATATCCACCTCTTTTGCCAAGCCATGACGCCGTCAGGAGCAATCCTTGACGCCGTCAAGTGTACTTTTCCAGCAGCTTTGGAGACTTTGTCGTTTTCTTCACTTTTATGCTCCAAAAACGTCCAAAATGCTTCCTTTTCCAGATTTCTTCTCCAAAGTACCTAAAATGACAAAAGGAACGATTTAGGGCAATATTTGATCAAATAAATACGATTTAGGGCTTAAATGACCCCCTAAAAGCGGTACACTTTTCGCTTCATCAGTTCATCGGCCCAACCAGCCCAACAGTATTTTTTTGTTATTTCATGCTAAAACCCGATCCAAACCCCTCCTAAAAACGCCCCTTGTTCTCTCGAAATAGAAACGCGACCTATGGATATTTTTACATCACCTCGTTCACCACCCGGCAGACTATATGTATGTCGAATCTCAGATTTAGATGTCGAGTTTTGATGCGTTTTTAAAAGGCAAAGTGTTCGCTAGATTTTGACCCAACCCGATAGGAATAAAAACTCAATAAGGAACCGTTTTGACTCCAACTTGTTTCTACGCAATCCTAATAATATTTCTAGCATAGTTTCATGATAATAAACAAGTTTCAACCACAAAGATCGAGTGTTACACGATTTTTCCAAATCATGTATTCATTTAAATAGCTAGTCGACATCCACAAGTACACAAAACAAATATCAACTTTCATTCTCACTCACAATCCCTCCTAAAGTCTTAGAATGTCAGGAAACTAACTTGGGAACCTTTCATTTACTGACAAAGCAAGTAGAGATTGTCTCTTGCATTATTGAAATCAATACGTGTGCTTAACACTTGTATATATCTACCCCTAGCTTACCACCTTTCCTCACTCATTAAATACTATCATATTAACTCTTATACTCTCATAAAATCATCTCTGTAAGACCAGAAGGATTCATTCGCTTGTTTGGTAGCTTGTCAAGGAAACGGGTTAAATATATAAATCGTATTCTTGGGTTATAAGCGAATGTGGGTTATTTTTGTGTTCCTATCGTCTCACTCGATTCGGTGTTGTAAGTACTCATAAACCTATCTCCAATTCGTCTCGTACGTTATTTAATTACCATGCATCGTGTTTTAATACAACTCGAACGTATATATTTTTACTTATTTATTTACGTACTCATATTCGTATAGCACACAAAAAGTGACGAGCCTCCATCGTGGAAGGCCTAGGAGTCACCATGCACACCCATATCACTTTTATATTAAAGTTACATGCATCATACGAAGCCATATTGAACCATGTTCAAATCGTTAAAACTGATAAACACTTAGAAATTTTACTAAGTCTTTTCCTTATAATATACGTTCCATGTCGCCTCAAAGACGACCTCGTATCTTAAAAATCGACTTAACGAGCATACAATATTTTTACCTGAGCTATTAGACCATCTTACTAGCTATCACTTTCGTATAAATAATTTGTAAATATAAGCACACCTAGACACGCTAAATCGAGCAAAGTGAAACGCCAAAACCATACTAAAACTGTTAACTAAACTCGCTATGGACTATTAAGCCCATTAAGCAGTTTTTAAGCGAATAGAATAAGCTAGATTATGGGGACTTTTAGATATGAAAATAGAACAATAAAAATGAGATTTTGGATGAGCTCAACTTGTCTCAAAGCGTACGGTTTTTAAAACGTTATTGGGCTTTAAAAGTGGCTCGTTAAAAGCCCATTAGATGAAAAATAAGCTATTGGCCATATAAGCTGTTAAAATAAGCTCCATTAATCTTAAATAAGCCTCAGAAAAATTTGCCAACTTTTTCCCACACCTTTTTGCACATTTGGACTAAAAATGTAATTCGAATTCACTTAGAGGGACCAAAACTGCCAAACATGTAAAATAGGGACTAAAAACGTAAAAACAGAAACATTAGGGTATAAATTGATATATTATCATATTCCAAGCTTAGAATACTATATTGGACGAGTAGTGGACTATAAATGTAAATTATATTTAATAAAGGACTAACGGTGCAACACTAACGCCGTTAGGGTAAAAAGTGTAAAAACTGGAAAAGGACAAGGACCAACATACTATATTTAACATTCTTATTTCTATTTTTCGTTTTACGATTTCCTTTCACGACACGTGCATTTTGTATATTTTATTTATTTATGATTTAACTTTACGTTAATTATATATAACGAGATTTTGAACGATTTAACTATACGTTTCGAGGAAATGATATTTTGGAAAATTTGACATAAAGACAAGATAATATTATATGTAATATTATTTTTGAACTTTAAGCATTTTAAGCATATCACATTCTCACTCTAACGATCAAATCATTATTCGTTCTCGTTATCCCTTCCATCGTTCGTATTTGGTCAGATTCTTAGACTTCCCTATTTATTCAGGTTGTATTTTGAAGCCGTTACCATAATCTCATCTGAACTTACATTTCACCATCCTCAGTATCATATAAGGTGAGTCATAGCCCCGTTTTTATACTTGTGTTATAAATACTCTTTGGGGGAGATACATGCTAAATTACATACTTTTATTTGTATAAAGTACATAGAAAACTATCATGATTTACTTGGAAATATAACTTCTACTATTAGGTTTTGAATTACTCCTTGGGAGAAATAGATGCTTGTTTTCTAGCAAATTGCTTGCTTAAGCTTGAATACTGAACTCAGAAGATAGCATTTTCAAACTGCTTGTTATAACATGATATTGATTTTTAAGATTCACATTCAAGTAACATCATGAATGCACAGATCATTATTATATGTCAGTTCAAAACTTCAACAGGAATACTTGCTAGAAAAGAGCATAAGTACTTTAAGTACATCATTACCTTGATATTGCCTAAGCACCCCTAATGCCAGAAAGTCCCTTTATCATGAGCCATTAATCACTAGTAGTGAACGCGAATATAGTGAACAGCTTCGAAACCTGTTGGAGGATTGACATCCTATCCCACTAATACTGGACGGAATGCCTTTTGGTTAGTCGTATTAGTCGCGGTGCACTATATTTGAAAAAAATAAGAATTGGCAAATCACCTATTACTCGAGGGCAATATTTCCATCATTGACTTGATGTGTCTCCTCCGTTTTACGGTTCTTTGTTAACGTTTGCGTGTCATGAGGCTTGGGGCAATATCCATAAGAGATTATGTGTCTTCACATATATCTAGATACAGCTGTATTAGTATTTCATCAGACCTTGATTATAGATCTCAGGCATAACATCATTGGTTCCATCTTATGTTAGGATTATGATCCAGTACTTGAACTTAACTGAATACATATATGATTTATTTGTGGTTATACTCAACACCACTCATTACTTGTTTCATCGTTGTTAGCATTTATTACAGTTATTACATTGTTCTTGAAATCATTGAAATGAACTATTTATCAGTACTTGAAACTTATTTCGAATATCACTTCACCTCTAAAATTACTGAAACTGACTGTTTACTCATACTTGAATTTATTTCAAATATTACGATATACTCTTGAATTCATTGAAATAAATGGTTTTCCATTAACTCTATGAACTCACCAACCTTTGTGTTGACGCTTTAAGCATGTTTATCTCAGGTAATTAATGGAGCAGGACAAGACACGGAGCGGGCATTATATCCTCTGATAAATTAAATGGTGTAAAAATCAAATATGTCATTCTTTCCAAATTATCAAACTCTTTTATGGGATTTACAAATCAGATATTTCACCTTTATATCAAAAATATTATTTGAATGACAAATAACTTTCAAAACGCCTCTTTCGAGCCATTTTCTGTGATTATGACTTCGATCCTCAACGTAATACCCCAATTACTTTTCCGCTGCTTTAACATAATTTAGGGGGTGTTACATTTGCCAAGCTGACATGCATGACATAGCACATTATTTAAAGGGAGGTTTTTCCTTATTACTCGAAATGAAATTATTAGAAACTAAACGATGTAACACGTCACTTCCTGGATGACCAAGACGTTGGTGCTACGTATGCTGACTGACAAGATAAGCATGAGGAACAGGAAACGGAGCCGTGAACGGATAGAGATCTCCCGTGCTATTACATCAGAGAAGAACCCGACGCGTCATGTAATCCTTAACAGAAAAACCAAACGCATCAAATTCAATAGTGCAATTATTATCACGAACAAATTGACGAACAACAATTAAATTTTTAATAATTTGAGGTTTAATAAGCACATTATTTAAATGAAGGGGACGAACAGGAGTAGGCAAAATGCTATGGCCCGTATTAGTGATGGGTATAGAATAACCATCCCCAACCGAGATAGATGGAAACATGCACTCATTAGAAATTTCACTTAAACTAGTAACTGAACTATTTAAATGGGATGACGCACTTGTATCCATATTCCAAGCACCGGGATCATGAAATGTGCCGGTAGTAAAATCATGAGGTAAGGACGTAGCTTGACTCGCGGAATCCATAGAAGGTGCTGTTGGATTCAAAGATGTGCCACTGGTAACCTGTGGTTGGGCCGAACCCACTGATGATTGGGCTGCGATAGCAGATTGGGGTGGAATACTTTGGCCTGGATAGTATGGATGTAGTAGTGGGCCGTAGAAACTAGGAGGGACCATTGGACTTGTCCATTGTTGAAGTGGTATAGTAGAAGTAGATGGGCTACCCAAATATGGGGGTCCAGTGGGTATGTATGATGTATGGAATGCCATAGGAGACGAGGCATGCAACTTAGGAGAATTAATATTAGCACTTGTGGGTTTTTTTTGTATCAATGTTGCCTTCCAACCCCAACTTCGACAATAATTTTGCCAACAAATCATCATTTGCACTAGACTTCGGGTTATTTACAGTAGGTGTACCACGTTTATCATTATGATCATGCACAAACTTACATTCACTCCCAAAACGACATGTTCCTTTAGCAAAATTATAACATGGACGCCATGACTTAACTTGAGGAGACGAGGGGCATGGTGTGTTACCTGATTGTGCCATGAGGACCAAGGGAGACGAGGATGAAGAATCCATGGCAATAGACTTGGACTTTAAGCGCATCTCTTCGGTAATCAACAAGGAGCGAGCCGTTTTGAAATCCAGAAGCGTGTCTTTGTAATGCATATAACCGCAAACTTGATTATACTTTTCCGGGAGACCATCGAGGGCATAATGAACCATATCTTCATCACTAACAGGCGAATCAAGGCTAGCAAGGATAGTCATAAGTGATTAATTTTCTGAAAATATGCCTCCATGCTTAACCAAGCTTGATGGACCGTAATTCCGTTTTCAAAGCCGAAGTTCGTGACCGCTTGTTGTCCTTCACAAGGTCACTAATAAAGTCCCAAGCCACCTATGCGGATTTAGGTCGAGCAATGACTAACCGTTTTTGGAGTGAATCCGAAAGAGTCGAAAAGATCCAAGAAAGAATGATCTTGTCGACCTTTATCTCGTCCGGTGTAAGGGGAGTGGGAGTGCTACTGCTAGTAGTTGCCCCACTGGTAGTGCCATGAATACACTTGGAAACATCATAGATTTCACATAGTTGTTCAAAGAAGAACTCCCAAGATCCATAATTCCAATCATCAAACTCAAGTTTGATGGGAACCCGGGTGAGGAGGTGATGATGAGTAACAGCCGACAACTTGTCCGAGAGTGAAACAATGGGAGTCACTGGTGAGCCGGTCATGATGAAGTTATGTTATATTTTTAGGTACGAGGGAACATAGGGTTGTAGTAGGGTATGAAGTACGTGGTAACAGATGATGCAAAAAAAAAAAAAAAAAAAAAAAAAAAAAAAAAAAAAAAAAACAATAAAAACACCAAGATCCGTGACCTAGCACGAATAACAAACAAGTTTATTTGAGTGTGGATTTGTGACCTTAGCACAAATCACCAACAGTATGAAGAAGACAACCGGTTTTTAGGGTTAGGGTGTGTTAGGATCGATTTAGAGGTGGACTCGTGATACCATGTAGGTTAACAGGAAATCATGTGTTGCATTGTATTGATACGTATGATATATACATGTTACATAGAAACATCTAGAAGTGGGCTTGAGCCCATACAAGCATATGCTAACTAAACCATACGGGCTAATAATAACTAGTGTAAGTACATAACATTGAATATAGTTAAATAAACAAAATAATTATTATGTCTAATAAAATAGAGAATATTATTTTGAACCAAAGACATTAATTCGGTCGTTCATATTTTATTTTTAAGGATTCGAACCAAAACAAATTTCACAAATTTCTTTTGCTCAAGTAAACGAAACATCTAGAATAAACTAAATAATTGGGCTGGTGGTATAGGGCTGTTGAGATGGATGAGGCATGTATCGACGACGTGGGACACTCTGGGACCACAAGCCGTTTGTTTTATTGTATGCTGCTATATTTAAGTCACATCAGTAGCGACGTGGAATAATTAATCACTCAAATTATCACTCTATTCGATTAAAATATCTAATTTTACTAAATAACTTGGTAAACATTATACTATATCTTAAATGTCGTCGAGTACGTTGTCGTTTTGACACTTCTGGCTCTCCCGCCATCATTTTTCCCACAAAAAAGGGCTCATCATCAGTCCAATGCTTTAGCCTATTTTAGCCCAATTATTTTCCCGGCTTAGGGATATACGCCCGTGGATAGTGCATTGTTGTAAACGATCTGTTAGTTGTACAAACTTTCCCCACCTAAACACTTGAAAGAGTGGTGGAAATTTCATTTATAGTACTGTCTCCACGTGCGATTTGAGGGTTAAGAAGCTTCTGAAATCTTAAACTTCATAAGAAAGCTACAAAATAATAATAATAATAATAATAATAATAATAATAATAATAATAATAATAATAATAATAATAATAATAATAATAATAATAATAATAATAATAATAATAATAATAATAAAAAAATCATTAGGCCGATTACAAACCCTACTTAAGCAGGTATATTTGTTGTTAAATTTCTTAAAACCTTTTAGAAGCTATAGGTAGGTTTGCATTTTCATGTTTTTTTATTTTTCCATGTTCAATATGCTACTAACTTTCATTTACATGGGTGCAACGTTTGCAGTTGCAACCATATTAATTTTCCATGCCTATCATGTCGATGATCTGTTTTCAACTTTCTTTTTAACGATTGTATGGAATATTCGTGTATATGATGTTACAAAACCTGTTAAACATATGCTTGCTGCCTATTTTGTGATGTTTTTTGTATGCTTACAAGCATTTCCCTAAATATGCGGACAAAAACCAAGGCCATACCTAGGATTGCTCATGTTAGACCTTTAGAATGTACTGATGTAGGTCAGAAGAATGTATGTCAGCCTTCTGCTGGTAAACAAACGTTTAATCATGAAAGTGTTAACTATGGAATGGTTAACGACACTTTCCAACAATGTTTGGAGAATGAAAACTCAGAAGATTCACCAAAGTGTACAGAGGTTACCAAAAAACGGAAACGAGAGGTGTCACAGGTTCATGGGTTCATTTATCTTAATCAGATTGTATCTAATGCTATATCGAAAGACAGCCGGACAATGAATGTCAATCATGATCAACCACATGTTACTACCATGCCGACCGAATACCCTCGAACTATATCTAATGTTAAATGCAAAGAGAGTCAGACAACGAATGATGATCATGGTCAGGGAGATGTTAGTGGCATGCCGACTGAACAGTCAAGAAAAACAATGTGTATGTACCTTTTTTTTTTCCTTTTTCCATACCACAAGCTTCAATGTGTTATTCCAATGTTAAACTGCTAAATATTTGTTTGAACTGTTATTGTTTCAGTCCATAATGACACAGGAAACAACCAATACTCAGGAACAGATCATTTGTGTACTGACACTATTAGAAACACAACATATAGAGGAAGATGTAAGTCCTTTGAGGTTGATTAGCAAAATCAGTGTAATATGGAACAAGAAGATACAATGTCATCCTTTTCATACATGTCGACTGGTGTGCTAAGAGATCTCTTATGTATGTTACATGGCCTCTTTTTAGTGTCTATTGTAAATGTCTTTTTAAAAATTATGCAGACAATCGTTTAATAATGTATGGTTTTTTTTCCGCCCAGGTGAAGAGCAATTGTATGAAAGGGAAAATGATGATTTATTTTATATGAATGAATGATATGTACAAACGTTTAATTGTGAAAATGTTAACTATGGAATGGTTAACGACACTTTCCAACAATGTTTGGACAGTGAAAATTCAAAAGACTCACCGAAGTGTACAGAGGTTACTAAAAAATGGAAACGACATGTGGCACAGGTTCATGGTGTCAGGATCGTTTGATGTGTTACACTTAGGGTGTTAATCCTATATGATGTGTATATGATACTTTGAGTTGATACAACCAAGTATGCGAAATCTACTTAGTTATACTTAGAAGAATATTCAAGTGAATGAATGAAACAGTAAGTATTTGTATGTTAATGTATGAACAATGAAGACAATTGATTAACCAAAATGATTCAATATTATTATAATCAATTACACGAGTACTCTTGCTAGTACTAGGGTTTCACAACCTTGAACCTTAACACAAAACTGATTATATGAGATATGTATAACCTAACCTAGGATATCCTTTTATAGATTAAGGATTCCTGTACAAGATAACTACAATTCTATTTAAATAGGATATACACAATATCTATTCTATAATTATCTATACGCGTCTGTCTTAACCTTATAAGCAGTACTAACTTCTTGTGCTGGCAGTACTAACTGACTTAGTACTGTCAGTGTAATCTTCATCAGCCTTCAGCAGTTGAAACTTTAAGACTTGCAGTTTGTACTGTTAGGTTTAATTCCCAACAATCCTCCCCTAAACTTATGATTTCTCTCCAAATCACTAAGTTTCTTTGAATTAAACTTTACCTTTAATGATGGGGGGATTCTTCCAAACATTACCAAGTTAATCTTTTAGTATAGGTTTTTCTTTGCTCTGCAAGTTCAAACATTCTTCTAATCAACACATCTGCCATGTCTGAATCAGTTTCAACTTCTAATTTTGAACATACTAAAGTAACCAATACAGCTGTTCTCAGAGTGTAGTCTTTTTCAACCAACATGTAGATCTCCAAACCATCTTTGGTAGAAACCCTATGAACACCACATGTGTCAAAAAGCTTCCATCAAACATCTTTGATCTGAGCTTGAAATCTCCATATTGCTTCTCCACCATCTGGTTCATAAATCCTCTTCATCTGTACCCATAATTCTTTGTCTTTATCTTCAATAGGATCTGCAACTCTGAATTTTTCTTGTACTAAATTCCATAACTGATTGAGATCTTCCCTATCAAAATCCTTGAGTAAATCTTCAAACAACTTATACTTTTCTGTTATTCCTCCAACCCTTATGATTTTCCACCCTTTCATTCTTCCTTCAGAAAATACTTCCCAATCTATAATAGGGTGTTTTGCTTGTAATGGTTTCACATTTGTGGATTCAGGAATTATTACAATCATATTCTTGATTTGCTCATCTGTTAATCTCTCAGTTTCAGTCCTTTGCCTCTTTGATGTATCAGACTCTAATAATTCTGGATCTCTTTTCTTTCCTTTACCATGTCCAGTATCAATGACAAAATCTGTTGCAAATGGCTTGTTTATTCTTGCATAAGCTTCATAATAAGCTTGTTTTATCTCACCATCTGATTTTCCTTTGAAGAAACTTTGCTTCCAATATGCCTGATTCTTCAAATAACTTTTCATGAAGCTTATCTGTTCTTTCTTTGTAGGCATTTTCTTCTTGTATCCTTTCTTTTGTCTATCCCTGATCTTCTGCATAAGATCACTCCAAGCTATTACCTTATTCTTCAATAAAATAAAACTTGTAAGCTTTGCTGACTTTTCTTCTGCACTTAAACTCTGATCTTTAATAAGTTGAACTGCTTGTGCTTTCACAATTGGATCACTGCCTATCAAATATTGTAGTTGTTCTTCAAATTGTTCCAGATCCATCTGAGCATCTGAAGCCATCTTTTCTTTTTCTAATCTTTTTGCTTCCATAAAGTCAATAATATCATCTTCAGACATTTTCTTTGCCAGTTCTGCATCAGTAGCAATTTGAGCTTGTTCATCTGCTTGTTCACTTTCTTGAAGTTTCTTTGCCACTTCTGCATCATAATCTATTTGAGCTTGTGTCTTGGGCTTAATCTTTCTTTTCTGAGGCTCTTCTTGTTCAACCAAAATGCCTTTCCCTTTGTCCTTAGCAGTTTGTACTCCTTCCTTTGGCATTTCAGCAGTTTGTACTGCTTCTTCAACTAACTCAGCAGTACCTTGTTCTTGCTCTTGCTCACCCATATCAGTACCTTTTTCATCACCATCAGCACCTTGTTCATTCCTCCCCTGAGTTTTTGATCTTGATTTCCCAGATTTCCTCATTATCCTTCCCTATTTGGGAGAATCATCACCATCATCATCAGAACTATCTGAACCATCATCTGAAGAATCATCATCTATCACCACCTTAGATCTTTTCCTCTTAAGTTGAGCTTCCAACTTCTTCACCTTGAGAGTCAACTGGGTGTAAACTTTGGCAAAGTGGGTCTAGTGGCTTTTGAGATCTTCCTCCAGAGATTCCACCTTATTTGACAATTTTGTACAGATGACCATCAATTCCTTTAGTGAATAGCTGCCCTAAAAAGAGGATGACGATTTCAATTCCCTGGAGACACCCATTTTGTGTGAATCCCGTTCCAAGATACCATTTTTGAAAATCAAGCATGTTATTTATTTTTGTTTCAGTTTAAATTTCTCACATTAAATAAAAAGTCAAAACGGGGTATTCTTTTGATCCTTTCATTACTTCATATGATCGGATTGCTAGGGACTAGCAATAGTTTAGTGTGGGGGATTGATGAGTGTCTAAATACTCATCATTTTACACCCATTAAAGACACAAAAATAACCAAAAATGGCCAAACATACCAAATTATACTGCAGATATCCTTGGTTTGTGTTTTTATACATTTCAGGTACAAAAGATTGAAAACAGAGCGAAAACGAGCATTTTTGGGATCGACTCGACAACAACTGCGTAATTTAATCAAGTGAAGACAGAGTCAAGGTCAAAGTCAAAGTCAACCCCGAAAATACCAAAACAACACAAATAGTCCTTGAAAAATAAAATTCACTTTTGGCAGCCTAGACCCTTGGATTTTCAGAAGTTACAAGTTTGATCCCTAAACTCTAACACTTATATCCTTTTTACCCTAAACTAAAAACAAACCCTTTACCAAACCAAATTACCCACCAGCCCATCACAATTAACCCTTAGCCCAAAATACCCAGCCCACACCCGGTTTTGATTGAGTTAACCTTGTCAAAATTAGGTCAAACACAAATCTAACCTTTCTTCCTCACTATCCTTTCCCGCCAACACAAACCAACTCCCAAGGACACCAACCCATCCCTTCGTACCATCACCAGACAATTGTGTCTCTTCACCCATTCCCCAAGTACCTAACCAGCCACCCTACCCTATCTATCTCTCACCTCCAAGTCACCAATCCGAGGGACTATTTGGGCGCCAAAAGATGATTAAAGGGCTGAGATCATTTCTTCTTTAATCCAAAGGTTGGGATTAACTCCCAAGAAGCTCAGAAGCAAAATGGAAGCAGTTTATCTCACAAAAGAAACACAAGAGAAGACCTTTAGTTTTTTTTTAGTATAAATAGATTAGAAGTTCTCAGTTGTAATCTAGGTTTTAATTAGCTTAATTTTTAGGTAACTTCTTCTTTCTTTTATTGTTATTGTTTTTTTTTTATTTCCACCAATGTAATTTACTTCCAAGTTAATGCAAAGTTAATTTTTCTTGTTTTTACATTTTGGTCAACATAAGTCAACTGCTTGTTACTACTTAATTGTCTGCTTATTTCCTGTGAATGTTACTTTTTATGTTTTAAATTAGCTTAATGTGTATTCCCTTTTCAAGAAAATTAGCTTATACTAGCTTGGGCAGCTTTAAAATCCACACAGACCCACTTAAGGGGGTGTTTGGCACAACCCTTATTATGGGTCAAATTGGGTCAAAAGAGTTGTGAACTTTTCATGTGCCTATTAGCAACTTTTAATTTTGCTTAATGTTACTTTTATAAGCTTAATTTATGCTGCCTTTAGTTAATTTGGAGCTTTTGGAGAATTATAGTGGATTAGTGTAATGATTAGAACAGTCACTGCCAATTTAAGCTCACTATAAGCCTGAGCTTATTCAGCCCTTGTAGTGGTGTTTTTAGGTTCTACTTTAGTTTTTAAGTTGATAATCAAGGGATGGTTTCACTGGGTCAAGTTTATAGTCACTTGTGGTTCTTTCTGGTTCAAAACTGTACAAAAGCATCTCAGCAGTCTGCAACAAGATTTGCAAGTGAGAATTGAATGTTCAATTGTGATGATTTGATCCTTATTTTGAGGATACTAGTAGTTTGATAGTTGTAGTTTCATATTCCAAAAAGCATCCCAGTTTTTGAGCTTATTCACAGGTTAAAAATAAGCTCAAAGTTTCCCCTTTTGGCCTGTTTTGCCCTGTGTCTCAGCAGACCCTTGGTGTAATTTTGACTTATTTGTGCTTTTCAGTGCTTATGTGTCTGCCTTTATTGCTTATTCTTCTGCCCTTTGCTTAGTTAGATTTACATCATGTCTCCTTAGCCCTTTTTATTGTGCCTTGTAGCTTAATAATCAGTTTTTCAGCTTATTAGAATAATCCTCAACTTAGTTTCATGTTAGCAGTCCTAAGTGGCTTCTTTTTAGCTTATTTGTTAAGTTTCAGATTTAGTTTTAGTTTTGAGATATGCTTATTTTGTATTGCTTATTCAGTGTCCAAAAGAAAAATAACAAAAAAATGTTAGCAAAAAAATAGCAAAACCTAGGATTCGAACCCAGGTCTGCTGACCCACACTCAAACAACTCTACCACTGCCCTAGGGTCTTATATTGGTTTTAGATTGCACTCAGTTTTATTTAAACCTCTTTTAAGTCCTTAAGCTTATTTTTCCTTTTAGCTTTTTCCCAGCTTATTGAAATAAGCTGGGATCTCTTTTACATTTTTCCTAGCTTTAGTTTAACATAAAGTATTTTTAGAAAACTTTTCAGATTTTTATTTTACAGTTTAGTATTTTTTATAATTTAATTAGTTTTTAACTGTTTTTAATTCGTATTAAATAAAATAATAATCAGAAAAATGCAATTCTTTTTTCTAAAATTTTCTTTTGTCATTTAGGACTTAGGAAAATTAATTTGGTACCCGTAGGTTTATTTTTCATAGATTGTTACGTTTTTACTCATTATTAGTTTCCGTTTTACGTTTTTTTTAATTTTCGTTTTATTAGAATTTAAAAACCAATCAACCCTCGTTATTTCAAGCATTTTAATTCCGAACCTCAAACGATATCCTCCATTCACGCCTCGTTGGGACTACGACCCGGGTATTCACTTATCCGGTATATTTCAATCGATTTTCGCGTCGAGCCGTCGCGAGTTGACCTTTCTTCGTGAGAGGTTTGACTTGTGACGCGTTTCGCGCGATATCAAAATGGCGCCGCTGCCGGGGAGGTGTGTTGCGACAATATCGTTATGGTTTGACGATTAGTGACTTGGAGATCCTTCCTCGTGAAGTTACGTTTTTATCTTGTGAATATTTTTTATCCAAAAATCCAAAAAAAAAAAAAAAAAAAAAAAAAAAAAAAAAAAAAAAGTTGAAAAACCAAAAAACCCAAAAATATTTTTCTTCATCCTCTTAAACCGTTTGATTCTATCTTCTTAACCCTCCTTAATGTTTAATTCTCATGTCGTCACTGGGCTATCATTGTTTTGATTGTAAAAGCCCGTTGATTGACAATCTTCGTTGTTCAAAGTGTGCGTGTGAGCGGTGTGGAAATCACAACCCAAGAGGATCTTGTTATTGGTGTGAAGTAGCTCTTAAAGGAGAGCTTAATTCCATCAATAATTCTCAAAGTTTTTCCGAACACCCTCCACAACCCCATCCATCTTCGCTCAAATAGCAAAATTGCTGTGTATGTGGAGATTCGTTGGGAGACAATTCACTTTGTGAACGATGTTTTTGCAAAGGATGTGAGTTTACTCACGGACTTTGCATGTGTTCCACTTCTGAAATCGAAAATACATTCACTTATTCAAATTTTCAAAACGATTTCAGCTACCTTCCTCAGAATTCATTTGAGCAAGAACCGTGTTATCAAAACTTCAATGATACATCGTTCCAAAATGCTCTGAATATTCCTTGTGCGAAGTGTGGGGGTCTTCATGATGATTATCAATGTCAGCCGCGGGATCAAGAACCAAATCCTTGGTATAATACTCCCGGTTTTGACAATGTCCAACTCCCACAGTATTCCATCATTCATCCTCATGAAAAATCTATAGCAGAATTGCTAGCCGAAGAACGAGCAGCGAAAACACGTGCCAAATTTCTCAGGGCTGCCATTCTCGATGAAGATGATGAGGATATTATTCAAATAAAGGAATATTATGAGAATTCTTCACCTGCAATCACACCTGTCCAGAAAAGGCAGGAGGACAAAAGTATTGCAGAATTGCTAGCAGAAGAGCAAATGGAACGTATAAAAGCCATTTAAGCTAGCAATGTTGATGAGGAGGACGACGAGGAGAGTGTTATTCCTTTTAGTGAAATTATTTCTCAACTCCCTCAATCTATTACAATCACATCCATCTTACATTCTATGGACTCCGAGGACTCTCTCATTATGGGGGATGAGCATTTCAGCACTATTCCTGAAAAGGAATCGGACGAATTCATAAAGTCTAGTGTTGAGAACCTTTTCCCAATCCCAAGTGAGTCTGAGGATATATCCTACAGTGAATGTGATTGGTCTTATTGTGATGATGATCCTCTTGACATTTCTGAGGATACTTCCGGGATCTTCTCTAACCCTCTTTTCAATTCAAATGATGATTTTTCCTCTAGTGATGACGAATCACTTTCTGATGAGGACGTTTCAAATGAAAGTCTCGAAGTCTATTCAAATTCTCTTTTTGAATTTGATGACGAGTACTTTTCTAGCAATAATCCTCTCTTTGATGAAGAGTTAGAGAACGATGAGGTCAAGGACTCTGTTAGTCCTAAACTTGATAATATGACCTCAATTCTTGATCACGAGATTCATGAGGACATTCTTTCTCCGACATATGTGACATTACCCTTTGATGATGGCCATTATATTGACGTCACATATGTCGTTCGAGTTTTTCTACCTTTCTCTGCTTATAAGGTAGCTTGTCCTTCCATTCTCTCATTTGGGAGTGAGGACAAAGTTTTTGACCCCGGCATCTCCATTTATCATTCTTTTGAGCCGGGTGTATCTCATCGAAGTGGAACTTTCATGTACTTCAATGTTTATCCAAACATTTCGAATGAAAGTCCGATGGAGATTTTCTTTTCCACATGCTTCCCCAAGAACAAATGAATTCGGGGTCGAGTTAAGCTAGTGACTCGGTTAACAAAAACATTAGCATTACATGGGTGACAACCCATGTTTCTGACTTCTTTCTATTTTCTGACACTAAGTGTGGGGGGATGCCTCTACTGTGCTTTGTTTGTGTGTTGTTTGCTCTTGTTTGCAGGTTTCCCTTAGATCGTGATGATTGATGCGCCTGTTTTCAATCCAGCCGCCCAATATCCGATCTTTTTACTAACGTTTATCTAGGGATATCTTTTCAACCTTTTTTGTGAAAAATGGAGATGTCTGTTCCACACTTGGCTATTAGTATTACCTTTTTACGTTCTAAGTGGCGGCATAATAGCCGGTACTTTGAATATTGAGGGCAATATTCAATTCTAAGTGTGGGGGGAATTCTCGCGAATTTTTTCGCATATGTACCTTCTAGTGCCCTAGTACCCCCGTTTTTTACCAAAATTTTAAATTTTTTTTCGTTTTTAAATAAAAATTGTGTTATGTTTAGTCTTGATTAGGTTAGAACAAAGGGAATCCCGACTCTGCCAGAGTGTTGATCTGGCTGCTTCCTTAACGGTTAGACTAAGGTTTTACGATTTGTGCAAATGAAAATGCTAAGCGTAGAGTAGTTGGTTCTATTTAGAGCTTATATAAGTAATCTATGGCTTTTCCTCCAAGTAGCTCCTAATCTGACTAAATTAGTGCTTATTTTCAAACATTTGAACACACAAAATCATTATTTCATACGATTTTGAAAAATACTAGTTCAAAGATTTATTTAAACTTCGGAACAAGCATATGTCATAATAATGTAAAAGTTAAGTAATAAATGTATGTGCTAAAAAGCTAAGGTTCAAGATCGGCCCTTGGATCCTTATTTCCGGAAGGCGTTTAGGTCTTGGCTACCCTCTTACACCGGCCCTTGGACCCTTAATTCTGAAAGGCGTTAAGGTCTTGGAACTCTCCGTTGTAACGGCCCTTGGATCCTTTATTCCAAGAAGGTTTAAGGTCTTGGTTCCCTTGAAACTCCGTTAGTTTATATTGCACAAAGTTAAGTTTAAAAAAAAAAAAAAAAAAAAAAAAAAAAAAAAAGGAAGAAGAAATGCAATAAATTTTGAAGCTTGCTTGTTGTGAATTTTAAATCTATCTTTCAACTAGTATTAGTCAAAGTTTTATAAAAACGTCGATTTTTGTTATCAAAATTTTGAAAATCAAGCACAGTCACCTAAACTTGAATATATGCGGGAGTGAAAAGTTAAGTTTCGGCTTACATAGATTATTAGTATAAGTAGCTTGGCATTTTACAAAAACATTTGCACATTGAGTTTAAGCTTAGTTGGGAGTATTAAAAAGAGGATGACGATTTCAATTCCCTGGAGACACCCATTTTGTGTGAATCCCGTTCCATGATACCATTTTTGAAAATCAAGCATGTTATTTATTTTTGTTTCAGTTTAAATTTCTCACATTAAATAAAAAGTCAAAACGAGGTATTCTTTTGATCCTTTCATTACTTCATATGATCGGATTGCTAGGGACTAGCAATAGTTTAGTGTGGGGGATTGATGAGTGTCTAAATACTCATCATTTTACACCCATTAAAGACACAAAAATAACCAAAAATGGCCAAATATACCAAATTATATTGCAGATATCCTTGGTTTGTGTTTTTATACATTTCAGGTACAAAAGATTGAAAACAGAGCGAAAACGAGCATTTTTAGGATCGACTCGACAACAATTGCGTAATTTAATCAAGTGAAGACAGAGTCAAGGTCAAAGTCAAAGTCAACCCCGAAAATACCAAAACAACACAAATAGTCCTTGAAAAATAAAATTCACTTATGGTAGCCTAGACCCTTGGATTTTCAGAAGTTACAAGTTTGATCCCTAAACTCTAACACTTATATCCTTTTTACCCTAAACTAAAAACAAAAACCCTTTACCAAACCAAATTACCCACCAGCCCATCACAATTAACCCTTAGCCCAAAATACCCAGCCCACACCCAGTTTTGATTGAGTTAACCTTGTCAAAATTAGGTCAAACACAAATCTAACCTTTCTTCCTCACTATCCTTTCCCGCCAACACAAACCAACTCCCAAGGACACCAACCTATCCCTTCGTACCATCACCAGACAATTGTGTCTCTTCACCCATTCCCCAAGTACCTAACCAGCCACCCTACCCTATCTATCTCTCACCTCCAAGTCACAAATCCGAGGGACTATTTGGGCGCCAAAAGACGATTAAAGGGCTGAGATCATTTCTTCTTTAATCCAAAGGTTGGGATTAACTCCCAAGAAGCTCAGAAGCAAAATGGAAGTAGTTTATCTCACAAAAGAAACACAAGAGAAGACCTTTAGTTTTTTTTTTAGTATAAATAGATTAGAAGTTCTCAGTTATAGTCTAGGTTTTAATTAGCTTAATTTTTAGGTAATTTCTTCTTTCTTTTATTGTTATTGTTTTTTATTTCCACCAATGTAATTTACTTCCAAGTTAATGCAAAGTTAATTTTTCTTGTTTTTACATTTTGGTCAACATAAGTCAACTGCTTGTTACTACTTAATTGTCTGCTTATTTCCTGTTAATGTTACTTTTTATGTTTTAAATTAGCTAAATGTGTATTCCCTTTTCAAGAAAATTAGCTTATACTAGCTTGGGCAGCTTTAAAATCCACACAGACCCACTTAAGGGGGTGTTTGGCACAACCCTTATTATGGGTCAAATTGGGTCAAAAGAGTTATGAACTTTTCATGTGCCTATTAGCAACTTTTAATTTTGCTTAATGTTACTTTTATAAGCTTAATTTATGCTGCCTTTAGTTAATTTGGAGCTTTTGGAGAATTATAGTGGATTAGTGTAATGATTAGAACAGTCACTACCAATTTAAGCTCACTATAAGCCTGAGCTTATTCAGCCCTTGTAGTGGTGTTTTTAGGTTCTACTTTAGTTTTTAAGTTGATAATCAAGGGATGGTTTCACTGGGTCAAGTTTATAGTCACTTGTGGTTCTTTCTGGTTCAAATCTGCACAAAAGCATCTCAGCAGTCTGCAACAAGATTTGCAGGTGAGAATTGAATGTTCAATTGTGATGATTTGATCCTTATTTTGAGGATACTAGTAGTTTGATAGTTGTAGTTTCATATTCCAAAAAGCATCCCAGTTTTTGAGCTTATTCACAGCTTAAAAATAAGCTCAAAGTTTCCCCTTTTGGCCTGTTTTGCCCTGTGTCTCAGCAGACCCTTGGTGTAATTTTGGCTTATTTGGGCTTTTCAGTGCTTATTTTTCTGCCTTTCTTGCTTATTCTTCTGCCCTTTGCTTAGTTAGATTTACATCATGTCTCCTTAGCCCTTTTTAGTGTGCCTTGTAGCTTAATAATTAGTTTTTCCGCTTATTAGAATAATCCTCAACTTAGTTTCATGTTAGCAGTCCTAAGTGGCTTCTTTTTAGCTTATTTGTTAAGTTTCATATTTAGTTTTAGTTTTGAGATATGCTTATTTTGTATTGCTTATTCAGTGTCCAAAAGAAAATTAACAAAAAAATGTTAGCAAAAAAATAGCAAAACCTGGGATTCGAACCCAGGTCTGCTGACCCACACTCAAACAACTCTACCACTGCCCTAGGGTCTTATATTGGTTTTAGATTGCTCTTAGTTTTATTTAAACCTCTTTTCAGTCCTTAAGCTTATTTTTCCTTTTAGTTTTTTCCCAGCTTATTGAAATAAGCTGGGATCTCTTTTACATTTTTCCTAGCTTTAGTTTAACATAAAGTATTTTTAGAAAAAATTTTAGATTTTTATTTTACAGTTTAGTATTTTTTATAATTTAATTAGTTTTTAGCTTTTTTTAATTCGTATTAAATAAAATAATAACCAGAAAAATGCAATTCTTTTTTTTTAAATTTTCTTTTGTCATTTAGGACGTAGAAAAATTAATTTGGTACCCGTAGGTTTATTTTTCATAGATTGTTACGTTTTTACTCGTTATTAGTTTCCGTTTTACATTTTTTAATTTTCGTTTTGTTAGATTTTAAAAACCAAGTAACCCTCGTCTTTTCAAGCATTTTAATAACGAACCTCAAAAGATATCCTCCATTCACACCTCGTTGGGACTACGACCCGGGTATTTACTTATCCGGTATATTTCAATCGATTTTCGCGTCGAGCCGTCGCGAGTTGACCTTTCTTCGTGAGAGGTTTGCCTTGAGACGCGTTTCGCGCGATATCACTACCCCATTAAAAAGTCTACTAGCCATAGCCATATTTTGAGAAACTCTAACACTTGCAGGCTAGGAGTAGGAAAAGTTTCTTTATGTTGCTTAAGTAAATTCTTTTTCTTATTCAGAAAGGATTGAATAAATCTTGGATACATAAGAAATTTTGTTTTACTTTTTACATTAGCAACCATACTCTCAAATATGAATTTTGAAAAATTAAAAACCTTGTTTGTTGACAAACATATGAGAGCAATAGCAATATTGCTACTGAATTGCTCCCATGATGTTCTTTTAGGACTTAAAGAATGTAAGAGAGTATGTATCAAGAATCTCCATTGTGGGGAGAAACATCCCTTTTGAAAAGTTAGTTTTTGATTGGATGTATCATACCCCATTCTGGCAAGTTCTTGCCAAATTTCAGTGTTTAGCATGTTATTGATACCATCTGAATCTTGCAACTTAAGATGTCTCCTAAGTGTAGATTCGGTAACAATAAAAGATATGCCATCCACTTTGGAGTGAATTTCTATGTCTTCCTCTTCACTAATTTTGACAATGGCAGTTTGCCAAAACTGTGTGATATGAGAGACAATAAGAGTAGGTTAGAAAGTAGAAGATGAAAGTGAGATGAGATATTATTGAGAGAATTAGGGTTTCTATTGACCGACTTAAAGAATATGTTAACTTTTATTTTAGGATAAGATTATAATAGAATAAAAGTTAAAATATCTAGAAGAGGATCCCTTAAAAACCGTAATTTAATCAGTAAAAATCGCAACAAACTTCCAACGGCTAGTTTCTAAGTAAAAATTAATTACTGACACAACAGTTACAACGGCTAGTTCAGCAGTACAAACTTTGCACTAGCAGTACAAACCATTATCAAAAATTTCCAAAGAACAGTATGAACTTATATGAATTTCAAACATTATAACTCACATATAGTTTTTAGCAAACTATCAGCTATCAACGGATTTCATATGTCTTTACCAATAGCCGTTTGCTTTGGACTAGCCAACTCTTCACTATTAGATATGGTGAGTTGATAACCATACAATTTTTGGTAAATTGTCAACCATAAACGAATTTGATTAGTCTTTACCAGAAACCGTTTGCTCTGGACTAGTTGGTTCTTATGTGGGTTAGACATGGTGAACCAATAACCATTTGTTGTGTGCACAGATCACACACTGAGCTCCAAATCATCTTACCATTCAGTCCAAAATATAAAGCATTCAGCTCACAAACTCCAATCAACCTGCAATTGTTAGTCCAAAAATAAGAAACAAAGTGCAAGGCACTTGCCTCATAACAGTATAAGCATATGACTAACATTGCTCACAAACAAGGAATTAATTTCCTTGTGGAACCCAAGCCATCACTGACTTTGGTTTTCCTCTAGCATCAATATAATTAAATCTTTTGAGCACTGTTGGAGTACCATTGGATTGAAGTGGTCTCCAAACCCATGATGCAGATGCATTAATACCATTACCCATATTTCCCTTAGCAGTGTTTTTAAAACTTTCAGTATTAACTGCTTGCCTAGCAGTATGAACTGCTGGGTTTGCAATTGCAACTTTAGGCTTCCAAACTTGTTTGTTAATCACTGCATTGTTTGAAATGGTCTTTGAACAGTTTTTGGCGCTGATTTAAAAGTTATTTTTGCACCTTAAACTGTTGGTCTTAGGTAAAGAGGTCTAAATGGTCTAGCAGTATGAACTGCTCTTGGTCCAGACCTTAAAAGAACTGATCTAGGCATCATTCTAGCATTGGAAGGGTGAGTGGGAGGTCTAACTGAGTTCACCCTAGGACTTGAATACCTAGTTACCCTATTGTTGCAATAAGCTGCAAGATGGTCAAAGCTACCACATGTGAAACAAGCTTTCCTATAACAGACAAAGTCAACACCTAGTTGGTGAGACTTGAGGTTGTTCCAATTCCTTTGGTTACCTCTGGGCTTATTTGTGGTTCTATACATTTCATCATACCTAACTGTTGGTCTAAAAGGTTTAGAATTGGTTCTAGGCCTAACAGTTTCAGTTCTGACCACCTTTGGAACTTTTGGTTCCTCAACCCTAACACTAACAGGCTTAACCATAGCCTGATCACTCTCATCATCATCAGAAGTCCAATCCTCTATGGTTGGAGCATCTGATTCTCTACCCGATGACCTATCAGAGGACACCTTGTCCTCAGAGAGTGATTTATCACTTGCACTCTCAAAACTTACTTCTACAGGCTTTTCAACTACTTTTTTTTTCTTTTAGTTTTGGGCCATATTCCATTTTAGGTAGTTGAAATTCTTCCAAACCTGTATGTTCAAGGTCAATGCCTGGGGGTGTTGGAATTCCTCTATAAGGAGGTGGAGCTGAGTGATATCCTAGCCCTGACTTAGCTTTATCGATAATTTGACATTCAATTATCTTTTGAACACCTTTTAATGTATACTCTAAAGTATCGACACTTAATTGAATGTTATCCTTAGCATGTTTAAGTCTATCAACCTCAGCTATTAAATTGCTAATTTCAGCATCCCAAAAAAATATATCTCTTTTAAGTACAGCCACAGTTTCAGAGAAAGTAGACTCATTGGTTTTATAATGAACAATTTGCTCTACTAGAACAGCTAAACCCCTTTTATGATTTGCTAAATTAAAATTGGTCTTGTTTAGCTCTATTTTCTGTTCATCATAATGTTTTCTAAGTGTTTCTAATTCTTTTAAAGCATCACAAGATTTAGAACATTTATAAACTTGTACCTCAGAGTCTGAGAAAGCCATGAGAGCTATTTTTGTAGGTGTTGCTTCCTCCTCTGCAATGTAGCTCCAGTCAAACCCTAAGCCATCAATGGCTATCATTGCCTTTGAGCTTGAGTCTGTAATCTCCACAACCCTTGATCCTGTTGACTTGCCTTCATAGCCCTTATTCCTTGAGTCCTATTGTCTGGGCTTCATACACTCTCTTGAAAAACGACCCATTTTGTGGCAGTTATAACACTCAATCTTGGACTTGTCATAACCAGCAACATCATTGCTATTTATGACTATCTTCTTGCCTGTTCTCTTCAAAAATCTCTTAGCCCTCATGCTAAGAAGAGAGAGTTGCCACTTGATATCCATCTCTTCAATATCATCTTCATTTATCTCCGGAAGATCTTCATGAGTCAGCATAGTACCATTTTGTTGAGTAGTCAGGAAAGCACAATAAGTATTCTCATCCAGGAGTCCATTAGTACTGCTTGAAGTACTAGCAGTACCAATATTAGAACTAGCAGTACCAACTGCTCCAGCAACTTGTACTTCTTCCACTGGACTTGAGGTACTAGAAGTTGACACAAAAGCCAAATTCCCAGGGCTTGAGCTTGAGCTTGTTCCAGTAGACCTCTTTACATCATGCTCCACTATTTTGAAGTTGCTATATAGATCCATTAAGCTCATGGAATCTATATCAGGCTTGTTCTTCCACACAACCACATGCATAGCCCATTCTGATGGTAGACTCCTCAGAAATTTGGAGTTGAGATCTTCCTGAGGTATCTCAATTCCAAGAATAGCAAGCTGACTCACTAGTTTCTGTAGCCTGTTGAACATATTGTCTAGTGATTCATTGCTTGTAGCTGAGAAGTTCTCAAATTGTTGCTTGAGAAGGGTCTTCTGTGTTTTCTTGGTGGCATCATTCCCACCATATCTTGCAACAATGCCTTCAAAGAGTGTCTTTGCACACTTGAACTTGTTGAAATTCAACAATTGATCATTAGGTATGGTCAATAGCAGCAAGCTTCTTGCTTTGAGATCATTCTTGTGTTGTGCCTTCTCTTCAGTAGTAATAGGCTTTGTCTGCACTGTTGTCACAGATTTTCCTTCTTCAGTTGTTGTTGTGGTAGAAGGCTTGAACAAATTCCCTTCTTCTATGATCTCCCAGAATGCATAGTCCTGCACTTGGAAGAATTGTTCAATTCTCAATCTCCACATATCGAACTCATTGGGCTTGAGTATAGGCAATTTTGCAGCAAGATTGGTTGTTGACGTCTCCATGTCCATCTTCTTCTGAGAAACTGTTATTCTTGGATCTTCTAAATCAAAGTATCAAAGCCTTGCTCTGATACCACTTGTTAGGATCGTTTGATGTGTTACACTTAGGGTGTTAATCCTATATGATGTGTATGTGATACTTTGAGTTGATACAACCAAGTATGCGGAATCTACTTAGTTATACTTAGAAGAATATTCAAGTGAATGAATGAAACAGTAAGTATTTGAATGTCAATGTATAAACAATGAAGCCTGTACAAGATAACTATAATTCTATTTAAATAGGATATACACAATATCTATTCTATAATTATCTATACGCGTCTGTCTTCACCTTATAAGCAGTACTAACTTCTTGTGCTGGCAGTACTAACTGACTTTGTACTGTCAGTGTAATCTTCATCAGTCTTCAGCAGTTGAAACTTTAAGCCTTGCAGTTTGTACTGTTAGGTTTAATTCCCAACACATGGGTTCATTTATCTTAATCAGATTGTATCTAATGCTATATCGAAAGACAGCCGGACAATGAATGCCAATCATGATCAACCGCATGTTGTTGCCGTGTTGACCGAACACCCTCGAACTATATCTAATGTTATATGCAAACAGAGTCAGACAACGAATGATGATGATGGTTAGGGAGCTGTTACTGACATGCCGATTGAGCAGCCAAGAAAAACAATGTGTATGTACCCTTTTTCTGTTTTTTTTTTTTTTTTTTTTTTTTTTTTTTTTTTTTTTTTTTTTTTTTCCTTTTTCCATACCATAAGCTTCAATGTCTTATTCCAATGTTAAACTGCTAAATCTTCGTTTGAACTGTTATTGTTTCAGGCCATATTGACACAGGAAATAGCCAATACTCAGGAACAGATAATTTATGTACTGACACTATTAGAAACACAATAGATAGAGGAAGATGTAAGCCCTTTGAGGTTGATCAGCTGATGAACCAGTGTAATATGGAACAAGAAGATACAATGTCAGCCTTTTCTTGCATGTCGGCTGGTGTGCTAAGAGATCTCTTATGTATTTTACATGGCCTATTTTTATTGTCTATTGAAAATGTCTTTTTAAAAATTATGCACACAATCGTTTAATAATGTATGTTTTTTCCCCCCCAGGTGAAGAGCAATTATATGAAAGAGAAAATAATGATTTATTTGATATGAATGAACGATATGTACACTCGATGCCTGATTTGACCTATCCAGCTTTTGAAAATCGTGTTGCTTCTTCATCTGCCGGAGGTAGATCTTCCTATGCCCAACAGTTTGCAGCTATATTACAGAAAAACAAAAAAAAATAATAAAAAAAAATAAAATAAATAAATAAATAAAGCATGATTCTATTATTATTGATCATGAGCATATTTATTTATCTAATACGATCTTGTTATTTCCCATAGTTAGTACGACTCATCCATCAGCAACCAACCAGGGTACACGCAACGAAGCAGCCAGGCTACCACATGATACACAAGGTCTTATAATTTTTTGTTACTTACGTGTATAAATTACACGTACACATTAACCATTGGTCGTGCAATTTAGTTCCCACCCATATTTCTAAATATACATATGCATATTACAGGTAATGCATACTCTACATTAATAACAACGGCCAATGTGACACCACAAATGAACCGACGAATGGCTCATTTACAAGGTTTGCTTTCCAGTTTTTTATTGTTCCTTTTTTTATTTATATTTTTTTCCCTCCATTATTGTTGACTTGGTAAATAACATTTATTTATGTGTTTCCAGTCCCTGCATGTTCTTCATCAATAAGCAATCAGCCTGCATACATCCGCCAAAGCAGACGTACACGTAACAGACAAGGTTTAATGTTTGTTTTCCATGCTATGGTTTTATACTTTAAATAAACCATATGTATCAGTGTTATTTTATCTATTATTAGTTGCTCATGTTAATATTTATTTTTTTCATTCCAGTTCCTACATGGTCTTCATCAATAACTAATCAAAGTACATGCAGCCAACCAAACAGACCAACGCGTGTCACACAAAGTTTTTTTTTTTTTTTTTTTTTTTTTTTTTTTTTTTTTTTTTTCTATCATGTGCTTGCATGGTTCGAATAAAACACATGTATCAATATTAGTTTTGTTATTATTACCAAACATAGTGAAATTATGCTTACTCATGCTACAATTGCAGTGCGTTTATCATCAAGTACATATCAGAATACAGGTCAAACATTGAATAGAGGCCGGCGGCTTAGACAAGGTTTGCTAAAAATTCTATCTGTTGTCCTTATATTCCTATATTACATATTTTTGTTACTGATTTTCTTACCAGTTCACAGTTTTATGTGTTCACTGCAGGGCCTCCAGATACATACAAACATATGGGCCGTTGTGATCAGATATGTCATCATTGCAAGGCCGTTTTCTGGTATGATGAAAGGATCAAACACAAGGCACGTCGTCGCCCAGAATATCATAAGTGTTGTAATGGAGGCGAAGTGCAGCCACGCACACTCAGCGGATACCCAGATTATATAAAGCATCTCTTTAGTGACAGGCATTTTATGGAAAATATTAGAGCCTACAACCAGATGTTTGCAATGACATCTTTGGGCGCTAAGATCGATCAATCTGTTAACAGAGGCCGTGGTCCTTATGTCTTTAAAATTTCGGGTCAGATTTACCATTCGATAGGGAGTATGTGTCCAGAACCAGGAAAGCGGCCAAAGTTTTTACAGCTATATATCTATGAGACAGATAATGAGGTTGCAAATCGTTTGGAACATTTTTAGCAGAATGGACACAGTTTAAGGGCAGAAATTGTAGAAGATTTAATACGGTTTTTGGACGAACACAATGAATTAGTTCGGCTATTCAGAACAGCAAGAGATAAAATGGCGGAAGCTGATATACCAGACTTCAAAATTAAGTTGTTTGGTGTTGCAGGCTCGAGGCAGTATGATTTGCCATCAGGAGATTCTATTGGTGCAATAGTCTTTGAAGGCGGGCCCGATGTAGAAACTGACTACGATGTCATTATTGAAAAGCGCAACGACACTCCGAAATGAATTAATAAATTGCACCCTTGCTACATGTCGTTGCAGTTTCCATTGCTTTTTATATACGGCGAAGAAGGATACCACTTGGGTCTCACGTTGTCAACTGCAATGAATAGGCAGTCTGGCAGGCCGACCTAGATGTCTATGAAAATGTACTATTCGTATCAGCTTCATGATCGATTAAATCAGTATAGTTTAATAATGAGAAGTGGCCGCTTATTTCAGCAATATGTTGTCACAGCATACTGCAACATCGAACAGTCACGCCTCGACTTCATCAGAGCAAACCAAAACGAGATTAGAAATGATTACATAGCAGGGCTGTACGATGCCATATCACGAGGTGAACGTGAAAGAAGCGGTGCTGGTTCACGTATAATACTTCCTTCGTCTTTCACTTGAGGCCCACGCTATATGTATAGTCACTATTTAGATACCCTTGCTATATGTCGTGTTCACGGTAACCTGTCATTCTTCATCATGTTTACGTGCTATGTCAATTGGCTTGAAATAGAAGAATACATGGCCCTGTTTCCCGACGTAACGGTTACAGATAGGCCTGATGTAGTTGACCATTTATTTCAAAGGAAAATACATGATTTGGTCATTCTTAAGAGACAGAAGACCTTTCGGCTATGTTGAAGCAGGTACTTTTTACATTATACACCATCATGTCTTTTCCAGAAATATAAGTTGTTTAGCTGTCTAATTTAGTATCCCGTTATAACAATGATATACACAGTTGAGTTCCAAAAAAGAGGCTTGCTACATTGCCATTTGTTGTTATGGATAAAAAAAGCCAGCCGTGTCAGAGAAAATGAAGAGATCGATGCATACGTATCTGCAGAGTTACCTGACCCGACAAATGATCCTGAAGTCAACTGAGTCATTTCAGAATTCATAATGCATGGTCCATGTGGATTAGTAAATAAGGCTGCACCATGTATGCGGCGCAGAAATGAGTGCAGCGAGTTATTCCCTAAGCCATTTTGTCCTGTCACGTTTATTGACAAGAACAGGTACGTGCACTATCGACGAAGAGATACAGGTATAGTAACAATGAAGCAGAATGTCAAACTCGACAATGGTTATGTTGTTCCACATAATCGGTCACTGTGTATGCGTTTCTACGCACATATTAATGTCGAGTACTGTGAATGGTCGATGCTAATAAAATACCTTTTTAAGTACATTTCCAAAGGTACCGACCGGATAGTTACTCAAATTACAAGGAGAATTGTAAGTGTAGAGCCGAGTACCAGCCATTCAGCAAACCAAATTGACGAGATAAAAAATTTCCAAGATGCTAGGTATATTGGACCACACGAAGCATGCTGGAGGATTCATGGTTTCAACATACATAGCATAGATCCAGCTGTTCAAATACTTGTTGTGCACCTTCAAAAAATGCAAAGCGTATCTTTCAGAGCAAATGAATCTTTGCAATCAGTTGTTGATAATGAATACAACAAAAGAACAACATTTACTGAATGGTTCCGATATAACACCTACAATACAGATGGCCGGCACCTAACTTATTTGAGCTTCCCCAAAGAATTTGTATGGTATCCAAATGGAAAATATTGGAAATGGAGAAAACGCGGGACTAACTCATGTATTGGTCGGCTAACATACGTGCATCCTAGTTCTGGATATGTATTCTACCTACGAATGTTACTTTGTCACCAAAAAGGCAGGACATCGTTCCAACATCTTCGTACAGTTGACGGTCATGTTTATCCTACAAATCGAGCCGCGTGTGAGGCGATGGGCCTCTTGGGAGACGATCAAGAATGGGATATAGCCTAACAAGAGGCCTCTTTATCAGCAACCGCGTCTCAAATGAGGTCTCTCTTTTGTCAGATTCTTATCTTTTGCGACGTATCTAATCCAGTCAGATTGTTTGAAGCGCATGCTGCTGATATGTCTGAAGATATTCCTTTAATACTGTCAGACACACTACACATACCAGAACTTCATTTAAATGCAAGTAACTTAGAAGGCGGTCTGCTGTATGAGCTATAAGCAACTCTCAATTTCTATGGCAAATCTGTGAGAGATTTCGGTTTGGAGTTGCCTCCACCTCATTTACTTAAAATGTTGACAAACAGAGCCATAATGGAAGAAAGGAGTTACGACCGTGAATTGTTAGCAGACGAAAGCATGAGATCCTTCAGCCAGCTTAACCCTGAACAGCGAAGAATCTTCGATGAAGTCATACACGCAGTAAATAACTGTCAACAAAAGCTCTTATTTGTTTACGGCCATGGAGGGACAGGAAAGACTTTCGTTTGGAAGGCTATAATTTCAAAACTATGATCAGATGGAAAGATAGTATTGGCAGTCGCTTCTTCTGGTATTGCTTCGTTATTACTCCCATCAGGACGGACAGCTCATTCAAGATTCAAACTGCCACTAGACCTAACAGATGAAACGGTCTGCAACATAAAAAAAAATACTCAACTGGCAGAACTGCTGAAAGAAACCGACCTTATCATATGGGATGAAGCTCCTATGAACGATCGTAGGTGCTTTGAAGCACTTGACCGCACATTCAGAGACATACTCGATGCTCCAACGGATCTATTTGGAAGAAAACCAATTATCTTGGGCGGAGATTTCAGGCAAACGCTTCCTGTGAAGAAGAATGCTTCAAAACAACAAATTATTACATCTTCTATAACATTGTCTTATCTATGGCCATATTTCAAAGTCATGTCTCTAAAACAGAACATGAGGCTTCGGCGAACGGCAATGTCCGACCAAGAATATGAAGATACTCGCGCGTTTTCTGAATGGCTGTTGCAAGTTGGTAATGGTACTGTTGGTGAACCAGATGAAAATGACCCCAAAAATACAGCCTTGATCCATATACCAGATAGATACTCCATTCCCGACAACGACACGGGTATGCAACAACTCATTGACTTCATATATGATAAAGAGACACTGAAAAGGCCAACTGCAAAGGCATTACAAGAAAAAGCTATAGTATGTCCAACGAACGAGACTGCTGATATCATAAACTCAAGTGTTTTGAATATGGTACAAGGTAACACCCATACTTATCAAAGTTTTGACGAAGCGATACCGAAGACAAACGACGGAGGAGCGACAGAACTATTGTATCCGCCAGAGTATCTTAATACACTTTCATTTCCAGGAATGCCTCCACATACCTTTACCATAAAAATAGGTGCACCGAGAATATTACTCAGGAATCTTAACCTGGCCGGCGGCCTGTGCAACGGTACACGGATGATTGTCACACAAGTATATAGCAAACTTATTCAAGCAAAGATCATCACTGGTACAAGAATGTCCGAAAAAGTTTTTCTCCCACGGATTTTGCTAATCAACAGAGATGACAAATTGCCATTTGTGTTTAAACGAAAGCAGTTTCCAGTTAAGCTGTGCTATGCAATGACAATAAACAAAAGTCAGGGGCAGTCGTTGAACAAGATTGGTATCTATTTACTAGAACCTGTATTTGGCCATGCGCAGCTCTATGTTGCATTGTCTAGAGCAACATCACCGCAAGGGCTAAAAATCCTCATCAAAAGACATGAAGAAAGAAATATAAATACAACTAAAAATGTTGTGTACAAAGATTTCTTGAACCTAATTACATACACAGAGGTCATTTACAATGGCAAACATCGTTGCTTCTCTTTTAGAATTCCGTGGCGTTTCTTAAAATATGTGACATCGCCTGCTTGCAACCTGCATCATTTCTTATGTGTTACAATTACATGTCTCTTTTAAAATTACTATTAACAGCTCTGCTTATGTTACAATTCCTGTTAGTTTAACCACCTTGTAACCCTCTATGCATACCATATTTGAACTTCCATTATATTTATGACATTTTTGATAGACGTGTTTTTTTTTCTCAATTATTTCTCATATGTAAAATGCTTAGCTGTTCTGCCAATATTTACTATATTACACTGCTTATCTGCTTACCTAAAATATACATGTAATTGTTTTTATACAGCTAAATGGAACAGACCTCTAGCATTTTACCACTAACAAATTCTACAGGCAAAGAAATCCGAGCACAACCGGAAGATATCAAACAAAGCTTTATATGTAAAAGTCTACTGCAAATGGACAATTACAAACAAAGATGCCAAGCCAGTTGTCTTTTGCTGCATGTTAATCGATCATCAGGTAAATTAAATACATACCCCCATAGTTCATTAAAACGGTTTAAAAAATTTACTAGATCTGCATTTCTGTATATATAATCTTCCCCCCCCCTCCCCATCCACGTAGGGCGGAGCTATACAAGCAAATATCAATGTCCGTGAAAAAGACAAATTTGGTTCCAGCCTCCAGATCAACAAAACTTACAAAATAACTGGTTTCGGTTTTCAAGATGCTAAAACATGGATGCAGATATTACCACACTCGCTATCATTAGTCTTTGGACCTTATACAGATGTTAAACAAGCACCAGATACAGGATTCCCAAGCCATTATTTCAACTTCACCCAATATAGAGATCTCTATTCAAGAATAGATGTAAAAGAAGGACTGCTAACAGGTACGTCGCACACGTATATATAACACAAGGCAAAAGATAAATTGTATAATTTTGCTATTCCTATTTACAGATTATATTGGCTGTGTTCAATATGTCACCGGTCTACAACAGTCAGTAAAAGTAACAAAAGAAGTTATCGTTTGGAGAGATATAGGCATCCAAAATCTAGAGTATGTGACATACTTTTTTGATAAAACTTAACTATTTATACTATGCCAATGTAACAAAGCATTCTTCCAACAGCGGACACACTGTACGCTTTACTTTGTGGAATGACAAGGCACAGACTTTCGATATGACAGCATATGAAAATATTCAGAAACCAGTAGTCATAGCAGTCAGTTCATGTTTGGTGAAAAACTACGGTGGTAAGTTTTTACTCTCATACTTATGATAAAAACTTTTCAAATTCATCTACTAACGTTTGCAACAAATGTCACAGGCCTTCAGCTTTCAAGTACAGCTGCAACACACTACTCTTTGAATCCAGACACACCAGAAACACTCGAAATTCTCACTGTGCAAGCAAACAATGAACTGGTATATTAGAACATAGAAAAACTACTAGGTATCTAAAATAATATACAATGACATTACATGTATGACCAATTCATAGAACAACCAGTTATTCTGGATGTGCAGCACCAGCGCTGCACAGATGTAGAACAAGAAAAAAAGAGGAACCGTGTGACTCTTAACGATCTTTTGAAAGAGAATCCAGAAAACCAACAGGTATTTAACAACTGCAACATAACTACTATAGCATAAACACTTCAGGTCTAACTATAGTTTTAACTATGTAGAATGTACGGTTTACTGTCATTGCTACCATTGATAACATCGACACCCAAAGACCATGGTTTTTTAACCAATGCCGTACCTGTAAGTCCAAAGTCTCTGAACGTTTTTCACATCCGCATTGCAACCAATCAACCACTGAAACAAACCCCAACTACAGGTAAACAAAACATCAACACAAACACTATATGCATATTTATTTCGCAGTTACTGCTTTAGAGTAATACTCTCTGACAACACTGGTAGGATACACTTGATGTGTTTTAGCAACGAGGTAAACTGTTTAGTCAAGGATTGTAACGACATCCTTCAAAAGCTGGAAAACAAAGACCCATACACCTATCCACCAGAACTGCTTGCTTTACAGGGAGAAACAAGAATATTTCAGCTACACTTTGAAAAAGAAAGCACAAAAGAAAGTCAACGTTTTATTCTAGACACAGCTTGGAAGGACATGCCATTACTCACAGCAGGAACAATCGCCACTGCTGAAAATTTACCGGAATCTTTGCCACTCTTCGAATCATGTCCTCTTACTTCAGAAGATGTCATCAAAGGACAGGCAACTGAGGCACCGAAAAAGACCAACAGTCCACCAGCTAACACATACAATAAAAATGTACCAACTTCTTCAGCAAATGTGATTACACCAATCCAACCACTTGTGGCAATATAAACGAGCGACATATGCACCCCACCACCAGAACAACAGACCAACTTACCAGAACCAACAAAGCCTAAATATGAACCTCGCAAAAAAACACTTCGCAAAACTCTTTTCCCGGAAGGCAAGAATAACAATGCAGATGGCAGTCAAAAAAGGCCAAAAAAAGAAGAATAGTTATGCCATATAACAGGGTATAAATGCAAAAGCAGTTCGGGAAAAAACTACTTACCTTTTGACAATGGCATACAAACCCATGTATGTGTAATAATGTAATTACCTGCAAATTACTAAAATGCAGGCCTAGACCAATGACTTAGGTCAAACTTACCACTACTACTGGTAGTCTTGTAGGAAAACATTTTTCTATCCAACGGATGTTTGCATTTCTATTTTGTACAACATGTGACATCAGTCATGTAAATATAACTTTCCTGTTCAATGGATGTTGGCCTTACTATTTTCTGCATAGGCTATTCTAATCTACAAATGAAAAAAAGTCATGAACAAACATGATATTCAACCCAATAAGACAAACAACTAACATTTTTCATTAATACTGGTACAAACAACATGTACATTCGACCCATAGTACTTATTGCTACCTAACATCTTAATCTCATAAACTTCCCAAAATGACTACTAAATTTCGTAAACTATAAACATACAAAAGACGAACATGCTTCCAACATTCTTTTCATTAATACTGGTACAAACACCATATACATTCGACACATAATACTTATCGCTACATCTACCATTTAAACAACCTAACATCTTGATCTCCTAAACTTCCCAAAATGATTACTAAATTTCATAACCTATAAACATACAAAAGACGAACATGCTACCAGCATTCTTCATAATTCTTGATTTTTTACCACCACATACACTAACACTACCTTAATACCATTTAAACAGACCATAACCCTTCTGGCCTACAAAACTACCACAAAATCCTCTGTACAATCATGAAACAAAAGCTTACAAAAAACCACAAGATTAATAAACTTATTTAAACTTCATTGATTATTTCACTTTCTTAAGTTTCTTGATGATCCTGGATTCCTCACCAGCGCGTAAAGCAGCACACTGACTCATCTGAATCAACCGGCCCATCTCAGCAAAATCCTCTTGCTCCAAATCCTTTAAACCAGCCAAACACTCATCCAGAACAGTGTCACTCATAAACTTCTTCAATTCAAGAATAATCCCATGCCTGTGCTTAACCCTAGCTTGTATTTCTTCAATCCTTTTATTATAATTATTTTGATCATCCCTGTACACCTTCTCCTCTCGCAAAAAAATAGCAAGAAGAACACTATTAATTCGGCGGTCATCTATTTGATGCGCGATTTTCAAACACTTTGCAAACTTAGGAGCCATGTCGTTTAAATCACAATACGGTTCATATAGATGGATCAGCTGGTATGGAAGAGAATGTAGCTGGTGCCCTAACTTTTCCAACCCCTTTATATCTAACCAAATAAAGAAACAAACAAAAAAAGATAAAAAAATAAATAAAATAAAAAGAACCCTGTAAAAGCCCAAAGACAATAAAAACCTTAAACCCATTTAGAATAAAATTAAGCTCAATTTTACCTTTCCTATTAAAAACACTTGAAAAAACATTAAATATGTTAATAACAAAAAAACACACTTATCCAAAAGCAAGTGTAGTTCACCCGTTCCACCAAATGTTTCTATCTGTCGGCAAAGACCATCTTAGTATCCAGTTAAAATTTAAAAAAAAAAAAAAATAGATAAAACAGCTACTATAACTAGGCTAACCGACAAAAACAATATGACATTACCTCTTAAAAATTTAGAGATTATCACCGAAGATCAAAGTACACATTTTATTAGGCCCAGATACAACGACCAAAAGACGCCATTCTCGTTCTATAATAAGTTCTTAAAATATTTCAAATGAGGTTAGACTTTAGGCTAGATAGCAAGGAGACACTTTCTTCACCTTACACCTCAGCGCCACGTTAGCTTTCTCTCTCCTCTCACTTCCCCTCACCTCCACCCACCTTTTACTGGGCAAGGAAGTCACCTTGGTCACCTTAACTCCAATTTTTTTAATACTTACACAATTAAAAACGTAAACTTAAACATATAAATACAAAAATGTAAACATACGAAATAGAAAACTTTTATTCATAACTTAAAAACATTACACAGACTTAGAAATTAAAAACACTATATTAAAAACTGGAATTAAATATTACGAGACAAATGTTTGACCAAATCGGCACGAAGGTTTTGATGCATTTGATGTGATCTGATGTACTTAATAACTTTTCGCATTTCTTCATCGGATTGTATGGGGTCATCCGGTTGATGTGCTTCCTCTGGGTACCATTCGGGAGATATTGCCTTTTTTTGTCTTTTCGAATCACGTTATGTAATATGATGCAAGTATACATCATATTAACTATTCTTTCTTTTTTCATGATTTTTGTGTGAGTGGCAAGTATCGTTCATCTCTTCTTCAAAACACCAAACGCTCGTTCTATATATTTCCTTGCTGATTCCTGCATTTGCTTATACCTTATTCTAGTGTGGTCATCATCTGATGGTTCTGGAATCGTCTTAATGAGTGTTGCCAATTTCGGATATATCCCGTCAACAAGACAGTACCCAAATGGGTAAGTTACCCCGTTAGCAACAAATGGAATTTGCGGTGCGATTCATTGTTTAAGATCGTTAAATAAAGGGGAACTATCCATAACGTTGATGTCGTTGTTCGCCCTAGATGTACCAAAGAAAGCATGCCATATCCATAAGTCTTGTGACATAACGACTTCCAGCAAAATGAACGGATTCGGACCATGATCACGTCTAACATATTGACCTTTGTGTGCATTCGGACAACCAAACCACTCCCAATCTGTACAATCAATGCTTCCTAACATCCCCGGAAACCCATGTGTTTCTTCGTGATGTCGATAAAGCTTTACGACATCAGTGATAGTGGGTTTCCTCAAATACTCTGGACCAAAAATTTCCATAACAGACTTACAAAAATGATTAAGACATCGACGAGAAGTTTTTTCACCCATCTGCAGATATTCGTCTAAAGCATCAGGAACCGCACCGTATGCCAATTGACGAATTGCGGAGGTGCACTTCATCAACGCTGAAATGCCTTCTTTTCTGGTACAATCAACATTACTACTAAATGAATAGTTACCTCCCGAACTATCCAGTTGAAAAGAGATCGACTCATTCGGAACCTCTTTCGAAAAGTACGTGCATCGTAGAACGGGTTCTCAGTAAAATAGGCGTCAACTAAACGGTCATGAGCACCATAATGATCTCGATTAAGGCGTTTTATCGCCGGGCGATTTGCTTTTCGTGTATTTTTAATAAACGACAACGATCTTGCAATAAAATTCAATCTCCGACTTGTAATTTCTCGTTCTTCTTCTGAGTCGGTGAACATAATCATATCGGAATTCATTTGAAAAATAAAAGGAATGAGATATATGTTGTTTGAATGATATATTGAGAAGATATGTGTAAAAATGGTGTAGTTTTGATGTATTTATAGAGAAAATAATGGGTAGTGGGGATTTTTTTTTCTTATATGCAACAGATACTTTTCTTCACATGGGGCTTTTTTTTTGTTTTTCTCAAGGTGAACTGATCACCATAAATTGCTTTGGGAGGTGTGAGTCGCGTGTGAGATGGGATAGAGGGCAAGGGGGCTCGCGCGTGAATTGGGGTTGCAAGGTGAAAGGATCACTCCCTTGCCGGCCAACCTTAGTGATTACTGTAGGACCCTTAATATCATATCATTTCACACGTAAAAGAGATACAAGAAATTGGAGGAAACTATAACCTTACCCGGTCTTCCACAACTCATATGGGAGGTAATGGGTTCCTTTTATAGATAAGGAACCCTTACAAGATTTACATGCTGGGGAGATGTGGGATAGGTTAGAATTTTAGATATAATAGAATGACTTACGGTTTTTACAACTTACATAAACCGTTTACAATCGTTAAAAGATAAATGCAATTCACGAGTCACTAATCTAAGAATGACAATCACTTTCATTAACTCTAACAATTACAAACATTAATTGGTCCATCATATTTTATTAGGGAAATTTTTATTTATGTAACTTAAGCTGCAACTTATTTTCAAGTTAATTTACTTTTGTTTCATATTGTTGTATTAATCATTTTAGTGAACAGACAAAATCACCGTGACTTTTGTATGTGAATGAGTCAGTGAAACCCGCGCATTGTGGCAGGGCGTCTATGTGGTGGAAGTGCAATTATTATTTTTGAATTGATATCCAAATAAACACCAGGATCAAACAACTCTTCAATTGTCCTACATCCAAATAAAACACAACTTATACCACTCATAATTATACACACCCCGTAACACATCACAACGACCAAACTTTTTCAAAATCTACGCCATACGGATGATATTTATATAAAAAATACAAACAAATATCCACAAATGCAACAAAATCTGACTTTAAAGGATATTACAAAGTAATTATTAGCAAAAATTATACAAACTATCGAAATTTTTACGTTTACATATCAAAATTTCAAAGATATCACAACTACTCATTTTAAAGCGAAATAAAAACATAACAATCGGGGGGTTTTGTTGAAACGAATAAATTAGCCAATCCCACTAAAAAAAAAACTTCATCACTCTTCAAGATTTACATAGATACACAATAAGAAAAGAAATATTATAGAAGCATAAAACCATATTTCCAATCTGTAGCAATTTAACCAAATCAAGTTAATATATATATATATATATATATATATATATATATATATATATATATATATATATATATATATATATATATATATATATATATATAAATGCAATGCATCCTATACAAAAATCTTACACACTTAATAAAATGAAACAAACACATAGGTGGCGTTTAGTTGGAAAACATTTTCTTTCATTTTCTATTTTTTGTTTTGTAGGAAACGGGAGGGGAGTTTTATTTCCACAAAACAATGGAAAATTTAGAAAACGCGTTTAGTTTGAGAAACATGCGTTTGTGTTTTCCATTTTGCAAAACTAGAAAACATGTTTAAGTGTTGTTATTTTATATCTCAATTCATTATTCACCTTTGTAATATTATAAAAAACATCTTCAAAACACAAAAACAAATATTATAAACTAACCAACTAAATTATAAAATAACTAAAAAAATATAATACGATAAAATAAAGAATTAAAAAAATAAACATCAAATAATATGAAAAAACTTCAAGCGACTATAATTCGAAAACGTAAAATAACTAAAAAATGTATTTTTTTTTTTACTTTTTCGTCTGTTTTTTACGTTTTTGTCCACTTTTTTATGTTTTCGTCCGTTTTATTACGTTTTCGTCTGTTTTTTTTTTACGTTTTCGTCCGTTTTTACGATTTCGTAGGTTTTTTTAAGTTTTCGTTTGTTTTTTTACGTTTTCGTCTGATTTTTTACGTTTTCGTCAGATTTTTTTACGTTTTCGTCAGATTTTTTTACGTTTTCGTCAGATTTTTTACGTTTTCGTCTGATTCTTTAGGTTTTCTTCCGATTGTTTACGTTTTGACCGATTCTTTACGTTTTCGTCCGATTCTTTATGTTTTCGTCCGAATTTTTACGTTTTCGTCCGATTCTTTACGTTTTCGTCCGATTCTTTAGGTTTTCGTCCGATTCTTTAAGTTTTCGTCAGATAATTTACGTTTTCGTCTGTTTTTTTAGGTTTTCTTCTGATTTTTAAGTTTCGTCTGATTCTTTAGGTTTTCTTCCGATTCTTTACGTTTTCGTCCGATTCTTTACGTTTTCGTCTGATTTTTACGTTTTCGTCCGATTCTTTACGTTTTCGTCAGAATCTTTACGTTTTCATTTGATTCTTTATGTTTTCGTCCGATACTTTACGTTTTCGTCTGTTTTTTTTACATTTTTGTCTGAATTTTTACGTTTTCGTCCGATTTTTTATGTTTTCGTCTGATTTTTTACGTTTTCGACCGATTCTTTACATTTTGACCGATTCTTTACATTCTCGTCCGATTTTTTACGTTTTCGTCTGATTTTTAACATTATTCTCCGATTCGTTACGTTTTCGTCTGAATTTTTACGTTTTCGTCTGATTTTTTATGTTTTCGTCCGATTTTTTTACCTTTCTGACCGATTCTTTACATTTTCGTCCGATTTTTTACGTGTTCGTCTGAATTTTTATGTTTTCGTCCGATTCTTTACGTTTTTGTCCGATTTTTTACGTTTTCATCCGGTTCTTTACATTTGTGTCCGATTCTTTACGTTTTCGTTTGTTTTTTACGTTTTCATCCGATTTTTACGTTTTTGTTCGATTTTTTACGTTTTCTTCCGATTCTTTAAGTTTTCGTTCGATTCTTTACGTTTTCATCCGATTCTTTACGTTTTCGTCCGATTCTTTACATACAGAATCGGACGAAAACATACAGAATCAGAAGAAACGTAAAAAAAAACAGACGCAAACGTAAAGAATCAGACGAAAACGTAAAAATTCAGACAAAAACGTAAAAAAACAGATGAAAACGTATAGAATCACGGACGAAAACGTAAAAAATCAGACGAAAACGTAAAGAATCGGACGAAAACGCAAAGAATAGGACGAAAACGTAAAAATTCAGCCAAAAACGTAAAAAACAGACGAAAAACGTAAAGAATCGGACAAAAATGTAAAAATTCAGAAGAAAACGTATAAAAACAGACGAAAACGTAAAGAATAGGACGAAAACGTAAAAAAACAGACTAAAACGTAAAGAATCGGACGAAAACGTAAAAAATCGGACGAAAACGTAAAGAATCGGACGAAAACGTAAAGAATAGGACGAAAATGTAAAGAATCGGACGAAAACGTTAAAATTCAGCCGAAAACGTAAAAATACAGACGAAAACGTAAATAATCGGACAAAAACGTAAAGAATCGGACGAAAACGTAAAAAATCGGACGAAAACGTAAAGAATCGGACGAAAAAGTAAAGAATAGGACGAAAACGTAAAGACTCCGACGAAAACGTAAAAATTCAGCCGAAAACGTAAAAATACAAACGAAAACGTATAAAATCGGACGAAAACGTAAAGAATCAGACGAAAACATAAAAATTCAGACGAAAACGTATAAAAACATACGCAAACGTAAAGAATCGGACGAAAACGTAAAAATTCAGACGAAAACATAAAAAAAGAAGAAGATGAAAACGTAAAGAATCAGACGAAAACGTAAAAATTCAGACGAAAACGTAAAAAATACAGACGAAAACGTAAAGAATCGGACGAAAACTTTAATAAACAGGAAAAAACATAAAAAATCAGACGAAAACGTAAAGAATCGGACGAAAACTTAAAGAATCGGACGAAAACGTAAAAAATCGGACGAAAACGTAATGAATCGGACGAAAACGTAAAAAATTGGACGAAAACGTAAAGAATGAGACGAAAACGTAAAGAATCGGACGAAAACGTAAAAAATCAGACGAAAACGTAAAGAATCGGACGAAAACGTAAAGAATCGGACGAAAACGTACAGAATCGGAAGAAAACGTAAAGAATCGGACGAAAACGTAAAGAATCAGGCGAAAACATAAAAATTCAGACGAAAACGTAAAAAAACAGACGCAAACGTAAAGAATCGGACGAAAACGTAAAAATTCAGACGAAAACATTAAAAAAAAAAAGAAGATGAAAACGTAAAGAATCGGACGAAAACGTAAAAAATCAGACGAAAAAGTAAAGAATCGGACGAAAACTTAAAGAATAGGACGAAAACGTTAAAATTCAGCCGAAAGCGTAAAAATACAGACGAAAACGTAAAGAATCGGACGAAAACGTAAAGAATAAGACGAAAACGTAAAAAATCGGACGAAAACGTAAAGAATCAGACGAAAACTTTAATAAACAGGAAAAAACGTAAAGAATCGGACGAAAACGTAAAGAATCGGACGAAAACTTAAAGAATCGGACGAAAACATAAAAAATCGGACGAAAACGTAATGAATCGGACGAAAACGTAAAAAATCGGACGAAAACGTAAAGAATGAGACGAAAACGTAAAGAATCAGACGAAAACGTAAAAAATCAGACGAAAACGTAAAGAATCGAACGAAAACGTAAAAAACGACTGGAGCGACGCCGGCGAGGGTGGTGATGGCTGATGTGGGTTGTGGAAGGGTGGTGTTTGGGGTTAGGGTATGGCGGGAGTGTGTGAGTATGTGGTTTTAAGAGAAATAGAAATAGGAAATAGGAAATAAGGAAAACAAATAAAATTTGTTTTCTTGTTTTCTTTGTTAGGGATGGAAATAGAAATTTTGTGTTTTGGAAAACATTTTGTTGGAAAACGCTAATTTGAACGTGATCTCTGTTTTCCTTGTTTTCTACAAAACATTTTGTGAAAAACAAGGGTGTTTTTCCTCCAACTAAACGCACCCATAACATTTTTGTTAAAAAAAAATCTCTAAAACCACTTATAGAGTACTTAAAATTAATCAAAACCCCTAAAGAAACTTCTTCATTCTTCAAAACACACATAAATAGACAATAAAAACTGAAATCTTGTGGTTAAAAACTATATCTTTCTAATATTAACGAAGAACATGCAAAAGATCTTAATCTTCATAAGCATAAACCGTAGCTTGGAATCTGCAACAATTTAACCAAATTAGGTATATAAAAAAAAAAAAAAAAAAAAAAAAAAAAAAAAAAAAAAAACCCTAAAAACAACTCGAAACACCCCATGCAATACATCCTATCCAAAATCTCATATCAACAACAACAAAAGCATACTCTTAATTTGTAATCTCCAATTAGTAATACAAATGACAATTTTGTTTCTTCAACACCACCCATAATCTTGAAAAGTAGGAGAAGGAAGAACCAAGGTTGGTGGAAGAAACACCTAGAATCACCGATTATAGTTTATCATGCATGAAGTTTGGTGGAAGAAATACCGTATATACTGGTTGGGTACTATGTCGCCTAGTTTATAACGAAAATAGACCAACAAACAATGACCCAGTTACATCCCAAAAACGAAAATGGCCAAACATAGCCAAACGACATCTTCTAGCACAAAACGACGTCGTTTCGTGGGTTTTATTCTAAAATGATGACATGCGCACGCCTAATATATGGTAGAGTAATAATTGTACATGTATATTGTTGCGTGCAAATAAAATATTGATGTATGCAAATCAAGGCGTAAAAGTAGTAGAGCGTAAAAATGAATGACATGAAACATGATACGTGTATGTATATTTAATTCTTGTTGTGCAAAAGTCAAATGCAACCATTCACCCGTGCGTAGGTGTGCACATGCTAATATTGTATCCCTCCGTCTCAATTTATTTGTCAGGAGAGAGAAAATACAAAGTTTAATAAAAGTGGGGCCACTTTAATTTTCAACCACTAAAATGGAATATTCCTCCGTTAGATTCTTTAGTTTTTACTAAATAAGGAAAGTGGACAAATAAATTGAGACATCCATAAAAGAAATATGGATAAATAAATTGAGACGAAAGGAGTGCACATGCTAATATTGTATCTCTTATGAAATATTTATTGTATTTTTAATTTTCATCCAAACTTGATCAGGTAATATTTTGCAGTCACTCCATTCTTCTATTCTCAAGTTTCTATTAAAAGAAAATAAATAAAAATAAAAGAATGAAAATGATTAGGAAAGAAAGTTAGACTAATGCCAGTAGTAACCACATTTCCACAAAAGCAACCCGTCACGTCAGCGTCAACTAAGCTTTCTCTTTCCACAACTCCACCTCAACCACAATTAGCCAGTAGTGACCACAAAAGCGACCACAATTTTATTTTATTTTATTTTTTTATTTTTTTACATTATTTTTTTTTTTTTTTACATAAATTAAAATTTCATTCAATAACTAAATAAATATTACAATAAATAATTAAGATAAATTAAAATACATTACAATAAAATTTAAACCGCTTGTTGATTTGTGCGTCGCCAAACGTGTTCCACTAAATCGGCTTTAATATGAAGGTGAGTTTGCTCGTCTTGTATTTCTTGAATAAGATCTAACATACTTTCTTCACATTATAGAAATGTTCAAGACAGACATTAGAAGTTTTACGACCAATTTGCAGATATTCGTCTAATTGATTAGGAACGGCGCCGTATGTTAGTTGACGAATTGCAGAAGTACACTTAATCAACGGGGAAATGCCAAGTTTCCCCGTACAATCATAACTGTGTCGAAAATATGGTATTGTATCACTTAATTCCCGAACAATGGTTGTGAATAGTTGGCGGCTCATTCGGAAACCCGTACAAAATGTTGCTTCGTCGTACGTTGGATTTTCAGAAAATCAAGCTTTCACTAAACTATCGTGAGCACCATAACAATCTCTATCTATCGGAACTCGTGGAGTTTTTGGGATTTTAGTAGTGGATAAATGATGAATAAGCGAAACGGCGTCTTGTGAAAACGCGAAAGTTATACTATTTATCTCATCATCTAATTCATTATCAAATAAAAATTCTTCGGAATTCATTTTTTTAAGTTGGTAAAAGAATAGCTAAATGAAGAAGAGAAGTATGGAAACATGTATAATAGAAGTGGGTTTTTATAGAGTTGAAAGGAAGAATTTTTTTTTTTTTTTGTCTTCAAATGGTCAAGAACTCTCATTTACTCCCAACGTTCACAAACATTTACTCTCATTTACTCCCAACGTTCAAAAAATTATGGAGATTAGTTGCAATTCTTACGGTTGGTGAGGCAACAACTTTTTGACTAAAGTTGCAAACCAACGCGTCGCTTAAGGCATTGCTAGGGGAGGGGGCGCGTTGCTTTGTGAGGTTGTGGTTTTCAAGCAATCCCACTAGCATCAGTCTTACAAGTTTTATTTGAGTTTCATCCGGAGCAAAAGAAAGTAACTGAAACATAATTATTTTTATATTATATATTTTGAAAGGTATCCGACCTTTAAAATTGAAAGTCGCCTTCCAAAAGAAAGTAACTGAAAAAAAATTATTTTTATATTATATATTTTGAAAGGACTCCATATTTACTTATTCACCCCTTCAAGCTCGTACATCTTTATAAGAAAAGGACATTACAGTATATATGATTTGATATTCACAATTTGGTTGCCATTTATCGGCCAAAACCAACAACATATTAAAGCCCAAGTCTAATAGATTAAAGGTCCGTTTGATTTGTAGATGAGTTTAAGATTTGAATTTGAATTTTGTATAGTAAAGAGAAAATATTTATTTAAAATATTAAATTATTGTTTAACTGGTTAATATATAAATTTATTTTTAATATTAATATTTTAAAATTTAGAGAAATGAGAGATAATAGAGATGGGACACACAAATAATGAAAAGTTCAAAGAAATCCACCCTAATGGTAGGGTCTTATACAAGGAAAATATATGAGACTCAGTGCTAAATTTGAGACCCACTTTTATATACCAAACAATAAATTTTACTATTAATCCCAAATTCATATCCAAAACCCATCAACCAAACAGGCCCTAACTTATCTTTTGAAGTAGGGTTCATAGAAAAAGAGCAACGCATCATGCGATTTTATTGGAACAGTAAAAAAACAACAGTAATTTTCTATTTAAAAGCATTTAAAATGGACACAAAGTTTAAGATGACAAAAAGGATCAGTTGAGAAGGAAAACGAAGCTTTAGATAACAAGAAGACAAGCAATGTTCTAAAAAAAATGGACCTGTGTGAAAGATAAGGGCATGATTGTCTTTGAGAGAGAAAGAAGAAGTTTTTCTTTCTTTCCTTTGAAATTCGCCAAATATGGGCAGAAAGTTTTCCTCCAAAATTTCCATCCACTTTCTTTCTGAATCATTTTCTTTCCTTACTAAAGAAACTCAAGAACACAAAAAGTAGTATGTTTCCTCTCATTTACTTTCTTTTCTCTTCAAAAATAAAACTCGGGAACACAACGTACATGATACAAACTTACTATACATATGTTGACAGGAATTTAGACAATCAAAGTATACATACATGTTGACAAGTGTTGGAACGCAAAAAGTGTAAATCATTAGTGCAGGAACTTCTATTTAATATTTTGTAATAGTCTAGGGTATGTTATGTAATGTTGTTGTGACTTGCGATAGCAATATACCCTCGCAACACTTGTATAGTTGCGAGGGGATGCTTGACGTATGCATGGGTATAAATACCCCTAACTCATGGGTTATGAGATGTGTATTAAGATAATGTCTTGCGAGACTTTCTTTCTTTCTCTCTCATTTTTCTCTCTATAATAAAGTGCTCACACCTACTTTATCTCTTTTAGATTATTGTAGACGTGATATTTTGGGAACAACAATTGGTATCAAGAGCCAAATATAATTAGTTGTTTTATCTAGTAGTATTTTAGGTTAGTTTAGATCTTCATTAGTAGTAAAGTTTTCATTTTTATAGATTGTTAAAGGCTCTCTCTCTAGAATGTTTTTCTCGTACGAATTTATTAAGCTTATTCATTAACGTGTTTAATCTTATAAACTTGTGTTAGAAAAACATATTGGAGATTAAGGAAACGTTTCTTGTCATACAAATACTTTATGAATTTGGTGAAGATTTGTGCTTAAAAACATGGTTTAAGAGTTTAGAAAAAGTGTATTTTTTTTCTCGTAAAAATAAGGTTTTACTTTTGCTCGCAAAATTTATCGGCAAAACTAGAGTTTTGTTGCGATAGTTGGCTGAGGATTAGTTGCAACACTTGTTATTGGTTGCGATAGCTATCTCTTGCAAGTTTTGGGTTGCGATAGTCTTTGTTATTGGTTTGCGAAAGTACTTCTTGTGATACTAGCTTTGCGAAGCATTTTGTTACCCACTGTTTACGAAAGAAAACTCTGTCCAACTCGCAATAAATTGTTGTGATAGCTTCAAACAGTTCTCGTGATAGAAGAAGATTGTGACACCTCTCTTTGCGAGACAACTTGTTACCTACTATTTGCGAAAGAAAACTCTGCCCATTTTCCAAGAAATTGTTGCGATAGTTAGTGTTTGCAAGACCTTGATTACAAGACTTTTTACCCGCAATTTTCATCACACTCACTTAGAACCTTCTAGAATTGGATTGCTAAGATTGACTTTCCATTTCAATTGGACTAAAACTTATTCAAACTTTGTAAGTGTGAAAATTGTTAAGAGACTTTAATCAACTCATCACCACAAACTTCTATCTCAACTAGCTAAAACACAACTTTCAAACAAAACAACATCTCATATCAAAGATCCACCATCACAATGTCTACAACACAAGATGCATTGGCCACTGGGAGTGATGCTAGGCCTCCCACGTTGTACCGGGGAAACTATGTTAAATGGTCTTCAAGTTTTATGAATTTTCTCATGGGATTCAAAGAAAGAAAACTGTTGATTAATGTTGGGAATTAAATAATATGAAGTTTAAGTGTCAGGAAAATCTCTCAAGTGATTAAGTCTGGTAGCAGTAGAGTTAAGTCTGGTGAGTTCCAAAGTTAAGTCTGCTGGTTAAGTCTGGTCGTTGAAGTTAAGTCTGGTGGTTAAGTCAAGTGTTAATTCTGGTGACTAACAGAGTTAAGTCTGCTTGATGAAGATATTAAGTCTGGTTGACTGAAAGTCAATAATACACGGTAGATAATATCTTACCCCATGTGCTCATTCTTTATCTTATATTCTCTGAACAAGTTGTAATCTTAGATACATGTTGTATCTTAGTTACTGACACACATAAGATAAGCTAGCAAGTTGTTTGACAAGACTTTACATTATTGTAAAGATCTTTCTTATGTTATAAAAGAAAGATCTTAGTCTAGAGATATAAGTGTGTTAAAAATATAGTGCAAAATATATATCTCTTAAGAACATAGAACATAAACAATATCACAAGATATAGAAACATAAGATTCAAGGTTGTAACCCTAGTGATAACTCAAGATCACTCGTATTATTATCTTAATAATATTGAATCGTTTGGTGATAAGCTTTCATTGTTCATTGTCACATAACAAACACAACTGTTCCATTTCCATAACCATAATAACCTTCTAAGTGTGATTAAGTAGATTCCGCATACTTAATCATATTCATTCAATATATCATATACACAAAATCATAAAGGTTTAACCACCTTAACAGTGTATCAAATCCTAAAAATTAACTCTATCAGAAATGGTCCATATGTTATGAAAGAGATTGATGACCCTGATAATCCTGGACAAAAGAAACTTCAAGATGAAGATGATCTAAGTCCCACTGAACTTGCTCAATTTGAAGCTGATATTCGAGCTAAGAATCTAATTATGTTTGGATTGAGCAATGAGATCTACAATGCTATTGATAGTAATCTAACTGCTCATGAACTTTGGCAAGCTTTGGAAAGATTGATGCAAGGTGCATATGTTGGTACACAGACTCAACAAACATTAGCACTATGGAACAACCAATCTTTCAAGCAACTCCGTGAAGAAAATCTAGAAGATGTATACATTCGTTTCAACAAGCTTATCAATGAAATGAATTGTCACAACCAGAAAAGATCAAACATTGAACACAACACAATGTTTCTCACCAACCTACAACCTGAATGGAGACATTACACCATTGCAATCAGACAGAATCAAGACCTCAGTAAGAAAGACAACAATAATTTGTTTGATCTTTTGAAACACAATCAGGTTGAGGTCAAAGAAAAGGAAAAGGACTCTTCAACTCAACTACCAATGCTTGATCCTCTTGCCTTAGTTTTATCATTTCAACCAGATCACTCTCCATCCTTCAGCTCACACAATGACATAAGTTACTCACCAATGGAAGATGCAAATGACCTCACTACACAAGACAGTTCAAACCTTGAACTAACAAAAATAGTTCAAAATCTGGCATTACTTGGGAAACAAATTCAGAAATCTTTCTATAAACGTCCAGCCAACAACAATCTTGATACCATTTTGGCACCAACTGCAATCAACAAAAGACAAGATATTCCACCAAGAGTTAAGGTAATGAGGCAGGGTGCTCAGAGGACTGAGAAGAATGAAGTTGTCCAGGAAGTTCAAGAACCAAAATGCTTCGGATGCGGTCAATAAGGTCACTTTGCAAAAGCTTGTCCAAATGGCAAAGTGGTTAACAAGGCTTACTACAGACAGAAAATGCTTTTAGCTGAGATAGAAGAGAAAGGTCAAGCACTGACTGCTAATGAAAATGACTTCATGGTTGACACGGATGAAGAGGGAGAGTTATTGGAAACAAACATGGTGTTTATGGCTTCTTTGGAGCAGGTGGATGTTTATGAAGCTCAAGATGATGACTCAACTCCAAGCTATGACATTGATGCTGAAGAAGATGACTCATCTATCAACAAGCTACACTCATCAGATGCTTGTGAAATTACGGAACTTAATGAATTAATTCATGGAAACATTCTAACAAGTAGAAAGTTAAATGAACTTAATACATGTAGCTTAACATCTACAAGTGGTAATCTTCAACTATCTACTGCAAGTAATGAATGTATTCATGAATCAACAAATCAAGATCATGATGAAATGCTTCATAATTATGCCACTAATCAATCTCAAATTCAAAATTATACAAACTTGATAAAACTAGAACAAGATAAAAGTACTTCTTTAGATAAGAAAATCAAGGACATGTTACATGATGAACAGTCTGAACGACCCTTAGTGCTGAAACGTCAAATTCTTGAGTTACAAAATGAGATTTTTCAGTTAAAAATAAATATTTTGACTTTTGATAACATTAAAAAGAATTATGAAAACGAAGTTTCAAAACTTAACGAAGAAAAAACTAATTGTATTCAACAATTAACAAAAGCTGAAACTAAACTTCGCACTACCGATCAGACTATTAAAAATGTACACATGTTAATGCCCAAACCAGATTCAATTTTGGATCTAAAACAGGGTCTTGGTTGTCCTAAACCATCTTATCTTGATATGGTTAAACGTATTGAACCTAGTTTGCATAATGCTGATTACATGAGACGTGATACCTTCAAAGATTACCTGTTTGTCCCTAATGATATCTCTCAAAAGGAAATTGAAAAACATTTAAAAGATAAACAAAAGAACACCAATTTCTCCTACTTTAGTGCGGATTATGGTTTGATAAATAAGGAAAACGTTCTTTCACGAAAACCAACAAATGTGGAAAAGCATGTGGAAAAGATTTCCGAAAATCCATATGATCCACAAAAATATGAGAGTTTAGCGAGAAAAAGTTTTTGTAATCTCAAAAATCAAATAATTTGTACGTTGGCTGTCATTCTTGGAAAGCAAGGGTTTAAAATGACTGAACTTTTGAAATACAATTCTTATGAAGTGGAAATCTTAAGTGAAGTCAAAAAGCTTTTAAAAACTTTAATCGAGCCTTCCATGCTTAGAGTTAATGATACATTTATTGCTTTTGAAAAGGATTTAATTTCTGAAATGCAAACAGATTTAACTTATGTCACATCTCTTGAAGATGATTATGACTTTCTCAGCCTAAACTCTGACATTCAAAAAGAATATTTCGTAAATCAAATTGAATAATTCAAACCACAATCCTCAGTAAACAAGGACGAAATTGAAGAATTTGAAAAAGCAAAAACGTTTTTGGAAGTTGAAAACCTTTTACTCAAAAAGAGTTTAAAAGAATGTTTGCAAAAGAACGATGAGTTGAATGAGGAATTGTCTTGTCGTACTGCCAGATTTGAAAACTCTTATGCTAAACTTGAAAAATAATCTTTAATGTTTAAAGCAAACTAGCAGCGAATAATTGAATAAAACAAATACGACAAGCTTTCCTATGAAAATTCTTTGAAATTAATCTTAAAAGAGAATGAGGAACTCAAATCTAAAGTGCTTGATTTGAAGAAAACCAAGAATCGTGAGTTTGCGAGATCAAGCCAGTTGGACAATCAAAATATGAAAAATCTTTCAAAACAACCAACTTCTATGGCTAAACAAAAACACAAAACTAATATTCTTGAGCCAAAACATAAAGAGGTTTTATCTAATCCTAAAGTAATTGCTCCCAGGATGTATAAAATTGAATCTGCATGCCTTAAAGACCAATATGGTTCAAATGATATGGTTCATAATCACTACTTCAAAAAAGCTAGGAAACCATCATTACTTAGTCAGGATATACCTCTAGATGCACCAATGTGTTCTTTGACTCCTCCCCCTATAGAGAAGAAATCCAAAGAGTCAAAGAAACAAAAGAATAAGAAGCATAAGAAACATAAACTAGAACAACAAGATCAAACTACACAATCTCCTAACGCAGATTTGCTTTTTGATCCAGGTTTAGACACTACTTGTAGCAAGGAGAGACTATCTAAGATCTGTGCTTTGAAGACTAGTACTTCTTAGACTTCCACTGCAGTAGTAGAAAAATCTAGAACTTTTAAAGCTTTCAATAAAAAATGCTCTAAGCGAATGGATGACTGTAATGACTTAATTTTGCATGGATTTGTTGCTTTCTAAAAGCAAGTATGCTTGTTTTAATTATGTTCCTTATAATTCTGTTTATGCTAATTGTGTGCATGAAGATTTGAATTGTGATAATGTGAATGCCAAAACTACTAGGAAACCTCCCACAAAACCAAGAACACATAAGCAAAAAAGAAAAATGGATGTGGATCCCAAAGGGTAGAATCTTTGAGTATCATGAATTATTCCCTAGATCCTGCCTTAGGTGGAAACCCACAGGAAGAGTATTCCAAATCGTAGGTTATAGATGGCAACATGTTAAGAAGAAAAGCGAACCTAGTACCACTATTCTAGAAAAATTCAACCCACTAGATCTGCAATCTATTCTATCTAACAATGTGAAACCACTTTATCAACGGGTTCCAAATTTTCTGTTTCTTGCTTTGATGTGCAGCTTGTCCAAGTGTGCCTCTGGTACCTCGATTCGGGGTGCACCCAACATATGACAGGGAACAAGGCACTGCTCAAGAATTTTGTGACTAAATTTTTGGGTATAGTGCGTTTTGGGAATGATCACATTGCTAAAATCACCGACTATGGGGATCTCATTCATGAAAAAGTCATAATTCAACGAGTTTACTTTGTTGAAGGGCTAGGTCATAATGTGTTTAGCATTGGCCAATTCTATGATAGCGGTTTAGAGGTGGCATTCAAAAAATACTCGTGTATTGTTCGTACTCTTGAAGGCGTTGATATTCTCAAAGGTTCCAGGGATTCGAATCTATACCAAATTGCTCTAAAAGAAATCACCTCACCCAAACAAATCTGCTTGCTTGCAAAAGCATCATAATCACAAGCCTGGCTATGGCATCGTCGCTTTTCTCATATGAATTTTCGGACTTTAAACGACCTTTCCTACAACAACCTAGTCAAAGGATTGCCAAAAGTCTCATTCAAGAAAGATCATCTTTGTTCTACGTGTGAATTGGGAAAAATGACTCGTGCAACACTCAAATCCAAACCCGAACATAGTTCCGTTGCACCTTTGCATTTATTGCATATGGATTTGTGTGGTCCAATATGCGTCGTCAGTAGAAATGGGAAGAAATATATATTGGTTATTGTGGATGAGTACTCATGTTACACTTGGGTTCATTTTCTTGCCTCAAAAGCTGAAACACCCGATGTAATCTTCAAGTTCATCAAATGTGTATAAGTTGGTCTACTTGCAACAGTCCGAATTGTACGTACTGATAATGGAACGGAGTTTACAAATCAGACTTTTCAGAGCTTCTTCGATTCATTTGGCATCACTCATCAGGGATTTGTAGCTTATACTCCTCCACAAAATGGTGTAGTCGAACGACGAAACCGTACCTTAGTAGAAGCTGCCAGAACAATGCTCACCTCCGCAAATCTTCCATTAAACCGATGGTCTGAAGCTGTATGAACCGCATGTTTCACTCAAAACCGATCAATCATAAACAAAAGATTAAGAAAAACCCCATATCACATCCTTCACAAACGCAAACCCGATGTCAAATACTTACGCACCTTTGGTTGTCATTGCTATCCTCTTAATGATCATGATGATCTTGGAAAATTAAAAGAAAAAGGGAATATATGCATATTCCTTGGTTATTCTACACAATCAAGTAAGTATCGTATTTACAATCGAAGAACAAAGTTGATACAAGAAACAATCCATGTTCATTTCGACGAAGTAGAAGAAATGGCTTCTGATTATGTCACATCAGAACCCGCACTTAATTATGCTTCTGATCAACAAAGTTCAGAACCCGTACCACAGACTAAGACTTCTGAACAAACCAGTTCAGAACTCGGAGCAAAACCAAAATCATCAACACCAAAAACAAAACATATTTAAAAGGAAGAGTTAGATGCTTTGTTTGAAAATTTCTACGATGAATCATGTGTAGAAAATAGGAGAAGATGTCAAAAATAGCCGCTGCAACTCCGATAATTGAAGTTAATCATCAAGAAGACATGCCTTCTCCCGTATCCGGTTCATCAACAACTACTTATGAAGATGCTGATCTCGTACCAGATACCCCCCCCCCCCAATTATATCGATTCAACAAGAACTTTCACCAAACAATACCACTCCAACTTCCAATCCATATGTTGATGATCAAGCAATTACAAATGCATCGTCTGAAGAGGAACAATTCACAAGCCCATTCGCAACTCCCGAAGCTGAGGTCGGTAGACCTTCTGAGACGCGATATGTTGATCCTTCAAACATGCATATGGTTTACCAACCACATCCGCACAGAAGAAGATGGACTCAAGATCACCCTTTAGAACAAATCATTGGAAATCCTTCACAACTCATTCAAACAAGAAGAGCTACACCAGATTACTATTTTTACAATTCATTCCTGAGTCAAGTAGAACCTGCCAACGTCAAAGCAGCACTTGCAGATTCCGATTGGATTGTCGCAATACAAGAAGAAATAAACCAATTCAAACGCCATGGTGTATGGCGAAGGGTTCCAAGACCTCTTGGAAAATTAATAATATCATTGAAATGGATTCTAAAGAACAAGTTAGATGAAGACGGGGAAGTAATCCGCAACAAAGGTCGCTTAGTCGCGAAAGGTTACAGCCAAGCAGAAGGAATCGACTTTGATGAATCATTTGCACCAGTAGCAAGGATCGAAGCAATACGCTTAATTTTGGCTCGTGCAGCTCATAAATCTTTCACTGTATACCAAATGGACGTGAAAACGGCCTTTTTTATGAAGAGTTAGAGGAAGAGGTGTATGTGAGTCAACCAGAAGGCTTCATTTATCCAAACCATCCAGATGATGTCTATGTCCTTGACAAAGCCGTCTACGGACTCAAGCAAGCACCACGTGCCTGTTACAAAGTGTTTTCAGAATATCTGCTCAAACACAAGTTTGTCAAAGGTTCAATCGATCCAACTTTGTTCATAAGAAGAAAAGGTGACAACATCATGCTAGTCCAAATTTATGCCGATGATATTATTTTTGGATCTACGAATCCTAAATATTGCAAAAACTTTGAAAATATCATGCGACATAAATTTGAGATAAGCATGATGGGAGAGTTAAAATTCTTTTTGGGTCTACAAATAAGCCAAACTCCTCGTGGCATCTTTATTCATCAGAACAAATACATGATGGAAATTTTGAAAAAGTTTGGAATGGAAAACTCTGACCCTGTAAGTACACCTATGCAAAACAAGCCTAAACTAGATAAGGACATTAGTGGTAAACCGGTTGATGCTACCAAATACCGTAGTATGATTGGTTCACTCATGTATCTTACTATTAGTCGGCCATATATTCATTTTGTTGTTTGTATGTGTGCCCATTACCAATCTCGGCCAAAGGAAAAGCACCTTATTGCTGTCAAACGGATCTTTCGGTATCTAAAAGGAACCATCTACATGGGCCTTGTGTATTTGAAAGACTCCGGTTTCGAACTAACCGCCTATTCAGATGCAAATTATGCAGGTTGTTAAATTGATTGCAAGAGTACTTCAAGAGCTGCTCAATTCTTGGGAGAAAAACTAATCAGCTGGTCTTCAAAGAAGTAGAATCACACTGCCTTATCCACTGCAGAAGCTGAATACATATCCCTCTCCGGATGCTGGGCACAAGTACTGTGGATGAAAACTCAATTGACAGACTATGGCTTCTTCTTCGACAAAATCCTAATTTATTGTGATTCGAAAAGTGCCATTGACATCTCTTGTAACACAGTACAACACTCACAGACGAAGCATATAGCAGTCAGATACCATTTCATCAAAGAACATGTATAAAGACGGCATGTGGAATTGTACTTCGTGAAAATTGATTACCAAATTGCCGACTTCTTCACCAAAGCATTGCCACCAGAAAGATTTGAATATCTACGACAACGTCTAGGAATGATGAAAAGGTCAAAGAAGTCAACAGAGTAGCAGTCAACACCAGTACAAGCAAATTTGGTAAAACAATCGGGTAATTTTTTTACTCATTAAGGTTGTTGATTAAATCACAGATCAACACCCGTTTTTAAAGAAAGGACCCTAAATGTACGTTTCAGTGCATTAATCCTTAATATAAGAAGAAAAGTCTTCTTATTTATCGTGAGCAAAATTTATACAAGATTTTTCAAAAAGGTTTTTTACAAAACATTTTGTAAGATTTTTGGCTCATGATAAAGTCTCGAGCAAGTTTTTATGATTATTAATTTAATCTTTTTTAGCTCAAGACGGAATACAATTTCAAAAACAATGCTACCCAGTTCAAAAATAGATAAAAAACAATTTAAAATATTAAGCTGTTTTTGAGGGGAGAAACTGAAAAGTTTGTTTTTGAGATCCAATAATAAGTTGTTAAATGTTGCTGGAAAAAAAAAGAAAAATGTTGTTAAAAAGAAAAAAAAAAGTTGTTAAAATGTCGGAAAAATACGATCACTTCGAGGGGGAGTGATAAATTTTTATTTTAACATTTTTGATATAACACAAAAGAAAAAAAAGTTGATCAATTAAATGATCTAAAATGTTTTCAAAATTTTGTTAAAAATAAAAAGTTACTAAAAAGGACCTTGTGTGAAAAATGCATGAATCAAGGGGGAGTTTCTATAAAAATTGTCAAAAATGTATTGTGAACCCTCCCCTAGTTCAAAACTTTGTGAACCAGTCAAAAGGTCAAAGGACCAAATGAGTTAATAACTCACTCAGTCCTTTACGAGAAAAACACACAAACCTTTTTCACTATCACAACTTTCTCTCTCACAAAACACACTGTCGCAAAACTCTCGCAAAGATTCTTGAATTTTCATCCTAGTGTTTACCGGTCAAAAGTAAGTCTGCAAACACCTTTAACTTATCATTTTACATCTTTGTTATGAATTTCATTGTCTGATATGCATTACATTGATAGAAAATCTATAGTTAGGGTTGCGTTTTGGTTAAACACTAAGATAATCACTGAGTTTGCGATTAAGAGTGTTTTGATTAAACTTTTTTGGTTAGATGACTGAGATAGGATGTTTAGATCATGTTTATGAAAGAAAATTAGGATTTAAACGGTTTGATTTGGGGTCAAATGGACCAACCTTGGGTCGAAGGTGAACTGTTAGGGTTGCGACACCAATAATGGTGGTTTGCGAGACTTTAGGATAGAGCCAAAACTGATTTTAATAATATTTTAAAATCTGCGAGACTTTTGTTGCGACAACATTTATGCACAAAATGTTGCAACAGGTTTCTTGCGATAGCCCTTTCCAAAATAAGTTGCGATAGCCATTAGTATCACAACTTTAGCTTGTGATACCTTATTTAACCTTGTTGAGACAGTTGGCCATGTTGCGACAGTTGACCATTTTTGCGATACCAAATCTCTGCGATATCAGATCTTGCGAAACTTTGTTACCCACTTGTTTTTAAACGTTACTCTGCCAAAATTTCTAAAAATAATTACGAGACTTTTTACAAGTATTATACTTATAAAAACTCTTATAAGTATTTTTCTTGATTTTAACAAAGTAATAAATTGATCAAAACCTTTCAAAACAGTAATAACTTGTTCAAAACTTAAGTGTTTGTCAAATTTTTGGCAAAAACATTCAAGTTACAAACTGAGCTCCTTTTTTCTCAAACAAAAGTGTATTTCTCAAATTTATAAAAAAATCCATTTAAATGAGAAAATATCAATTTTTTTTTTTAAATGAAGATTTTTTTTTTTTTTTTTTTTTTTTATTATTATTTTTTTTTGTTGTTGTTTTTAATTTGTGGACACAATTTGCATATGATTAATTTAGTATTAATTAGACTAGGATTGTATCCCGATATTGCCTTTACTTAGTTCGAGATGCATATGTTTAATTACATTTATTAGACTTTTCTATGATTGCAAACTTATACACTTTGTGAATGGCATTTCATTATGTCAATGTGATTGAATGATTTTGACGGATTAAATTTAAATTTTCTTTCTCGGTTGCCAAAGCTATGGATTATCATTTAAAAACAATTCATGCAACCTTGAATCACTTTTCACTCAAATTTGTTTTTCAAATGGTTTTCAGACAACTCGACACTGTCTTAACTAAGAATATCTCATATTCAAGATAGTTATTAGGAATAGTTATCACCTCAAAGCTGATAATGGACTCCTTTAACTAGGCAACGTATTAGAGTATTCAAAGTTTTGACACGTTTAGGGAAATCTCATTCTTATGCAACAAAACGCTCTTTTGAGATGACTTGGATTTGACTTAACCTAAACACTTCTCATGTTCAAGATAGTTATTAGGATTAGTTATCACCTAAAAGCTGATAATGGACTCATTTAACTAGGAAACGTAATAGAGAGTTTGAAGTTTTGTCTTATTTCAAGAAATCTCACGCCCGTGCAATTAAATTTTCTTTGAAAATATTTTTCTAATCAAGTCATCTAGTATACACTAGATTACTTAAGTTTGAAGCAAATGATGATAGTTTTTCCTAAAACACTCAATGACGGTAAGATGAACGTATACTTTAAAGCATGAGCAAATAAAACAAATTCAATCTAAACCCCAAATTTCTTTGAAAAAGTATCACTAAAAACAAACTTTTGGTGAGGAAAAACAAAAACAGACAGAGAGAATTAAATCGCATGAAAAGAGGGCATGCGCTTATGCTATAAAAGCAAGAAAGCATAAGAAAAAAAATATAAAAAGAAATATGCTCAAAAAAGAAATGCCAGAGCATACAAAAACAGACATAGTGAAATAAATAAATTTAAAATTATCCATAAACTTACAATTTTCATTTCATTTTAGAATCAAATCAAAAAATTGTCTCAAGCTCAAAAACAAGCTCAGCAACATGCCCAGCTGAACAACCACAACTCACCTCTGAACAAATACTCCCAAAAGCTGAGCACATACGATTTGGTGACAACAACTATCTCCTTGATCCAACAATTTTCAACTGTGGTCACCTGATCATTGTTGAAATCTTGAAGAAACACCCAATCTATCCAGCACTTCACAATACTGCTACTGATATTCCATTCATCTACATTCAACAATTCTGGAACACTGTCCATGTCCTTAAAGACTCAAAACCTCCAGTGCAAAAGGTGAAAGTGGACAGATATACCACAACCCTCACTTCTGAAAATCTACGCACTGTGCTGCAATTACCGGCTGCTGATGCAAACGGTCATCATGGCTTTGAAATATTGCCAGGATCTAATCAGATTGTAGATTTCTTTCGAGAACTTGGGTTTGACACAGATGCCAAGAAGATCAAGAACACTTCTGAATTCAAACGCAAATATCTACCGGGTCAATGGGCTACGTTATTCTCTATCCTCAACCGATGCCTCACTGGCAAAGAAGTGGGAATTGATGCCGGTCGATTTACTGTGTATCAGATGTTCTATGGCATCGTAAATCAATGCCATTATGATTATGCTGCACTTATATGGATCGAGTTGGTTGAATTGATCAACAACAAATCCAAGACTGCGACGAAGAAGAAGGGTCCGTATATTCCTTTTGTTAGATTTATCAAACTCATGATTCAACACATGATGAAGACTAACAAGTTATCAGCAAAACCAATTGGACTACGGGTGAATGAAAATGTGATGAAGAACTTGCAACCTGCAAAGGACGCAACTACAAAACCACCCATGCCAATTTCACAAGAATTACTTGATCTTGTTGATAAAAACTCAAAGGCATACAAGGAATATATAGCTAGAGGTAGCGCTTCTATGGAAATCTCAAAACTGAGCAGACCTACCCCTGAAACACATAGGAACTTAGGATCTAGCGCCAACGTAGGACTAGAGAAGGGGAGTAAGAAGCCAACAACCGAAAAATGTGGTAAAAGGTTGAAAAGAATCCATAAACTTGTTGATGGAGTGGTTTCTGAAGATTGGATATTGATGAAGGTGAAAAGCTGCAGAAAAAGGGTGATAAGGAGGATTCAGAGGAGACTGTGTCGGATCATCACAATGAAGACCAGAATATCGGTGAAGGTATGCAGGGAGGAGAAACAATCCTCGGAGAAACACCAGCTCCTAAACTTAGGTACTCCTGAGCGAACGAATCCTGCGTCATTTGATGACACAGCGACAAGTTTACCTTTTGTGACTCTTCATGAGTCCGAACCATTACCAATTACCCAGACGTTCCACCACCACAACCAACAACAACAACACCAAACACAACAACAACAACAACAACAACAACAACAACAACAACAACAACAACAACAACAACGGTTACTACAACAACAACCCCACCAATGGCTCAACCAACCAAACCAACACCACCATCATCAACAACAACATTCACTTCACTTCGAGATCAACCTCCACGTTTTGTTACATAATGAAGAGAACAGTTGAAGGATTAACAAAAGACTTCAACGAGCAACTTCAAGCAGAGGAATGATAAAGCAAAATACAAGCTGAAGTAGCCACATAAGTTTCTGGAGATGAGGAATTTACATTCGGTCAACTAAAACAAATGATGTTAATCAGATTCCAGGAACAACTTCATCTACAGAAAGAAAAACCCAACCTCTATCACTCACTCATAGAATCACAAGACTCGGGATCAAGATCATAACAAATAGCTTCACTACGAGAAACAATGACAGAAACAAACAAATGATTGGTTGCTGAAATTGGACAGCTAAATGATCGAGTCTTCTCATTGGAACAAACATGTAAATGTGCCTCTCGAAAACGTCATCAGGATGATCCTGAATCGGATAATCCTGAGGGGGAGAGACGCTCCAAGAGATCGAGACACACCAAACACACTTCCTCATCATCACAAATAACATCATCTACATCTAGATCAAGCAAGCAAACTTCCAGATCCAGATCTACTGAAGCACAAAAGGATCAAGAAATTGCTGCATCTAGAGAAAAAGAAAGTGAAGAAGTGGGTGGTAGTGATTCTATGATTTGTGAAACGAATGTTGAAGCGGGAAAGTCACAAGTAGATGAAAAAGAAAGAAACCAACGGTTGAAAAGCCCGAGGGGACATCGAAGATTCAGTATACTATGGAATTCTCGAGTTATGTGACGGATGAGCTTTATTCAATGATACTGATGGACGCACGAATCAGAGATGTATATGACCATGAACTGGTCAGGAAAACCTTCAGAGTTGAAATTTCGTTACCAACTCATCCTCTACTCAAATTTCCCGAACCTTCAACATACGAGAACTTTGATCTACACTACCTGGTATCTGGACACGACAAGTATCGTCCGTCAATTTCCAGAAGTCTAATTTTTGAGGAACGCAATGAAAGGTTCTTGGAGGAAAGCTTTCATCGTTAGAAGTACGTCATTTCTGAGATCAATCAAAATGAGTTCAAGCTAGAAGCATATTTGGGGATAACCGGGATGAGTGAGATAGCACAGAGATTCTTCCTCAGCAGACACAGATAAGCTGCACCTCATCATGAAGTGTACACAAGCCACTGGATGAACTTAAGAAGTTAATAAGTTCAGCTCAGGTACGTTGTCATGAAGTGTACTCATCAGGGATTAAAAGGTTGATGAAATCGGATGAACTTAAGAAGTTCAGCTCAGGTATGTTGTCATGGGTTTTGGGAAAAGTCCAAGGATTGTTGAATCAAGAATTCCAAGTGACGACTACCGAGATTGATGATGATCAGAAGATATGGCTTGGGTTGTTTGCTCAATACTTGGAAGAACGACTCAGAATTCGAAGTATCTGAAGATTCATGGAGAAATGCATTGGATACCGATCTGAAGTCTACAAGAAGCCCAGAAATAGAAGACCTGCATGATCTACCCTTAGGGGGAGATTATTGGAATACAAAAAGTGTAAATCATTAGTGCAGGAACTTCTATTTAAGACTTTGTAATAGTCTAGGGCAAGGTTGTCAGGATCGGGATCCTACCTAGGATCGTTTTCGGCTTTTCCTTTACATATGTATACAAACCATTTTTAAAAACCGTCCTCTCAAAAAAAGTCAAAAAAAAAGGATCGGATCGTTCACGATCCTACGAGCGATCCTACGATCCTGTAACGATCCTACATGAAAAAAGAGTTACCAACAGGATCGGATCGTTCAAGATCCTACGATCGTACGAGCGATCCCACGATCCTGTAACGATCCTACCTGAATTACGATCCCGTAACGATCCTGCTCGTTTTGTGTGTGTAGGATCGTAGGATCGTACGATCCTACGAGCAGGATCGCGATCCTTACAACCTTGGTCTAGGGTATGTTATGTAACGTTGTTGTGACTTGCGATAGCAATATACCCTCGCAACACTTAGGGGGAGATTGATGGAATACAAAAAGTGCAAAATCATTAGTGCAGGAACTTCTATTTAATATTTTGTAATAGTCTAGGGTATGTTATGTAACGTTCTTGTGACTTGCGATAGCAATATACCCTCGCAACACTTATATAGTTTCGAGGGGATACTTGACGGATGTATGAGTATAAATACCCCCTACCTCATGGGTTATGCGGTGTGTGTTATGATAATGTTTTGCGAGACTTTCTTTCCTTCTCACTCGTTTCTCTCTCTAAAATAAAGTGCTCACACCCACTTTATCTCTTTTAGATTATTGTAGACGTGATATTTCGGGAACAACAACAACAAGTCAAGAATTAAGAAATCATAAACATGATGCTTATAAGTAATTACAAACACTTAACTCCTAGCATCAAGTTAAACAAAATAGAAACATGAATCATGTTTTCCCTTTACCTTAGTCTTATTTGGATTTATTTAATATGCAAAAGTGTCTTTCATATAGAATATTACGTAAACAGGGGACCATCGAATGTTATTGCGCATCATTTTGTTATAATGTTCTAGAAGATAATTTTAATTTGTGGTATATTCGTATAGGCACCTTCAATTTCCTTAACCTGTGGATTGTTAAAATCAGTATGAGGTTGACACATGCGTACATACATCTCTCAGTCTAACTATTTTCCTTTTAAAGATTAACTAGCAAGCTTACAGTGTACATACAAAAATTTATCTCACATATGTTTAGAACTTGAAGTGTTTGGTTGAGAATAATATCTCACAATATAGAACTATCAATTAGCATGTAAGACTGTGTTACAATGAAACATACTTTTATGAGAAATGATTGAGGTGATTAAACATATGACTAATTTTGTGCCTAAAACTAGGTGGCAACAATCTATTGGTTGCATATGAGAGACCCACGGCTTCACAAACCAATAAGTAAATGCCACACAATTTTAGACACAAAATTACACATACATTTAGTCATCCAAATCATTTCTCCACTTTTATATAAACACACAAAACATACACATACATAAATATTCATACATAAACATTCAAAACTACATTACTTATTTGATAAATTATAGGACATTTCAAAAAGGGTCCCTAAAATAGCCCAAATGCGCAAGGAATACACCGAGAGAAATTTTGTTGCAAAAACGACATTGATGTTTCATTTTTTTGCAAAACAGCCACTAAGTGCTACTTTTTGCTAACTTTTGTTATTTTCCTCGTTAAGTGCCATGTCACTGAGGGTAGTATTGTCATTTCACTGTTCATACTTATTAAATTTCCGCCAAATAAATTGCGATATCAATGCGACATGACCTTAATGGCTAAATTTGCAAAGTAAACTCACATGTTTGCACCCATAAACCCCCCATACAACCCAGCTTCTAAACCACGACTCGACAACCAAAAAAAAACACGGTATTCCAAAATGCAATCATCACCACCACATTTACCAAACACCGCAATAATCACCACCCCCATAACCACAACCACCACTACCAACAACCACCAAGAAACATCAAATTTGATCACCACCACGAAAAAATAACTCCCACAAGAACGTCCATGTCCACGTTGTCAATCACAAGACAGAAAATTCTGTTACTACAACAACTACACCACTTCACAGCCTTGTCACTTTTGAAAAAACTGTCGTAGACATTGGACTCATGGTAGCATTATCCGTAACATCCCTGTTGGTGGTGGTACTCGTAAAAAGACTAAAAGACAAAAACTCGTGAACCCCACCACCACTTCGGGTTATGTTACCACTTTTGCTCCGGTGGAGTACCAGAGTTTGGTGCTGCCTCCACCTATGAATGCTGCCGAAAATGTGATGGATCCGTTTGAAGGAAATGGGTTTATTTCGCTCTTGGAGGGTGTTGGGTTTGAGGATGGTGTTTGGCCATTTTGTGGCAGTTAATCTAGTTTCTTAACTTAATGTATGTCTTTTGATTGTAGTAGTTTGTGTACCCGATCTTTTGGTGTATGGTTAACTGTATGGTTGTAACTTTAACTAATCTTTTGGCTACTTGTTATCTTTTCGCAGTAATTACCCAAAATTGCCAAAATTGACAATCCTGTTTGACTTTTGCAAATGAATTTACATGCACACAATTACCCAAAATTTGCCCAAATTTACAATCCTGTTTGACTTTTGCACATGATTTTACATGCACAAAATTACCCAGAATTGCCTAAATTAACAATCATGTTTGACTTTTCAAATGAATATACATGCACACAATTACGCAAAATTTCCTAATTTGTTGGCTTCCATTAGATTTGAGAAAAGGTTATGCAAGCATTTACCCTAGTAAATTATTACAGAACCAGTAGATAAAGTTTAGAACAACTAGATATTGTTATAGTCTTCCACTACAACACCATAGCAGAAGTATAACAGTTTATTAAAGTAAATGTTGGGAATTAAATATTCAAGAAGTTTAATATCGGGTTCTACTCAAAGAAATACTCTAAGTATGATTCTGCTGCTAGAGCATTTGGTTTCTACTGCTAGTGTTTGATTCTGCTGCTAGCGTTAAACATTCTGCTGCTGAAGGATTCTGCTGCTAGCGTTAACATTGCTGCTGGTGATTAACTTTCTGCTGCTGAGCGGATAAGTATGAAAAGATATTATGTGTATTAAAGTCAACAATATACGGTAGATAATATCTTACCCCATGTGATCAGTCATAATGTTATATTCACAGAACAAGTTGTAAACATAGATAAAAGTTGTATCTTAATGACTGACACTCTCGAAGCAAGTGTTCGATTAGACTTAACAATATTGTAAAGATCTTTCTTGTGTTATAAAAGAAAGATCTTAGACTAGTGATATATATAAGAATAGATAATAGTGTGAAATATTAAGTGCTTAGATAATAACTCTCAAGAACATAGAACAAATATCACAAGTCGTAGAAAACATAAGATTCAAGTCTTTGTAACCCTAGTGATATTAAAGATCACTCGTATTATCTTGAATAATATTGAATCGTTTGGTGATAACATTGCATGTTCTTTGTTCTATATACACAAACATAACTGTTCCATTTCCATAACACAAATAACCTTCTAAGTGTGATTAAGTAAATTCCGCGTACTTGATCATATTAACTCAACTTATCATATACACAAAGCAACAAAGGTTTAACCACCTTATCAGTGTATCGAATCCTTATCAATTGGTATCAGAGCAAGGCTGATATAGTTGATTTAGAAGAAGAAGAAGAAGAAATGGACGTTGAATCTATTCAGACCAATGTTGCTGCAAAAATACCCATGCTCAAACAGAATGAGTTTGAGATGTGGAGGCTGAGGATAGAGCAATATTTCCAAGTGCAAGACTATGCACTTTGGGAAATCATTGAAGATGGAAAATCTTACCAGCCTACAACCATTTCATCAACAGTGGAAGGCAAAGTGGTGACAACTCTGCAGACAAAGCCAACAACTGCAGAAGAAAGAATAAAGAAGAAAAATGACTTAAAGGCAAGAAGCATGCTGATGATGACCATTCCCAATGATCAACTTCTAAACTTCAGCAAGTTCAAAGATGCCAAGTCATTATTTGAAGCTATTATTGCCAGATATGGTGGAAATGAAGCCACCAAGAAAACCCACAAGATACTGCTCAAGCAGCAGTTTGAAAACTTCTCCTCTACATACAATGAATCTCTTGACCATATGTTTAATAGGCTTCAAAATATTGTGAGCCAACTTGCTATTCTTGGGGTTGAAATACCTCAAGAAGATTTGAACTCAAAATTTCTGAGAAGCTTACCAGAAGAGTGGGCTATGCATGTTGTTGTCTGGAAGAATAAGCCAGACCTTGATACAATGGAACTGATTGATTTGTATAGCAACTTTAAGATTGTGGAGCAAGATTTGAAGAAGAATGGAGGTACTAGTTCTAATACTGGGAACATGGCTTTTATGTCAACTCCTAGTACCTCAAAATCAAGTGAAGAAGTGCAAGTTGTTGATGGTGTTGGTGCTGCTAGTTCATCAAGCAGTACCATGGGTATTTTAGATGAAAAGACTTGTTGTGCATTTCTTACAAGTCAAAATAATGGGTCCATGCTCACCTATGAAGACCTCCAAGAGATCAATGATGATGATATGGAGGAAATGGACCTAAAATGGCAAATTTATCTTCTTAGCATGAGAGCCAAGAAGTTCTATCAAAGGACGGGGAAGAAGCTCTTAATCAGCAATACTGATACAACTGGTTTTGATAAGTCAAAGATAGAGTGCTATAATTGCCACATGATGGGTCACTTCTCAAGAGAATGTAGAAGGCCAAGGCAACAGGATAGCAAGAACAAAGGTTTTGGAAGCACATCCAAAACAAGGGAGGTTTCTGAGCCAAACTCAAAGGCTATGGTAGCTATTGATGGGCTAGGTTTTGATTGGAGTTTCATGGCTGATGAAGAAGAAGATTCTTCACAGATGGGACTCATGGCTTTTTCTACTTCTGAGGTACAATCTCATAAAGCTTGTTCAAATGCTTTTACTGCTCTTAAAGAATTACAAACTTTAATCAAACATTATGATGAACAGACGAAAGAGCTAGGCAAAAGCCATCAAAACTACATTAATTATAGGTGTGGTTTAGAATCAACAGAAAAGCAGATCTTATACTACAAAGAAAATGAACTTGCTTTTTCTGATGACAAAGCTACCTAAGACAGGACATATTCTTTAAAGATGCTGAAATTAAGCTTTTAAGAGAGGCTTTTGATAGGGTCAAAAAGGAAAATGGAAACATTCACTTGACTACACAGACACTAGAACATGCTTCTAGAGGTGTGACCAACATGATAGAATGCCAAGTGATTAATAGAGCTAAGTCAGGAGTAGGATATAAGAGTGTCCCACCTCCATACAGAGGTATCCCTAAACCCCCAGGGATTGACCTAGAAAATTCAGGTATTCCTGAATTTCAACAACCTGAGCTACAATATGGTGTACAGCCAAAAACTAAGCTAGTTGTTGATGAACCTAAGAAAGTAAGTGAAAGTTTAAGTAAAACTTTACTTCCTGAGGATAAGGTGTCCTCTGATAGAAGATCAGATAGTGTAGTCATTGAAGACTGGGTATCTGATGATGATGAAGATGAACAGGTTATGTCTAAACCTGAAGTAGTTAAGAAAGCAGGAACAACTGTTCCTAAAGTAATCAAAAATGATACTGTTAAGCCTAGTTCAAACATTAAACATGTTAGGCAACCAGTTAAATATTGTGAACAATATAGATCCACTAGCAAGCCCAGAGGTAACCAAAGAAATTGGAATGGCCTCAAGTCTAACCAATTAGGTGATGACTTTTTCTTTCATAATAAAGCTTGTTACACATGTGGTAGTTTTGATCATCTTGCAGCTTTCTGTAACAAATGGGTATCTGGGTATGAAAACAATAGGGTGAATTTCAAAAGGCAAACTCCTCAATTTGGGGACCCAAGCCATTACTGACTTGGATCTGCCTCTTGCATCAATGAAATTTAATCTCTTAAGAACAGTTGATGCAATATTGGATTTAAGAATCCAACATGCTGAGGCCTTAACAGCATTTGCCCTGTTTTCCCTAGCAGCAGAATGAATTACATGCTTAGCAGCAGAAACTGCTAGCTTTGTAATTGCTCCCTTAATTTTCCAAACTTGTTTTTGGACCACTGCTTTTGTTTGAATGGGCCTATTAACAGTCTTTGATGCATTTGTATAAAAAGATTTTGCATTTTTAACTGTTGGTCTTGGGTTAACAGTCATGAATGGTCTAGCAGCAGAAACTGCTTTGACACTGCTCTGGGTTTTGTTCTTTTAGACTAGTAAAGTGAGTTGAGGAGTTTGCCTTTGAAAGTGAAATGGAAGCAGCAGAATGATAATACTAGTTGCTGTCATAATCGGTTCATGATAGAAAGGTTTAGGAATTTCTAACCTCCTTAAAACTTCTTTCTTGAAACTTGATTATGATGTTTCACATTGGATTGATGACTTAGTTGATCAGAAAGTAACTGATGCAACTCACTTTCTATCATTTTATACTTTTAATTATAATGAGCAAGTCTAAGGACATCTGATAGAAAGAACAGCTAGTAAAAGTGAATCTAACACTTGTGTTAGAGGCAACAATTACTATGAGCTGGAAACCCTGTCAAGAAAGCCTTTTGAATAGGTTTATCTTTACACAGGCAGTTATTTATAACTGAAAAACATTGGTTCTCACACAACCAGAGGTTGCTTTAAACCGAAATCTTGATTAAGTGTCTGTTATACACTTAATCCCTTCAAAATGGTTGAAAGCAGTATGGTTTTTCATAATAAAATCAAGTACATACTGCTAAGGCAAAAGTTTCTTAAAAGGATTTTCAAAAAGACTCACAAAAACCATCAAATGATGAACCATGAGTCAAATGCCCCATGAATTACCTCTCATAGGAGTTAACACACCTAGAAGTGATGAGGGCAGCAAATTAAACTCTTAAGGAATTGATGGCTTCATGTACAACATTGTCTGATAACATGTTATGATGGATAGCTCAGATGATGGAGAGAAATATTTTGGTACATAGTGAGAGATCTTCCAAACAGGGGAGGATAAAATGTTATTTGCATCTCAGGGGAGGTAATATCTCAGGAGAGGAAATAAATCCCAAAGAAGGAAGATTAACCAATGAAAGGGAGGAAAAGACAAGAGCATACAAGATGATGACATGGAGGTTGAAAATGACAAGAACAGAGCTTATTATATATATTCAGAAGGGATGAAGCATTCCAAAGGAGAAAGTTCTATCTAGGTCAAACGAATAAAAGTTTCAATTTCAGTTCACCACGTTTGTTCATCACTTGCAAAGGCATGCTGTTAGATGATTTCACTTGTTGAAACAAGCATCCAAGATACAGAACATCATTGCCTCTTATAATTCCTCCATCCAAGGAAATTGCACCATCTTTTAGGTCAATGTTTGAAGCCTGAAGATGTGTATTGATATTATTAAAGTCAAAGAACAGAAAGCAGATGAGTTACTGAGAAAGATATTCAATCTTGAAGAACAGAAGTGTTTGAAAGATCTTCACAATCCATAATTTAATTCAGAAACATGTTGAAAAGGATTCACATGTTTAGGGGAGGATTGTTGGGAATTAAATATTCAAGAAGTTTAATATCGGGTTCTACTCAAAGAAATACTCTAAGTATGATTCTGCTGCTAGAGCATTTGGTTTCTGCTGCTAGTGTTTGATTCTGCTGCTAGCGTTAAACATTCTGCTGCTGAAGGATTCTGCTGCTAGCGTTAACATTGCTGCTGGTGATTAACTTTCTGCTGCTGAGCGGATAAGTATGAAAAGATATTATGTGTATTAAAGTCAACAATATACGGTAGATAATATCTTACCCCATGTGATCAGTCATAATGTTATATTCACAGAACAAGTTGTAAACATAGATACAAGTTGTATCTTAATGACTAACACTCTCGAAGCAAGTGTTCGATTAGACTTAACAATATTGTAAAGATCTTTCTTGTGTTATAAAAGAAAGATCTTAGACTAGTGATATATATAAGAATAGATAATAGTGTGAAATATTAAGTGCTTAGATAATAACTCTCAAGAACATAGAACAAATATCACAAGTGGTAGAAAACATAAGATTCAAGGTCTTTGTAACCCTAGTGATATTAAAGATCACTCGTATTATCTTGAATAATATTGAATCGTTTGGTGATAACATTGCATGTTCTTTGTTCTATATACACAAACATAACTGTTCCATTTTCATAACACAAATAACCTTCTAAGTGTGATTAAGTAAATTCCATGTACTTTATCATATTAACTCAACTTATCATATACACAAAGCAACAAAGGTTTAACCACCTTATCAGTGTATCGAATCCTCATCAGTAAACATAAAAGCATGAGCATTATTCAGCATCATCCTTAGTTTTCTTGTGATAACATCAAATAGTCGTGATATTTTAGTGTCAATTTCCCCCTAATATGCTCATCATTTGTATAATTTTACTTGAATATATACTCTTATTCGTTAATATTTCGTTTTCAAGTTACTAATGAGCCTAGTAATAAAGAGACGCGGAATTGGAATGTTATTAAAGCAAATATACAAGAGTATGCTGGTCAGACAAGAGTTACGGCGTAATTCCATACTCTATTTACGCCGTAACTAGGATTAACACTAGAAGACCAAAAGTCAACGTAGTTCAAGGTTACGGCGTAACTCCAACATAAGTTACGCCGTATATATTTTGAGACTTAGAAGAATTTCATGGTCCAGATAGTTACGCCGTAACCATTTGCAAGGTTACGGCGTAAAAGTGGTGAATTATTTAACGAGAGTTCTATGACCATAAATTATCTTTAAGTTACGTTGTAAAGTTATTACTATGGATAAGATCGTCTGAGATACGAAGGTTGCGGCGTAATTAACCCTATAGGTTACGTCGTAACTAAAACGATGCTATAAATACAAGCCCTAATTCCGCATTTTTACATATCTTCTCAACATACAAAAACCAGAGGACGATTTAGGGCTTCAAGGAGGACGATATTCAGCAACATACAAGTCATTTCCAAGGGAGAATCCACACCATTCACTACATAAGTTTTAATATTTCATATTACATTCTTGCATTTGATTCAATGTCTTTCAATTCTGCATGTATTAATATGATTGGCTAAACACCTTTGGTGTTAGCCTAGTTTTGAAATTGTTATTGCTATGAGTTAGTTTTCTCGTTTTCATATCACTTTATGTGTATTCTTTCTTTGCTTATTCGCCGACACCCTTGTTTTGGTAGTATGGATGTTTGGTAGTATCTAGGAAACTAGGAGAATTGGCCATCGTACCCTAGTGAAATAGATTGCGAATAGTAGTAAGAATTGACCATAGGACTACCACTATCTTGTGTGAGAATTGACCATAGGATCACTTACCAAACGGAAATGCTTAAAAAGTTAGGGGGAACCTAAGTTCCAAGAGGCCGGGTTTCATAGAATAAGTCTGAGATCGTAGCGGTGCTTAATGACTCTTCCATAGGGTAAACCCACGAACTCTCATAATCATTTGGTTACGGAATAGCACGCTATGGAAAACAGGCTAGACAAATTTACCCAAGGAGTGTAGTGACTTTAACCCCCATGTGGAGCGATAGAAAACACTAATTAGAAAACGTAATGATAGTATAACAAGATTAGTAATTAAGCTAGCACATTTCTTCCTATTGATTATCTCTTCCACTTTTATTTGCTTTCCTTTTATTTCATTTCTTTAGTTTATATTTAATCAATTCAAAACCCCCTTTAAAATCTGTGACAATTATAACTTAGATTAGATCCACACGCATAGCTCTTGGGACGACCTCGGCTTTACCGATTACTACACTACACACGACCGGGTACACTGCCCGTTAGTGCATTAGGCAGACCTTAGGTAGACAAGACTTTATAAATATTAAAACCTGGTCAGAAATCCTGCATCATCTTGTCAGCCATCAGTCTTCCCCTCTTGATTGATCTTCCTTGGTCTTCAAACTTTTTGACTGGAAGAACTCCATCTTGCCCAACTCAATTTTTTGCAAGCACTTCATCTGGCTCATCTCCCTGTCTAGCAACCACTTTATCTGTAATCACATCTCCATCAACAGCTGTGATAAATCCCTCCTGTCCAACTACTTCAGCACACAGATCATCTGGAATCACAGCCCCATCACAAACTAATTGTTCACCATCAACATCCTCTATTGCAAACATTTCTTCAGCAACGACCTCAAGTGGAACCACACTGAAACTAATTGGTTCAGCAAAAATAGCATACATCTCTGTTACTTGTTCAGCTGCAACTACGTCATCAAGTTCATCCAATGCTTGATCAATTTCAGCAAACATGTCACTAATCTCTTCAGGCTCTTCAGGTACATCATCTAAGTATTATGGATCATCTTGTCATTCAACATCTATTCCTTGATCCACTTCTTCATCTCTAATCCAAGTCTCTAGATCCCCTTCCTTTCCACTAATGGTAACACCATCATCTGTGTCATAACCCACATCATCAAAATCGAGCACATCTGTATACTCTAAGGGAATCCTCACTTGAATCCACCACCATAAACTCTTGGTCAATCTCTTCCAATAACTTCCTGAATTGAAACTCATCACTCAGCCTTTTTATATGATTTGCAACCATTTCTTCTACACAAAATGTTGGTGGGAACTCATTGTCAGAATCAGTATCATAAACAGGTCCATCCTTCTCAGGTTTACTTGTCTTATGCCACTCTAACAATGGTAATTTCTCACTGTTTCCAGTCTCACCATCAAGATCCTTTCCAACAGCATCATTGACATCATGATCCATAATTTCTTCTATCACCACACCCTTGCCCTTACTCATCATTCGCTCCATCATCTGACACTCTACCAATGAACACCGGTTTCAATATACAACTCCAATTCTCTAAATCTAGGAACATACTCCACAAGTCTCCTCGCATCTTTGTAAGACATTAGTGGTAGCAAACCATCATCCAATGACTCCCCAGGTATCCTAAAGTGAGTAAACACAAGGGTACGATCCGTGTAACCTAAATCCTGTAACATTTCGCCCAATAAGTCCATGGAGAAAATGTCACAGTGAACTCCGTCAAACTAATCTGTATTTCCAAAAAGATATTTTCTTCCTGATGGTGAGGTAAATTCACCATTGTGATAGATTTGCAAAGTAAACATGGTTTCATTCAAATCTGTGCAACACATAAAACATCAATAACTTCCAAAAACAGTAACAAGTTTAAATGGAAAACACGAAAATGGAACAGAGTTTGCTTACCATAAAGGATTTCTAAATCAGGGATCGGTTTACTGTGTGCGCGATTTTGCCAAAACTTAACCATTCTCAATATCTACTTGTGAAATTAATGTTAATGGAAGAAATTGAAACACAAATATAAACTATTGCTTTAAAGGACTAAATTTGTAAAACAAAACACTGGCAACTGAGCTTATTGCCGGGAAAGGGAGTGAAATGATAATACTACCCTCAGTGACGTGGCACTTAACGAGGAAAATAACGAAAGTTAGCAAAAAATAGCTCTCAGTGGCTGTTTTGAAAAAAAAATTAAACATTAATGTCGTTTTTGCAACAAAATTTCTCGCGATATATTTCTTGCTCATTTGAGCTACTTTAAGGACAATTTTTGCAATTTACCCTAAATTATAATAACACTCTTTCAGTCACATGTTTAAATTGTGTTTCAAAAATCGAAAAAAAAAGGAAAAAAAAATCAATTCATAGTTAAATATAGTGTGAACCTGTAAAGTTGGTTCACTACGAATTAAACTAATACTTATTAAACTTTTTTACAAAAGTTTTCCTAAAATATTCTGAGTTTCTGACTTAGGTTCACTCATGGACCGTTGCGGCGTTGCATATGTATCCCACTAATTAGTCCATTAGACCAAGAGTAGTGGTTTGGGTATGGGTTGGGGCAAATCGCGACACTTGGCAGTGAGAGAAAAATGGGCGTTGAAGCAAAATTGGGGGTAATGGTTCAATGAGCATTTTTTGTAAGTGTAATCATTACACAATTAATTTATTTTTAAATATATATATATATATATATATATATATATATATATATATATATATATATATATATAATATATATATATATATTAATTAATTAAAAATAACAAAAACCGAAATATTTGTTAAAAAAAAAAAAAATCATTAATTAAAAATAATATATATATATTATATATATATATAATATATATATATATATATAATATATATATATATATATATATATATATATATATATATGGAGAAAAAAAAGTCTGCTCGTTTTTTAAAAACAATATATTCTTAAGCCTATATATTAAGGCCCAATTCCTTTTTAAAATCCTTATTTTAAAGCCCTATATATTCTTTAGGCGCAATTTCTTGTAAATCTAACATTAATTTTTACAACCTGCAACTCATCTTCAACCTCCGCCCATTTTTTTTAACCTGCAACTCCTCATTAATCCAAATTGAAGCTTATAAAATTAAAGAAAAAGAAAATATCTAATGGTTGGGGTCCCACCTGTCAGGAGCATGAGGAAGAAACGCTCGTTGTAGATTCAACGGGCGTTGGATTTTTTTAGTT